>CABFWO010000043.1:171207-195823 GCA_902155825.1 Timema genevievae | reverse complement strand
AAAAAAAAAAAAAAAAAGGAAAACAATAGATTAGACAAGCAGAATGAAGATTTAGTTGGGTTTTTTTGCGGCTAAGTACCCGTTCGTGCCATAAGTTCAAATACATTAATTATGCCAATGGATTAAGTATTAGTAAGATTTAGTTTCGGAGTTTAACTACCCATATTAGCGTGTACGTAAGGTGGTTGGCCATTAAGGAAAAAAACACTAGTGGCACACCCAACCAGAATTAAAACCGCTATTTCCCAGTCACTGGTAATTCAGTACATCAACAGAGTGACGCGTTAGACCAGGCGTGTAAAAAAACTTAATCATAGAAGTCATATTGAAAATTTAAAATACCTATGAGTTTGCATCTTAGAAATGTCAATATTGTCACAATCTTGTTTATCAGTATATATATATATATATATTTAAATGTATAAATAATAATCTTCATGGTGTGATTCCGGAAGAAAGCATAACCAACCGAGTGGTCGTCACCGTTTGCGATGATAGTGCTGCTATTTGTGGAAAGAGGATATAATACGGTAAGCACAGTAAGCTCTCCGACCGCTAATCTCAGTTTTCTTTACCGGAGCTGCTACTCATTTAATCAAGTAATTCCTCATTTGTTAACACGAGGCTTATATTGACCCCATTCCAGACCCACTGCCTTACAGATAAGCTCAGAAGTGCTGGGGATCGAATCTGGTACCTCTAGATCTATAGCCAGGAACGCTAACATATATATATATATATATATATATGTATGTGTGTGTGTGTGTGTGTGTGTGTGTGTATAAAAAGAGAGAGAGACCCCCTCTGTGTTATGTGGCTAGCAGGAGCGCAATATATAATATAGTGGCTAGCGCTCTTGGCTACAGATAGAGACGTACCCGGTTTGATTCCCCACACTTCTAAAATTTGTGAAGCAATGGGTCTGGAACAGGGTAAAAATAAGTCTCACGAGGACAAATGAGTTACTCGAATAAATAAGTAACAGCTCCTGATTAATTTTAAAAAAAACCTGAGATTGACGGCCAGAGAGATTGCTGTAATGACCGCATGACACCCTCTTTCCACTGATGTTAGTGGCTATAGATATAGCTATTAAATGACAAATATTATTATATAGTATTTAAGCCTGACTTATTTTTTCCAGAAAATTAAAACTTTTATTTAATAAAAGAAAAGTGTTATACTTTAAATCCTATCTTGAAACTACTTTCATAAAATCTATTAATGATAACAAAATGCCTGTCCGTAAGCTGTTCCTCTTTATATGAGAGGTCAACCGACAGTCATTGACAACTTTCTTTTTGCAAAATTGAGCAATTTTTTTTAGTAAATTTTAAAAAACTCAGTGCAAAAACCTCACTTTCCTGGTTTCCCCAAATAATGCCCAGTTTTTAAATATCATCATTTCAAAACAGTGTACCTCTACAACGTTTATAATAATAAGATCTATAATATATATATGTTGGTTCGTCAAAAGGTACTTGGGTGGCATAGAATCATGGATCAGGCCACATGCGGCCCACATACCTAAGTTAAACCATGGGTCCACCGATGTTAGTTATAGGGCTATTAATATACAACACATTTTCTAAGCACAGATAGTTTATAATTCTGTTATAAACATTGAACCTGGGAAGATTACGGATAACTGTCTAAATGGAGATGTAGGGAACGTGAGAAAAGCCCAGTAATTTGCAATTTTTATAGCAAAACATTTTTTCGAACAAAGTAAATAAAACATACTTCACGTAGAATTATCAGAATTTAGTTTTCTTCACATGGTGATATCAACACTTGTTGAATATCTGTCATGAACATGAAGCATTTTGACGACAAACTTTTTGAATGAGGAGAAAAGTTTGTAATTTAATTCCAGGACACTCTTGACATATATGCAACAACTGTTGATATCACCATGTGTAGAAAATTAAACTATGTTTCCAGTGAAACAATATTTGATTTATTTTGGCAAAAAAAAGGTTGTAAAAATGGCACCAACACTGTATTTTCCCCACCTTAAGTGTAACCAATTTATTATATTTAAAACATATCCTCTAGAATAAAAATAAACATAACATCGTTACAGCGATATGAACCTAGAATAGATCAACACACTTTATTTCTAAAAGGTTATGATCAAAGAATTATTTTTGAATATTTTAAGGAAAACTTCATTCAACTTTCCCCTAAATGACAATAATTATAAGCTTTTTCCTTATTCGTTAAAGTCACCGGATTTTAAAACCATCTTTAATCGATTTCAAAATAAAAAATATTTAACTTCTGGGATGTTCGTTCATATGCTTATATTCGGCAAATCCTCTTAGATTTAAGGAAATTATTTGTTGCGGCTCGTTATTTTTAGTCCAATAAAGACTTTTATAAATTTATTAAACTAGAAAGGGCAGTAGGGTTTATATAGTTAGGCTTTTATCGGAAGTGAAAGTTCCACAAGTAGAAATAATGATTGAAAGCTAACTGCAAAAGATATTTTAAAAGAGTTTAAAGAAGTGAATACATTATTATATTAATTTTCAGGAGGATTTGGTTTAAAATATATTTCCTGTTATATACCCACTACTCAATTACTTTATTTTAAAAAGCCTGAGGAAAATACAAAAAGAGATGAATTGTCCAATTAGAGTATAAATCTATATTGTAAGGAATATTATTTTAAATTCTTCTAGAATGATTAAAATTAGTTTGATTATTTTAGTTTTAAATTTTGAAATATTTGATTACTATTGTAGGAATCCTATAATCTATAAACTCACATAAAAATAAATTAATTTGCGATATTTGTAGTTTATATCAGTAGTTTAATAAGGGATAGTTACTAAACAAAATACTGTGGTTTATACAATATCCAGAAAAGATGGTTTTGGATTGGCAAAATTTAGCACATAGTATGAGATACTATCTATAAACGTGTTATTGTAATGTTAAACTATTTATTTCATAGCCTTGAAATAATGTTTATTTATTTGTTTCAATATCCGTTCGCAAATCAAATACCTAATAATTTTCCCAAGATAAAACTAAATATCCAAGATATTAATTTCTATACTTTTATATTTCAATAATAATATCCTTATATTGTGTTCTAGCAGCAAGTATTTGGTATTATGTTCATGAAGTCAGTGCTCTTGTGAAATTTGTTTGTATTTTAGCATAAACTCTCTTTTAAGTGATTAATAGACTATTGAAGTGATTTAATGTATATCAAAATTTAAAAGCACATTCCTAATGTGAGCAATATTGATATCTGGCACAACTTCGCCAACTTATAAAGGTGAAATAGAAAATATAACCTAACAAAGCTTCTCTTTGGATTCTGGATTTACATTTATTTTAGATTTGAAATTTATATCTATCTTTGGTGCTCCAAGATGGATATAAAACCAAATATAACTATTATAATAAATAGTACATATTGATAAGGAATTGAAATAATTGCGGTAAATGAAAAAATATGGTTTTAAGTTTTTAAACTCCTAAAGTGAATACTTTCAAAACATAAACACCAAGTCTCAGCTTTTTTTGGTATTTAATATAATATTATATAGTAACAGGTTTGTCAATCCCCACATAAATCATTGAAAAATACAATATAATATATTTTATTACTAACATTTTTTTTGCAAAAACAAAAAAAAAAACCTAAAATGAAAACTGGTTCTGGGATAAAGTGCTCGCCTCAGAACCCAATGATTGGAGGTTAAAACCAAGCTGGGACTGACGGACCTTTATTGCGCAATGAAAATCAGTAGCACAACTTCCTTAGGAGGGAAAGTAAATCCATCGGTCCCAAGTAGATTGTGGGGTGTAAAATAATAACACTGGAAGGTTTCTAAAATACATTTCCTGACAAAATTGGTATATGCTTTCCCTGCTGATCATAGAAACACGCGTGTTTTGTCGGTTCAGAAGTCCACGTTAAAAATCTATAATAAATACAAATTAAATATTTGTTCTCAAATAAATAAACTATGCTACAGTTACTTGTGTTGTCTGGATCTGAAGACTCTGCAATCAACCTTTTTTTTGAATATAATAAACCTGTGAGACTCTCTACTAGTACTAATCAGTGCAACCAGTCACTAGTGAAGTACACTATATAATGCACTACGACCCAACTGGTGTTATATAGGGCATGGCAGGAGTCAACGAGACAGAAAGCAATGTGGATATTTGATTATTCATGTAATTTGCGGTTACCTCGGTTGGTATCGGATAAAGTGCTCTAGGGGAGTTTATAGTTGGAAATGGGGAGGAGCGGATTGAGATAGAAATAGAGGGCAGAAGAGGTATGGGGCTAAGGGGGCTGTGCTAGAGCTTGTTGACCAATCAAACGTACCATTACATTCGTACAACCAAATACAAACTAGTTTTATATGGGTTGGTAAGTTCCCTCAAGTGTTCATATAAGTTATAGTTATGTAATTTTTGTAGTCATATGTTTAGGGGGCTTGCTAGTACCTGACATAGTTTTAAGTGTACAAGGGCGTATATTCAGTCTATTTCGGTTAACGGTGGAGGAGGAAGTCGGAATTTGAATCCCATCTGGGTACGGTCATTTTTTTACCCCTCTCTCTCTATCACTCTATCTCCATCTTTCTGTCTAGATCTTAGTTGTCTGAATGCATGTCAGTCTGTATCTAAGTCAGTGAGTATCTCTATCGGGATATATATATATATATATATATATGTGTGTGTGTGTGTGTGTGTGTATTTGTATGTATATTTATGTCTGTCCCTGTCCATGGGTAAAAAACGGCTGAGTGGAATTTTTTTAAACTTAAATTTAGATTTTACGGGGTTTAATTTCAAGATTTATTTTTCAATTCTACCCTAGCCTCAAATTTAGGGTAATTTACTGTTGAGGGGTTTTTTACAGTTTAAATCTTTCAAAATTAGCTTAAACGATTTTGTTTAGAATTAATCTCTATATTTTGTTTAACATCATAAATAACAATGAATTCTTTGTATGGGGTTAAAATTCGAGTATAGATAGTTTACTGTTGAATGATATTTCAAATTTTGATTGGTTTTTAAATAGTTCCAACGGTTTGGTTACAAATTGCTAACTTAGGAGTTCTTCACAAAACAAATGGCACTCTAAATACCTACTAGTTTTTGAGGAAATTTAAAAAAAATTAAAGTATTTTAAAAATGTCTCCAAATATTTGGTTCAAATTGAATAGGCTATCTACTCAAATGTTTTGTTTAAAATGTATATTTGTAGTGTGTTTTAGATTACATATAAAAAATGTATGCTTTTGGGGTGGGGAAATACCGAATAGTGGTCATTCCAAAGGCATTCTTTTCCTATGAAATATCCTTTCCCATACTGTAAAACGGGCCGAACCTACCTGATGAACAAGGACGAATATAATAATGATAAAGAAAAATAAATGAGCAATCTGACACCTTCTATGTGAGCTCTTATTCTTGAATAAATATTGAGCGCTCACCAAACAAAATCCAATTGTAAAAAAAAGTGAGAAGAGTTGTGTGGCTTGTATCTCAATTTAACTAAAATATCTGTATAAATGTGCCTACAAACTATTTTCAAATTTCCCGGCTCCCATCCATTTATTTCCTGGGACCCGACATGCAAAATTTTAACAAATTTACGAGAATCTGATCCTTGGAATTTCGAAGCATATCCATTTGAATAGCCTGTTTTATTACTCTAGTTTTGCTAAGAGCTAGGTAAATTAAAAACAACTTATCAAGTGTTTTTAAAACACTGTCACAATACGTTTACACTCTTATAACAAATTATATAACGAAAAAACCCAACAGTTTTAAATAAATTCATTTAAAATGAATACACGCCATTATTCTAAAAGAAGATGAACAGGATCAAGTCTAGGGACACTTATCTTTGACTATGTTTTTTTTATTTGGATTCAAGCCATATCGGACTGCTTCTGACTAAGAAACTGGAATGAAATTGGGAAGTAAAGAGATGAATGAGTGTGTGTGTGTGTGTGTGTGTGTGTGTGTGTGTGTGTGTGTAATGTTGGCGACAATTTTAATGTGTATTATTTCCAGCCACGGACATAAAAATCACAGTTCATGGAACAAAGTCCCATAAAACTACAATTGTACTCACAACTGAATGTAGTCATATGTGGTCGGATAAATAAGAGGACTTCATTCTGTCATCATATATTATTTTGAAATAAATAAACGATAAATATTTATATGCTTCGTCACAGTAAGTTTGTTCACTAACGTGCTCTCATGGTCATTGGTATTTTCTGCGGCGATTCCGCATTTACATATTTACAAGTTTATCCGATTGTGCTATTTCGTACGCATAGGAGTAACTATTTTTTTTAATAACTTACTTAACATTATTTGATATTACATCATCTCACAACGTTCTAACATGTGCGGACACTTGTGTTTGTTTGAAATATTATTCAGTTTAATAGAAAATTTATTTTGTTTTTATAATTAATGCATAGATCACATGTATAATTTTAATACAGAAATATAATAGATTTATGTAAAGGGGATTCATGTACATTTTAATATACAGTGGAATCTGGATAATTTGAACTTGAAGGGACCAGGAAAAGATCAAACTATCCAAAAATTCGAATTAAATAAGCGTCTTAAAAGGAATTTAAAAAAAACTAGAAACCAAACAAAACAAAATCTATTCACACGTCACAAGAATATCGCTACGAGCGAATCACTAAGAACAGCGTACGTAACTGCTCGAGAGGTTCAACTTTGAATAACAGAGTACAGAACTTTACGTGTAAACAAAGAGGTGTATAATGGAGGGGCGTGAAGAAGGGTACTGACCTCATTCCAAAGTCACCTCCCCTGTTTCCAAAAATAAAACAACACGGCGCCACAACTATGAGTAGGAAAACAATACTGCATAGTACGTTACAACTTAAGAAAAGTTCGAATTAACCAAAACAAAATTCGAACTATCTACGATTTTTTTTAACATCGTTTTAATACAAAATTCATGGGACTGGGTGAAAAATCCGAATTAAAGACGATTTAGAATTACGTATGTTCGAATTAGTTTCTACTGTACTATACTATTATAATAGGATTCCTCTCTCTACGTAAAGCAAAAAAAAAAAAATAGATATAACTATGCAAAAAAATACTTCGTATTCTTTTCAGATACGTCAGTATGATTTCACCTTAGAATAATAATTATTATTGAGTTTATCAATGGATTATTTTTCAGTAAGTATTCAATATTTATTTATTCACTATTCTGAGCTAATATCTTGGTAAATACTGTTTATTTGAGGGTATATTTATTATATCAGTATGAGATATGTGCATATTTATTTTACTCTCAATCTTCTGCTGTCTTTCTGTAGCAATGTCCTGGGTCTGTATTTTTTTTTTTCCCTTAGCACCGCATCTTTCTACTCATAAGGGCTATGTGCCAATGTACTAATTACGATAATGTTTTATGGATGGGGAAGGTTGAATGTAGATAAGTGTATCCAAATCTACATTGAGGGGGAGTAGAAAAAATTTAGAAAAAACAACCCTCAGTATACTCTAGGGGGATTGGAGCCCCAATCTACCTGTCGTTGGCAGTCTAGTCTGTTGCGTGAGTGATGTCAAGGCCCAGAATTTCCCAAACTTTTTTTATCGTGACGTGTAAATCACCAACTTGTCCTGAGTTGGGTCCAAAACTCAGAGTACAGGAGGGTTTCAAAACGTATTCACATTGTTGCTGTTGCCAGTATTGCAATACTTATTCGTAATACATGAGTTTGATGAAGTGTCTTTAAGTGTAATATTTCATAATTTTTGATTATTTTATTAATTTCTTCTAGACCTTCCGGCATCCCTTGTGAACATCCTTGTGACCCTCATTTGAATCACGAACCTGGGTTTGGAAACCAATGCCTCAAACCAATCTACTACCCAATTAGTTTATTTTAGTTATTCTTTAATAGTATGTTTTCCTAAGCGGATGATCTCAAATCAATATATTGTGTCTACCTAATAGGTATTCTCTTTAATTTAGGGCCGTAACTAGAGGCTCTAAAACCCCGGGGCAACAGATTATAATGCTCCCCCCCCCCCCTTTATTGTTTTCCTTCCAACCTCTAAATCCCACATTCCCACCTTCTTTTAATAAGTCTTGTTGATATGTGTTGTTAGTTATTGGATGTTTTTTATCCGGTGAAGTTAATATTGAATTTAATATAAAATCATGAAATATAACTATGGTAAGCGGTAGCCTTAAGGGAAAATATTTATAAAGTTAAATTGCAAATTATTATTAACAATTACACTGGGGGAATGCAATCACTTACAAAATAAAATAGTACTACAATATACTTTGAAAAACAACCAGAGTTAAATATATTGAGACGGTATACGTTTGATTAAGGCTTTGGTCTGCTTTCGTTTGACATTTAAAAAAATTCTCCTCGTTTGGGGGAGCTGGGGCCCCACTTTGATTATATGCTATTTTCTGTAAGTCTCTATTTTTAAATGTAGACGTGTTGGAATTATATTTCCATCTAAAAATATGTAAATCCCCTTACAACGGTCAAAAAAGAACGGTAAAATCTATCACAAGAACCCCCCACATATGAAAACCCATATGTCCGGCCTTAGTTTTTTTTTTATCTTCACCTTCTTGGAAAATTTATTGTAAAACTGAGGTGAGACCAGTACACTAAGCGCGTTAAAGTGGTCACACCTTCCCCGAGCTTAGCGTGTTCATAAAATCACCAGCATAATTTTCCTCTCCACAGGAGCTGCGGTTGTAAAACAAAGAGGTCTAACAATATGGCCATCATAAGTTCCCCAACTCTTTCCCCTCTGCACCCTTCACCCTTTCAACCATGATAGAAATAGCTTCTCTAGAGAAGTAAGGGGAGGTTCCGGATGAATTATGAGACAAGTGAAAACAAAATTAGGTTCCCATTTGAGAAAAAAAAAAGCGCGAAAACTACTAACTCCTCTGAGTAAATATTATCGTCTCCGCCAGAAAAAAAAAACCCCAACATCTGGCACTTTGACAAGAACTCTGGTTTAATAGCTTTCGCAAAGGATGAGGAGTATTTAGAGTTTAAACAAACATTTGGCTTGAATGTTTATGACGGCATTCGAGCTGTTTCCTATTCATGTAAAATACACGTTGATGTTTTCTTGGTTTGCTAATTAGGTGACATCAGTATATTAACAAAAATATAAATGTTACGTAGACTTTCATTTAATTAAATTAACGTGATGGAAGATAAAATACTTGTTTTTATTTAATGTTTCATTGTTATAAATAATCGTATATCTACATATAACATATATATATAAATTAAACTTAAACCCACAGTGTAATACCATAGCTTACAATGACTTTGCATGTTCAAATTTTATTATAATTAATATAACATAAACTGTTATTATACACTTTGACTGGTTACTCCAATGAGATGTTAACAAATATCTAAAATAATGTATATGTTCTAGTTTTTGAACCAAGCTCTATGTAGATTTTTTTTAAACCGTGTTAAAGTTAGTTTTGAAATAGTAAATATTAGACAAGATTGGATAAATTAAAAATATTGCTTCTTCAGGTTAGAAATGACGAGTTTTAAAAGCTTAAGGCTGGCGCAGACCAGACGTTAGGCCTATACTATAAACATATTTAACAGACCTTGGTACAGAATTTAAATATATGAAATACCGCAGACCGAATGAAAAAATAGCGCTATATGTTTTAAAACTCCGCCAAATAGAAACCCTTTGACTGTTGGCTATTTTTTACCAAATTTGGCAGAGCTGGCATATGCACAAAATACTAAAGCAGCCACGTGTAACTTAACAACAGTGATCCTGTAAACACCAATACGCAAAGTGTCCGTATAATCTTTTTCTTTGCCTTGGAAAGATTATTAGAGGAGGTTAACCCCTAAGCTGCATCATGGCTTGTGGCAGATCAGTAACGGTGACTGCCAAGAAATGATTCTCAAATAAAAAGACGGAACTCTCAAATTTCTTCCCTTCGACTGTTAATATAATATATGCATTCCCAATTTGGCTTTT
Source organism: Timema genevievae (assembly GCA_902155825.1). NCBI lineage: Eukaryota > Metazoa > Arthropoda > Insecta > Phasmatodea > Timematidae > Timema > Timema genevievae. The sequence goes on along the minus strand of CABFWO010000043.1, from coordinate 185,764 downwards.
AAGAACCAATGTCAACAATAATAAGGCTTATTATGTCCGTCCTCCTAATCATCCTGCAGAATATTGTCGCGGGAAAAACAGCATATTTTACAGTATCTGGTGAGCGTATGCTCATATCTTATAGGTTTTGATTTCTTATTAATGATTGCCATTAATAATTTTAGTATTTAATATTGTTAGTAAAGCACAGCAGTACAGTGTTATAGAAAATTTCCAGTAGACAATCTATACCTACCACAAATTAGATGAATATTATTTTTGAGTAGTGACAGCGTTGGCGAGTGATTGTAATGACTATCGTACGTACAAACTTAACTATCTTCTTAAAACTGATATCTACAAACTCAATACACTTGATCAAAATTAAGCACTATCAATAATAAGTTAAAATTGAGATGGATAAATAAACTAAATAAAAAAAGTGAGGTACTAATTATTAGCGGTTGTGTCTACGTTCTTCTGTAGTGAGATTTAAATGAACCGTAACTTATTTTATATACCCTTATCCCTCACTCACCCTTCACGACAAAGAAATCCATATTAGTTGGTAAACGCAACATTGTCCCCTAAAAGGTCTGAAGTTCAACTCCTAAACCCTATTATCTGAGGTCAAGGACTTCCTTTTTATTTTATGTACTGGCTTTCGGATTGGGTCCTGAATATTGGGTTAACTAATGGTTGAAGTCTTGTTTTTGCTAGTCATTTGTATGAAAAGTGTTAAGTTAAGTGATAAAAAATATAAATTAACTAAACACAATCATAAATGTATCAATTCTTTATTTTTATTGAGTAAATTATGTAGGTACACTTATTAATTAACTGACACTGCACTTTCAATTGAAAAAGGTCTTTTAGAAAATAACTCAGAGAGCTTTAATCAAATTCTCTTACCAGAAATTGATAAATTAATCCATTTAAGGATGCATTCCTTACCAAGCAGGCTGTTTAGAGTATTCTTGGTGAAAACTCTACTCCTTTGAATATGGCTTACTTTGTTATCTTCTCCTTCCATTCCCAAAGAGATTGCTTGCGTTCTCCACATCTCTACAAGAGTTTAAAGTTTCTTACAAGAGTCTTAACAAGAGATTACAGTCTTGGATTCATGATCACGCCCTTAATTACGACCCTACTTTGTTATCTAGGATTATGAAGGGAAAATATGCATGCAACATATTCCCTTAACAAGAGCAGGCCCGTAACTTCTGTTGAGCCTTAAGACAGATTATTTCATATTTACTACACGAAGTCAGTAAGCAACAGGAAACACTATAAGCATAACCTTATACTTACAGAACCAGAAGAGTTACTTGTGTTTTTATAAACAGGTTAGTTCTACGACAGGCAGGGCTGGATTTGGAGTTTTTAGTTAATCTTAACGGGGACCACAAATAATGTCAATTAAAAAAAATTTAAACAATTTGTTAAGATCCTGTAGCACTATCCCCTTTCACACTCCCTTAAATCTTGGTCAGTTTTTTAATATATTATTTTCGTACTAATATGTCCAAGATATTTTTAAATTCGTCATGCCGGAATGTGCAGCAAATACTTTTGACACTTATTTCTATGTCAGCTTAAACTTATTTTTGTATCATGTTCTAAAAGATCATTTCTTTGGCAATACTACGTAGTAGAAATAGGTTTAATACAGACAAGTTATGTTCATTAAATTAACGTTATATGAGAGCTAAAAACAGCTACTAGATATTTTTTCTATTATTCACACGTCAAGTCATGTGAGCTTCAGCGCTGCTTATTTTGATAGATACGATCAAATATATAAAATAAGGGTAATAATGTGAGTACCCAACCTAAAAATTAAACCTTTCTTATCCCTAACCTTTTAGAGTATAGCCCCAAACGGGTACTAAGAATAAATGACAAAAAAACCTAATGTTTGTATTTTATAAATATTTCTTCTTACCATAATCCTACTATATATAGTCATTTAATAGCGTTAAATATCAGTGAGGTGTCATCTATCGAAAATTGTTAAGACTATCATAGTCAATTAGACTTTACCTTAAAACAATCACCAATGTAAAAGTAAATAGATACTTATAATAACCACATCGGTGGCTGCATAATCTAAGGCACTACTCTCTCAAATGGAGTGCTAAAGACAGGGAGATTGGGTATCGATCCTGGTATGTTTAACTGAGGGTAGTTATTCGTCAAGGGTTTTCTACTCTCCGTCCAAGCAAATTTGGGTGCACTTCCTCTAAATATAATCATATTAATCATTATCACTTCAATGTAATTAGTACACAGGAGTAGAGCCCGAACGAATAGTAAGACTCGGTGCTAAAATTAAATAGTATTTAGTGCCAAATAAGATTCTGAAAAAAAAAAAGCAGCACCTCGTCTTCTATGCATGTTGAGAAAGTAAACGCCCTGTAGCTTCCTCTCTTCCTCCCCCATTCCAACGACCTTAAAACTAACTTTAGCAAAGTGTTGTTGGCCCAAGATCTAGGGAGCAGAAAGAAGATACGATGTCGCATCCATTACCACCGGCTACATCTTGTTCACATCCGGTGGGTGAGGAGGTTGAAGGGCGGGTGGGGTGGTGGGTGGCGGGATGAAGGGTAGTCGGGTCGTCTGACCCCTTTACTCCTCTCTTGGCACAGAAGTGTACAAGTTCGCAAAGTTATTCAGAAGGCGTAAGTGTAATATTTACAGCACGATAGTCGACCAACAGAAATATTGAATACGCACGACTGCCATTTCCTTTTATTTTTTTTTCTCCCTCCCCTCACCGTTCTTAGCCGAATGACGTTTTCAATTTCCCCAGAATGGGAGAAAAGACATGACTGGCATCTATAGTGTCTATTAACGAGGTTTTGGTAGAACAATATAAATACTGAGCAGTGTAACAACAATAATTATTGTTTGTAAAATAATTATTTATTGGTTAACCAGTCTTTTTCTTCATATTTATGTAGAATTCTTAAGAACAAAAATGTATGTATGTATGAAGGAAGACTGTAGTGGAGTGTAGGTGGAGTAAATGTAAGCTTTGTCACCCGCCCTCCTGACCCCAGGACCCCTCTTTCCACCCACTGTTAATGCCTGTCAGAATGGTTACGTGGTAGATGGTCACATTTATTAACCTTGTTGAGTACAGCTTTATGTTATGAAAGTCAATACTCAACTACTTTACTTGTTTAAAATATAAACGAGGAGTGTTTTACCCGACAGTTAACCTAATATACTTGTCTTTTGTGTAAAAATTATTTACTTATTAGTGATTAGGTCTACCAAAAATTGGAAATATTTAGAAAATTTAAACTTTTTGTTTAAAATGTATACATGTGGAATGTTTTACATGATAAATAAAACTATGAACTTGGTTTTTCGGGGGGAAAAAATCGTTTAAAGGTAATTTAGAGATTTTAAAAAAATTAGTATTTCAAGAAAGGTTTCTATCAATTTTATTCAAAATGGGTATATGTATATCTTTTTACATAATAAATAAGTATATTTTTTTTTTGTTTTTTCAAATCATTTTAGTGTATTCAACTGATATATTATTTTTGAGAAAATACAAAATGGAAGAATAAAAATCTCAAATCAAGATTTTGTTCATAATTAGTATATGAAGACTATTTAACATGATGGTAAATAATGTTTGTCTCTAAAAAATTAATTAATTCAAGGATAGCTTATATTGAAAATTTTTAGAAGATGCATGGGATAGTTTCTCATAATAAATAAGAATATATTTTAGTTTTTTACAAATATAAATAATTTGAGAGTAGCTTACCAATTTTTTTAGTCCCCCATATCTCCCAAGCTTAATATACAATATGAGAAGTTAAGTATGATTATGTGGTCTCATGTATTTCCCCGGAAATTTGAAACTGCTATAATGTCATTTGCAGCAAAGGTGTGAGTGTTAGACTTTAAACCTTGTGTTGAAGTCATTTTCTTTTTAATGATGACAAACGCATACCCGTAGGACGTGCATATTTAGGTGTCATAAACGAAAAAGCATCTTCACACATGTAGTACTGCAAAATACTGCATACATTTGATAGGTCAGTTTAAAAATATTTGGAAATTGATCTCTGGCAAATAATGAGTATTAGGTACCCCAATATCACTTGCTAGATTTCCTCTAATAATTTCCAAATTCCAAACGTCATTCCTCATCCATAACCGGTGTATTTCTACAACGTTTGTAAGAATATGAATCGGGCCTTAGTCTTGACATGTCTAGTTGAGAGCATTACAATCAAATATTAAATAATGCTATTAAAAAGCTGTTTGGCATATCCTAGGTTCAACCAAAATACTTAGCTTAAGATTACATGCAAACGCAATAGTTATGAGTACAATTTTATTAGAGATAGCCTCAATCAAATATAAGGTTCGTTTTCCAGTCTATGAAATGGTAAGTACCTTTCCAACTAAATGTGTAATACCATCAATAATAAGAATGGGATGGTTCTAAAACAAATATACTATAATTAATGTGAACCGTGACAAAAATAAATTTTTATAAAAATCTAACTAATATCTGCTGGATTCGAACCACAACTTCCAGGTTGACAGCAGTATTATGTTAACTTATTTGATATTTTTGTAATGGGTTACTTACTATAAACTAACAAGCCTAAAAAACACACATAATAAAAAGCTTTGTAAAACAATAAAAATGCTGAAATTGTGCCCCAATTATGTTTATGTTCATAAAAATACAAACTGTTATTCCAGAGGGTATAAATATGTATTATTTTTGGATATTTACCTATACACAGCTACCTTCAATGTCAACAGTGGTCTCTAACCATGCGTCGATGCGTCACATTTATACTTGACTCTAGGGATGCTAAAGCAATGCAACACTCAGCACGGCTTCCAACCACACGTGCACCCAACGCTCTCTAGGTGTCAACTCATACTTGAATGTATTACTATAAGTTGGGCTGCGTCTACGTGATGTGGCACGACGTACCACATCACTCTCATTGTGAGAGGCCCTTAGATCTTTGGATCAACCTATCACGCGTTTTAAAAAACACTTGGATCTATTTATAAAGTGAACTATAAAATATCTTGTATAGAATAGTCGCAGTTAGCAGTATTTCCAAACGTTAATAATAACACTTAAACATTTAATTACTGGCATTAATAACGTTTTCTTATATATGATTTGTATAAAATGACAAATATGACATATAAATATATTTTAAACTTGGGTCAACTCTTTATGAAATTGATTCCCGGAGTTTTATCCTAAATATTGTCGCATTATTTTTTGTAGCACCATGTCTCACTACCCGTTTGGGTTATACGCTTATATACTAACTACAATTGTGATTTTAGGGATTAGGAAGGTTATATTTAGTGGAAGTGTACCCTCATTTATATGGAGAACAATTTTGGATAAAAAAAAACCTCTAAGTACACCCGAATGAGATTCTAACCTCGATATCCCCATCGTGGGGAGTCTAGTCTAACACGAGAGTATCGCATTTTAGTTTAATAAATGCCTGTACACAAGGCCGTAGCCAGCCAATGATTTCAGGGGGGGTTTTGTGGGCACATCCCTCAATTTCTGGAGGCTAGAAAAAAATATAAATGATAAACACCTCTAGAAGCTCTCTAAAGTTCTTTTTATGGTAACACAGCCCCCTAATTTGTATTTGTACCTTAATTTTGACATTGTTTGAACCATAAATAAAGCCATATATGTTTTGTTCATAACATTTCGGGGGGGGGTTTGAACCCCCAAAACCCCCCCTTGACTACGGCCTTGCCTGTACACCAAGGATGTGTCTACAATTTTCAAATTTCAAAATTATTCTAAAGGAAAACCACAATTTTAGAAAATGATTTTTTTAACTAAAATAGTTTGATTCGAGGACTTTCATATTAAATGCTTTTAGTTTTTCAATAGCTAGACTGCAATAGTCCGCTTCAGCTGCCGAAACGTCTTGGACATCACTCAAGTGTTAGACTGTCCTGATGATGGGGATATTGGGGTTTGAATCCCAGTTTGGTCTACTGAGGGTGGTTTTTACTAAATTTATTCCTACTCTCCTTCAACGCAAATGCAGTTATATTACGTTTAAAATGCTTCCTTCCTCATCCCTACTCCATTAAAGTAATAATTAATTTAGCACCGCGTCTTACTACCTGTTCCGGCTATACGCACAAGTACTAACTATACTAATGGCTTAGGAATAGGGAAAGATTGAATGTGGAGTAAGTGAACCCGCATTTATGTGGAGGGAGAGTGGAAAGCCATCCATGATAGTAACTATCATCCATGCGTATAACCTGAACGGATAGTAGGACGTGGTGATAAAATAAATAGACCACAATATATCTAATTTAAGTTAGTCGCTGATGTGTGGCTTATAAAGAATAGTGGCTGAGGTGTCTAATAACCGGTCTTGAAATGTCAATTCCCACCAAAAATTACCAAATGACTGAACTTAATATGGGCCTCACTACAACCCTGTGACCTATAAAAGCAGGCAAGTTGACTCATATAATTATTTTCTCGTTGGTAAATCTTTTATTTTCTTTCATTAGTGCTCATTACCACAGTTCATAAGTGAGTACACACAGTTGAATAAGTTCTTTTAAAATTGGTATGAAAAGTATAAAGTTTTTGTGAATATTTATCGCTCTCAGATTTTCAAACGTGTTCTCAATTTTACCGTATTTATATTTATTTTTGTCTCTTCTTTCCCACTTCAGACTAATAAACATTAATAAAAGTAAGCTAATGTCAATTCTATTTTTAATGATTCTGGCGTAGTACTCGTGTGCTACTGTTTTTTACCCATTCAAAATAAAAATGACACGAGAAAATAAAATCAAATATAGCACATTAAAATGACACAATTAAGTAATGAGCCCCCTTCGGCAAATTAAATAGGAAATAGCGGGTCCACAATGAAGGTTATTAAGTGTGACATTATAAAGTTTTATTAAAACTGGCGCCGTCTGTTCACGAGGAAGTCTATTTCATTCTAATTATCTACCAAGAGCTAGCTACCTAAGCTTTTTACTAATGAAACACGAGAAAAGCAAAGTGGGTGACATTACTTTTCAATTAAGTAGATCAAACAAATTGTTGTAAAAACGTTTGCTATAAATGTGACGATGAAGGTAAGGGGTTAAAAGGGGTTAGTGTGAAATTCAGAAAATTAAATCAATACATTTTTTTATTTTAGTAAGATGATTATACTCGTGAATGAGTTTATAATTACTTTTTATTTTTTTCAAAATTAAAATCAGTCTATTCAGAAAATACATTTTATTAAAGTTTATTATTTTTGTGTAAAATGTGCTTAAAATTATTGTTATATTTACTTATATTTTTAAGTGAGTTCTACTATCCATTAAAAGTATCTGTGTATTTGCATAAAGTGATGGAAATAAATAAGGAACATAAAATTTAACGGGACAGGTAAAAGCACCTGCGTTAAGAAAGCAGGGGAATAGATTTTCTTTTAAATACTCCAAGTACAATTACTAGGGCTCAATCTCCCATATCACAGTCACTATTAGCTCACGTCATAGAGAGAACTAAGCCTAAATACATGTTATCAACCACCAATCTGATGATTAATTGATATTAAACTAATAAATTAGGATTAGCTCAAATCAAGAAAAATGCCTTTAATTCTTGAACATGGACTAAAATAAATAAAATTTGAGTACATTTAATAATAATGATAATAATAAAAAGACATGCTAGCTATTCATAAAGACAGTCATTTATTTTGTAGAAAAGTGGGTTCTTTATTCTCCTCTTTCACAGCAAACATATATAACATCACTCAAGACCACTAACTTAATGGTTCATAGGAGCTTATGATGTGTGTCACATCACTGCAAAGTGCCCATGGGAAGAAAATATTATCTCTTACTTTTTTATTTTTTTTCATCAAAAAAATTCTTTCCCTCTAGCCTGCCGTATACATTAGCACATTGTGGCTTGGGGGAAGGTGGTAGGGGTTGGTTGGGGGTGTGGGTGTGGTCACACTTTCTCTCGTTTTCTTATTCTACCATCTCACCCTCTCTCTGAGAAAAAAAAAAGGATGCACCACATTACTTAGTCTAGTCACAGCCACCATTTTTTTTTATTCCCCACTACCCCCTCAACCCCTTATCACCACCATTTTCGTTATTTTACAAGGAATTCTCATTAGTTAAAGCCAGTTTAACTCGAGCACCACGTGGTTTTAGATAATAGTTATTTATGGAGCATGTTTGATGAAATTCTTTATTCCACGAAAATAGTTCAATAAGTTTATACAAGGAGAATGAAAAATATTCATATTAAAAAATGTATCGATGAACATAAGAACTTAATCTATTCTTACCACAAAAAAAAATAGTGGTTAGACAAACTAAAAGTCAGGCTCGTTTTGTCTAACTTACCGACATAAGAAGGTTGGTATTACCTGAATGATCTTAAGCCATTGTTCAGTTAGTATCTTGTGAATCTACTGAAATAAACATCCCGACATAAATAAAAAAAATATCATTGGTTATTATAGAATTTATCCTTTAACAAAGATGAAAAAAAAAAGGCTTGGGATTGGGTCTGGTGTGGTACACCTAATTTCATTGCTGAGGGAACTGCATGCTTACTATTGAGCAACAGCGTTGTCATTCTTTTGTTTTCCGTGATGAGTCTTCCTTCGAATGTATATCAAATTTGGCAATGCTGGGCTGTCGTTGTTGCCACTAATTGGTGCTTCTTCCTCCAGCACAGTCGTAAAGTTACAGCAGTCTGTTTATCGTGTTCCTAATAGCTAGCTCAAAAACATTGACTAAATAAACACTCATATTTTATAAGTACTCTGTGTATAATAATATGTGTTATTGATCACGTTAAGATTTGGTGTGTATCTGTATGTGTTGGTTGCGTGTTTTGTATTTTTACAGTAAGGTTGTGGAACTATAGTTTATATAATGTTTATAAAATGCATGTTGTAATATATTTGTTTGTATATTAATTATGAGGAAAAAAAGCTTTATACATAAAATATTTTAAGCATAATTACGGAGGGAATAGAGAAACGTTAATAAACTTCAATCTTGAAAAAATTACGATTGTGGAAATAGGTAATGTTTCTAGAAAAGGCTGTATACCGATAGGAAATGCTTTTACCTGTCAATTGAACCCCCCAACCACCCCATGCCGCATTGTTTACAATGAGGGATTTCCAAGTAAACCCTCCCCCCTCACATTCCAACAACCGAAAGCTAGAAGATTTGGCAACTTGTACCAGAGAGAGAGCGAAGATAAATCTTTTCTCCATAAGACCTGCAGTTCCCTCAGCTATGAAATTAGGTGTATATGATCTAGATTTAAATTAGTTAATAGTTCGCGTGGTGATACAATCGTTTGGTTCAGAATGTGCAATTTAAATAAATATATATTTCCTAAATGGTTTCCCACCCACTCTTTCCACGATTATAATGGCTCTATATTATATCTATGAAGAGTGGGTGGGAATTAACTATTTTGGATGTGATTCTTCGGCTCAATGCAAACTGGGTCGGACACATCCTTAGGAGGAAATTTCTTATGCGTGACGTCATAAAAGGAAAGGTTGAGGGAGAGAGGAGCGTATGAAGGAGGAGGATTCAAATATTAGATGACTTGAAGGAAAGAATAAAATTCTGGGAGATGGGGGAGGAGGTAGAGGACAGAGCGCATTGGTGGTCTAAGTTCAATGACAAAAGGAAAGGAACTGTCGTAAGACAGAACACCTAATTATTATTATTAGCACCGCGTCTTACTACCCGTTCGGGTTATACGCACTTACGCTAATGTGTAATGGTAGGGTGATTGTGAGATGAAATGGAGGACCTACAGTTTAACGTGGGATCCGAACCACGGTGGAGGCCTGGCATTCCTCACATTCACAAGTTGTGATTAATACAAGTCTTGTAAGAGGTGAAGGAAGGGTTTGGCAATCAGATAAATCTGTGCCGGGACCGAGGTTTCAACCCCGGACCCTCAACACAGAAGTCTGACACCTTACCCCTAGACCACCAGGTCACCGAACACCTAATTATAATATAATAAATTAACTCTAATTCATACTCCTTTAGTGTATATATGTGGATAGACAGAACGGGTAGAAAGACACCATGACCAATAAAAAAAATTAAAAGGAAAATAATACATTATTCCGACCCAAACTACGCTCATTCAAACCCATGAATTTAAGTCCATCCGGTAAAAATGAATATGATGTCAATAATAATGGTAGCAAGATAAAAAAATATTTAAATGTCGTTCTATAGTCAGGTTTATATAATCCAATTTTTATATGAAGCATCTTTCAGAAAATATTGCAACCTTTTTTGTTGCAACCAAAATTGATAGTATTTCTCTACATTATTAGTGCTATTTTGAACATATTTGTAATAAATATTATTGTTGCAGATCACATGACCTGACGTGTGAATACGTTGAACCCACTTCGGTGTTCTAATATCCCTAAGGTGTCACGTCATATACTGTAGTGATTGTGGTTCTAAACCCGGTTGGGTGTAGTAAGGCTTGATTTACTAAATGTTTTTCCACTACCCCTTCACGCAAGTGAAGGTAAAGTTTCTCTAAATTCAATCTTTTTCATCCCTAACAAATAAGCGTAACTAGTACAAATGCTTTTAACCCAAACCGGCTAGTAATATGGGGTGCTTAAAAAGCCGTTTAAGTAGATATGATAGCTTTTCTAGCTGTCAGATGAGATTCTTCCTATAAAAATAGGACCGCGCTTTCACGCAGGTTAAACCAATCTTATAGCCTGGAATGTCAGAATGTATAGGCTCTTGTACACGCATTTCCCATCTGGTTATAAAGTAGAGTGAACCAACCAAAGTTGGAGTCGGAATCCTCAACCACTCAGGCACATAAACGAGCCTCACACAAAACAATTCTCCCTTGAAGCACACATCAGTGTTCACCATGGAAATTCTCTCTCCAAAAGAAATAAAATATTAACAACAGAGTACCCACAATACCCCGTGAAACAGTGAAAAGCAACCAGGCAAGCTTGCCTCCCCTGCTGTCCGCACACCTCACGGAGCATGAAATACATACGACACAGATATCAGCGACAGCAGTGTCTTTCTTTCTGTCCCGCTTTCTGCTTGTAATATGTTAAACTGACATCATGACGTCGACGTGTTTGCATGTTTTTTTTTATTTTTAGTTTTTTATTTTAGAATTTATTACAACACTGAGACGTAATTCTACGTCGGCAACGTATGTTAGAAATTAAACAGATTAACTCAAGCGTAGGATTAGGAAACTACACAGAATATCATTTCTGAGGGAAATAAATGCTTATTATTGAAAAACAGATATGTTATACTCTTGTATTCCCGTGGTCAATCTTCCTTAAATAAATATGAACTGGTAGTAAGACGCGGTGCTAAGTATTATTAATATATTTGAAAATATTGGCAATGCTGGTTTGTCAATGTTGCCAATAACTTCTTCTTACCCCAGCACACCCCACGTTCGTGAAGTTCCCCCTCCCCCCCACGAGCCCCATTTCCAACTTTTTTTTTTTAATATGATTGCAATCGTTTGTTATTTGTATCGGATTGTCCAGCAAGAATTTCAGCTCGTTCCGTTTTGATAACCCCACAAATGATATGTTTACATTGAGGTTCAACTTTAGTGCAGTCCCCTCACTCCCCACTTTTAAAAATTGACATTTTTTTTATGGTGGCGAGCATTTGTTCCTCATCCGTATGCATTTTTAAAAGTCAGGGAAAGGGTATTTCATGGACGTGCACACCCCCGCCCTATCTAACTGAAAGTGAGGAGATCTGGAAAAAGTTAACCGAAAAAGTGCAAAGAAACATTTTCTTCTCTATATTACCTGCAGTTCCCTCAGCGTTGATATTCAGTATTGTTAAAATACTACCCATACCAATGGTCATAGAGTACAAGTCATCAAGATCACAAGATACTTTTTTTATAGCGCTGAGTATAGCTACCCGTTCGGGTTGTATGACTTTGTACTAATTACTCTGATAAGTTAAGGATGAATAAAGTTGAATTTAGAGGAAGTGTGCCCGCACTCAAGGCTAGCGTGAGTGAAAAACCATTTTAGAAAAAAAAACCTTAGTACACCCGACCAGGATTCAAACTCAAATCTTACAATCATCTGTAAACTAGTCTATTGCGGGAGTGAAGCCTTATACTATTTGAGCACCATAGTGGGTCATACTAGAAAATTGATTGCCAGTGATGGGGGGAAGGGGGAGGAGGCTTAAGTGTCTTATAATGGCGCACAGTGGGTAAAAGGTGGAGGGGGTATAAACAAAGTGACCTCCCAATGGTTGTTTTTCTATAATTCCTTCACGTAGTATAACTTTTGTTTATCTAGAAAGGTATTCAACTTCCCCTTAAGATTCCAATTTGGCGTAGCTTATATTGTAATCAGTCAAGGTAACATTACTACCTGTCAAGGTAAACGGAGTGTACATTCTCTATACACCTTTATTCATTCCTATTTCACAAATTAATCTGTTAATATAATAATTGTTCTTGTTTACATTGAAAAATGACACCTAGGTGCGGGAATCGAGCCCGGGACCTTTGGCTTAGTTAATGCTCTCTTACCATTGAGCTATGCAGGAGTCGTCCAGTCCCCATGGTTTTTCTTGAATCATATTTTAAGGCAGCGTCTGTGATGGATATGCGTGACGTACGTGAGAGAAGAAAGACCTTCCTACACGGGAGGACAACTGGATAGATTAGTAGTAAGAGCATTGGTGCACTAGGCCGATAGTCCCAAGTTAGAGTCCTGTGTCCAGGTGTCATTTTTCAATTTAATGAATACGATATTTATATGTGGCTATATCCATAATTAGAATAAATATCTATATACTATCTATCTATCATAATTTTTTTCATAGGTAATACTTTGTTTAAAAAGGTGTATAATAGATGAGAGTTTTTAGATTTGAACATCGATGCCATCACATTCAAAATATAAGCATAAAAGTATTTAGGATCATTCTTATATTATTTTTATATTGAAATTTGACCCTACGGTCAAATATAATAGTTTGGTAGCTTTATTCCTTCAAAATCTTTACTTTAAAAAATAACCTCACTAAAACTTGTTTTCTTCAAATCTCAATTGAAAGAGTTGTGTTTTTATTAAATAAAAGATGTATTAGTGTATTAAAACGTAAGGGCATGTGTTATAAAGCTATTTGAAATATATATATATGTGTGTTAATATATATATATTATGTATTAGTGTATTCAAACGTGAGGGCACGTGTTATAAAGCTACTATATTTGAAAAAATATATAAAAAAATCTTTATTAGTGTAATCAACGCAAAGGCATGTGTTATAAAGATACTATATTTTTTAAAGTGTGTGTGTGTGTGTGTGTGTATATATACACACATATTTCAAATATAGTAGATTTATAACCCATGTCTTTGCCTTTGATATATATACAACGTGTATGAGGGTAATCAAATGCAAGAACCTGTGTTATAAAGCTATTATATTTGACATATCTATGAAGAAGATGTGTAAGTTACTTATAGCAGTGTCGTGGAGGTTTGCCAAGGTAAGGAGCAGATGTAATTTTTATCTCTAATGGAATTTGAATCAGCTATCAGGACTGATCCTTTGGATTGTTATCATAATCAGCTTTGGGTGCATATGAATTAAGAACTCGATGCCCATTTGATTTTTAAGACATAGGCCATACACGCTGCTATACATACCTCACGTTGGAACATTAATGTTGATACCTGGCTGATAAATATTCAACTTATTAATGAGAACCTTTCACAAATACCGTTTAGAATAACTCTGCTTAACCGGGAATCACTCTACGTGAATAGACAATAGTTATAAACTAGGTTGCTTGACTCGATTTCAGCTACTCGATAAAGTGCTTAATACCCTTTATTCTATTAAAAATTAGTCTCACAACCATCACAAAACAATCGAATATGTCAGGCTTCTAAGGAAAAATAACCAAAGAGACATTTACTTGATTCATAAAAATTCTTTACAAAAAGTTACTTTAAACAAATTCTATATTTGTTTGTGTTTTCACCAAATTTAGTTCAGGCTTGATAAAAATAAATACTTAAAAATGTTTGCGTCTACAAATATAGTAAAAATGGCTTTCAAATGTTTATTTTTTTATCGTTACTAAACTCTTCAAAGCGCCATTAGGCCATATTCAGCTTTTAAGAATATACCCTTTTAATCTTTAAAAGGATTAAAATATAAAAAATACATAGACTATAGAAGGGAATGAAAGTACATTTACATAAATAACTTTTTTTTATATATTACACACTCAAAAAAATACCTCTCTTTGTAAAAACCTTGGCTTTTATTTTTTTAATGGATGTTTCTATTACAGGTCTGTTCATTTCAATGCTCGTATCCGTATAAAATTCATATCTCTATAAATCCATAACAGGTTAGAGTAAGTTTAAAATACTGTGAAGCACCTATATTACAAGGTGGAAGAGCGACTGGAGTTTTGGCGGGAGTGGGAGGGGTAAGAAGCGAG
>CABFWO010000043.1:155837-171068 GCA_902155825.1 Timema genevievae | reverse complement strand
CTACAGATTCCACCGAAACCAATCCAGCGTCAGTCAGCGTTTTTTATTCGTCCCAAAATTCGATTATGAAATACTCCTAGTAAGCATTTTCCTTTTCGCACTGAAAACCAACGGATTGGAAATGATATAGGACACCCTCCACCCCCCTCCTATCCTAGTAGCTGATATAAATTTCTGCTGCTCCCCCCCCCCCTCCAGAACCTTCCTCGTACTACCCTCTTTTCCAACATATAGCACTAACATAGGCGTATGCGCTCACAAGGAAGTGAAATTATGATTTTTTTGTGTGATGAAAGAGTATCTCTTTACTCAGGTCCTTCAATGAATAAAAAATAAATAAGGATAGCGATAAAACAATTTTCAAAACATTCCCCTCCCTATTTTAAGAAATTGTATCATGAAAGTCAATTATGTGGGGAAATGGTGGAAACGGTAAGAAGAAGGATTGGTGGGCGGAATGAGTCATTTGTAGGCTTCTAGCGTGAGCTATATAAAAATGTTCTACTCGCTGAAGAAATTACTGTCATATCAAATTTCCTCAAGTAATTTCTCTCAATGATAGGTAGTTTTTATGTTGGAACTATGGAGTTTTATTGCTAGCTGAAATTATTTCTTCCGTCTTATAGAATTAAAACTTGTTTAGTGTTTTTTTATGATACATCGAATTCAACATACTTTTTCTATACATTTTCCTCCTCAGCTTTTTTGACTATTTTTTTTAATCGCTCCACGTTTAGTTATAGGTTCAAGAAATTATAGAATAGCATTATTTTTTATCCTTTCTGCGATTTCTAGGCATGTGTATCAAATAGTAGAAAAAGTAAGTTTTTAGAATCTGAACACAGATTTTTCTTTCTGTATTTCCTTCATTAAATTGTAATCGAGAAATGATGTAGATTTTAAAATCACAGAAAAGTTATTTGCGTATCCAGAAGTTTTATTATAGCCTCTTGATTTGTGTATGTGATTTCTTACAAAAAAAACGTAAATTTTCTACTTCCGAACTTCCCATAAAATAATTAAGGCTTAATTTTTTTTAATCTTTTATTTTGTCCGTTTTGAACTTTATATTTTTACAGCGAAGCTAAATAAGCATTATTATTATTATTATTATTAATATTTTTCATAAAACCACCTCTAAAATCAATTAAGTAATAATTTGTACAATATTTTAATTAACAAATGCATGCTGTTAAATTAAACTGTTATAAATAATATTTTTGGTGTATTTATAGTACGGAAATGAAAAGCAATAATAAATAAATGAAATATTCATAATATGATTCCATATGGACAATAATTTATTGCTGTGATTACTTCTTTATGAATACTCTAGCTAGGCTGGAAAAGAGCTTTCTTACCTTGATTAATAACATTATGGTAATATTTTACTGACCACAATGTAGTGGAACCAAGAAAGGTAAACCTACCCTTTAAGTTAAACAAGTTGCAAAAGTCTTAATTCTCATTCCTTTTACAACGAGGGTTATTATTAAATAATTAATTTATGAAGGGTAAATAAGAGAAGGGCAATTAATAAAAAATGTTCCACCATTTTCTTAGGTCAGGATGAATTAGATATAAATGTTTAAAATTAGCTTAATTTTCCGACCAGAATTTGAATAGATAAAATAAAATCCAAGGTTTCCAACTACTGCTCCAAAGTTACGAATATTTATTTACAATTGATAAGAGCAAAGTTAATCTTACTATATAAACTAGAGATATGTAACCAACGCTTAATTTTAATTAATTTATATTCTATTTTTAGCGAGTGTGACCATTTTGACCTATTAAAATCAATTAAGAAAATATATAATTAAAAGTAGACATTAATGAATATACAAACAAGTGTTTCAATATTTAATGTAAATAAAATATATTTTATTATAAAAAGTGGAATATAAATGTGAATAATTTTCAATAGAAAACAAAATACTCGAAAGTATCTGATGAGGCTGAATAACTTTTTATTTTTCCGGCTGAAAGTAGCGTCGAAAAGGCTAAGAATAACTATCGATCCACATATTCTGCGAATTTTTACGGGGCAGTAAAATTGACTGAATAGAGAGGCAGAAAAGTGAAGGGGATTTTTCAAGCGCTCCTCACGGAGAAATAACAAATAAAAATAAATGTGGGTTGGAAAAAATATAAAGAAAGAGAGCGAGCGAGTGAGCTTGAAACTAACGTTCTCAGAAAACTTCTAAAGAGAAACGCGTAAACAAAAGAGATGGGTGAATTTTAAAATATATATTTTTGGGGGGCAGATTTACACGCGATAGCTGAAAAAAACCCACAAATATTAGTCATTGTAATATTTAATATTAACTCAGCATTTTCCTAAACACTAAACTAAACTAGTAATAGGAGTGCCCGAATACAGATATATGACTTTATTTGGATTATAAAATACTTTACAGTTCATTTCACTAAATGTGGCCGGTATTCAATTTAACTCCCATCGAAAGCCATTTATATTTAATGGTAGGTAATGTAACTAAGATGTAAATAGAAATTTAATGGAAGGCCTTAGTCTGGTTTTAAGGATTAATTAATACTCTTGATAAATAAATGTATTTAAGAAACAAAATTTATATGTTAAAATCATTAATTATAAAACCAGGAAAAATAAAAAATTGTACACATTGGACCAAAGGTGGTTCAATATATTTATCAATTATGTTTATCAAGCTATGACACCTTAGGATCTAATTATAAAATTCAGTAAACTAAAAAAAAAATAATTATAATATCAATAGTAAATTTACGGAAAACTTGGTAATTAAATTATGTGTAAATTATCTATAGCCCACTATAACTATGGCCAAGTCATCAAAAAGAAAAACCCATTTTAAAATTAACCTCACAAATAGCTTTACTTTAACTAATGTATTATATTATCTAAATTTTTTACAAGCTCTAAAAGGTTTTTTTACTACCTGAATGTAGCTATGTGCTAGCCGGCTACAGTTAATGGTTCTTGTGGTCGACTCACACATGACGCTATACTAAGCTAAGCTAATCGGTTTAGAAAAATAGATGACCATATATTTAAATGTGTTGGTTCACACAGAAAGCTAAGCTAAGCTATGCCTTGCTATGCCACGCTATGTTTTTTTACTATTGCTGGCCGGGCAATTTTTTCATCTCCCATTTTGAGCCATCTAAAGTTGCGAATGCGCAGAACGCAGTTTGAGCTATGTGTAGAACAGAAGTAGTGATGGATGAAAATAAACCAAAGAAGTGTTGAAGTTTTTATTTCAGTTTGTTCCACGTGTATTTAAATAATATCCTATTTTAAGTTTTATATTTAATAAATGTTTTTATTTATCAATTGAACCGTAAATTGAACATGTAAAACCTCCACACCCTACCTTTCCTTCATCTTCCAAAACAGATGCTAATACCAGCAGCTCCTTCCTCAAAACTATCATCTGAGCTCAAACAAGACTTTTTGGAGAATGCCATAACCCTCACTGGAGCAGACCAGAAAGAAACCACAGTGATTTCAGGAAGGAAAAGAGGGACCATAGCTTAGCTTAGCAATGAGTATGAAACCAAAGTGACAAAACCTTATCACAACATAGCATAGATTAACTTAGCATTCTGTGTGAATCGGCCTCTACTCAGGAAGTTAAGGCTGGATCCTCGAATAAATGCATTGCTCTATATGCTCTCTTCTATAAATGAGAAGTTTAACTATCTTTCCACAGGCAAACACTGGTATAGAGCACATTTCATTAAAAAAAATAACCTTATGAGAGCTAGAAAAGCTACTAATCTTCTATTACGTATTCCAAAGCTAAGTTATGTAATCTGCAGCCTTTCCTTTGGCTATATATTATCAATACATTTAAAATAACAATGATAGTAATATAAAATTTTATACATTTTGGCCACAAAACAATCCATGTGAATATTATAAAAGCTTTTTCCTAAAAAAAAATAATCTTACTGATTATTTCCTCAAACTTAAATAGCCTTCTTCTGGCCAATTTCATGAGATTATTTATAATTCAAGTAACTTAATTATCTTTGTAATTATTAAACCAATATAAATATTTGGACAGATATAGCAAAATTTTTTTTAAATTCAATTGTATATATAAAACGCAAGAACAATCGCTACAACTTAGAATTTGTTTTCACAATATATCTTCCTTCCACAAAACTAGAAGAGAAATAATAACACTTACCATATTTTAAAAATATTGTGAAGGCTTAGGTGAGATAAAATAAAGTTTTCCGGACATATAAAACGACGCCCACATACAATTCTGAATGTTTGGTCCTGTGGGGTCCATCCGTTGGAGTTGGGGTCAAATCGATATGAGAACGATTGACCTAGTTTCTCGTATTGTATGGAAGTATTTCAAACAATAAGAAAGTAAGAGAAAGTCTAAAAGAGAGTGAGAGAGAATGAAGGAAAAACAAGAGAAAGAAACAGAAAAAGGAAAAAACAAGAGAAAGAAACAACATTTTAGGAGCTGTGAAGCTAAAAGGAATCAATACCAAACATATAGCAAATCACATCTCAGTAAATAGGTTTTAAAACCTCTTTTTAGTTTCATTCGTCTGTGTATCAATAACTCTTTCAGTAGACTGTACTGCCGATGTCAGAGGTATCTAGTTTTGAATCCCTGTTATGTGTGCTGAGTTTTTATTCTTCAATAGTTTTTCAATTGGTTTCCACGCAAATGCCAATACACTTCCTCTAAACTTAAACTTCCTCATCATAAACACAATTTCGCGATTATCAAATATGAGTATAACCCAAATGGTGTGGTGCTAAAAAAATCTCTAAAATTATTACAAGCCAATACTTGTACTTTCAACATTATATCCAACAACACTTGATTAGATTACGATGTTTTACATAAGGTTTGTTTATATTCACCACGTTTATCTTACCATCTCTTCAGGTCATACAATTATGTACTAATTACACTTATGAGTTAGAAACAAGTCAGGTTGAATTTAAAGGGAGTGTACCAGCATTTTCTTGGAGGGAGTGTGGAAAACCATTTGAGAAAAACCACCCTCATTAAACCTGACCAAGCTTCGAGTTCCGATATCTTTGTCATTACAATAGAATTGGCTGCAGTATTATTGTAGGTTCACAATTACATGACGTGACTATAGACCCTACCAGTTTATATCTGAAAATTTTGTACATAACCCGTTATGAAATAGTTAGCCAATTCTTTTAACACCCGTTGCGACCATTATCCTACTAATGAAGGGATTAACAAAAAAAAAGTACCACCTTATATTTTAATGTGCTAATTAAATATAATATACACCAAAAACCTTCCTTTGAATATTTCTCAAATAAATTTCCACATTTTTTTTTAGTATTTTACTAGTGTTATTCTTTTTATTTATTTAATACCCCAACTCTTTCTGTCAGAAAACAAGATTACGAATGAACGCTAAATTTTAAATCTCTCAACACGACAATCTAAAGTGCCAACCTTTTTTTAAAAAACAAAACAAAAAACTTTTTTTTTCCCTACGTCGTTGAGAATATAAATCTTGGAAAGATTTTTCTACCACACTCCCCCTCTTTTCCATACAATTCTTATTCTTTTTTTTCTTTTTTTGAAAAATTCACCCATCTACACCAGATGGTTTTAACAGCAAAGCCCAAATATTTTAAAACCATTTGCAACATTAAGAGTTGACAGAAAGCAATTAATTTTAATCCAACTCTTTATCAAACGTATTCAACTGCCGTTTCACCAACTAGACATTAAAATAAAACTATTCCCTAAAAAAAACCTTCCCTCTCATACTTCCCAGCCTCTCTTAACCAAAACATAAAATATGTTAATACCACAATCATTTGTTAAATTTGTATTTATATAGAGGTTGAATGGTGAATTGTAGGGGTTATTTTAAATAAGTAAGGATGAAAGAGGTCGGGAGGGATGGAGAGGGTTGATGTTCATTGATGTTAGGGACTGACGTAATAAGAAATACGTTTTTTAAAAAATGGAGGGGAGTGACACGTGTGTGGTGGATTAGTACCCTTAATATCTTCTTTTCATAACAAGGGCTCGTGGAATAGAAAGATTTAAACATTTGGACATATAGATCTAAAGTCTGTTCAGCGTAGGAATTGTTTTCTGAACGGCCTTCTTCCCTACCAGAAATATATTATACAGTAGGATATTTGTATGAAAAAAGGCCTTTCAGAGAATGGTTCCTACCCTGAATGGAGTTAACCTCTCTTTTCCTTCTCTATCCGAAGCCTTAACACATCATCTTTCTCACACTTTTAGTATAAATCCTTTTTTTTTATAAAAACAATATAAACGCAACCTTACGTCACTTTTCTACACTCTAGAGCCAATCTGCATACTCAATTTAGCCAGAAAGGTAGCAAACTCGCCTTTACGGGTTACACTATGGTGTTGCTAATAAGAGTGCCAGAAAGGTAGCAAACTCGCCTTTACGGGTTACACTATGGTGTTGCTAATAAGAGAGAGCCAGACTTTTAATAGGTAAAGCTGTTTACCTTCCACGGAAAACGGAGTTTGCATCTGTAAAAGTTGAACGGATAGAGTGATCTCATTGGAACAGGGCTTGACTATTGCTCAGAAGGTGGAGATTAAATAGATTTTAGTCCCAACAAGGTAAGATGGGGTATTTTATACAGACAATATGGTTTTTAACCCTTTCTATTTAGATAATGGGGGTTACTCTTTATTTTATATTAATCTTCTCAAATATTTATAGTTAGATTACGTCTCTAAGAGAGCTTGTGCTTATAATAAATTGGTGGGATGATGGATTAAATGTCGAGATAATTACCTATCCACGATGTTCACAATTTTGTTTTTAGCGGCAAGTCCTACGACTTAAATGCTATAAGCGTGTGTTCTACACAATAATGTGCTACGAAGGAATCCGTCACCTTAACTTATTCGGTAGTGTGTCTGCCATATAAACTATGGGTCCTGGGTTAGATTCCTGGGATGGCAAAAACATGTATCATTGGTAAAATTTAGGTGTCCATTTTCACAGTGATGAAGTAACAGTTGTGGGGTCTGGATGTTGTGTCTGTTTTAGATTATATATAGATTATAAATCGTGTACTGATACAACCAGTCGGTTTAGAAAGTGCATGTTAAAGATCTCAAATAAATGGGAAAATATGTTATGAGAGAGTAAGGCTCCACCGTGGTTCGGATCCCACGTTAGACTGTAGGTCCTCCATTTTCATCACACAATCCCCCTAGTATTACACATTAGCGTAAGTGCGTACAAACCGAGAGGATAGTAAGACGTCATGCTAATAATAATAATTTAAATACTACTCACCATATAAGCTCTTAAGTTTTATGGGCTTATTGTCATACGTCTTTAATACCTAAAGGTCACAAGTTGAATAGATTCATAAATAAAGATGGGAATCAATGCTTACACCCTTCCATGTATTTTTTACACAGTTCAGTTGATATGTGATTAATTGCTATAGCATAGTTTATAATCAAAAACAAAAGTAAGAATATACTGTATTTCAAAATTATTATGTATTGTGTTTATACTCCTACGAGCTCAGAATGTCATCAACCTACAATTACCTTAGATTCCAGGATGATAATAATGGCGAGCTTGAAGATTATTGCGATATCCTAAGTTTAGGTAATAAAGGTAGATGATAAAATTTAATATCCAAAATAGAAAACTATTCACAGTCCCTATGGTCAAAATTAAAATAGAAAAAGGACCGCCCCCGTAATAAAAGAACATGTTATTCAAGCGATAATGTTTTAATAGATTTGTATTAATAAAACCACATTAACACTTAGAAAACCTAGTAAAATAAAATCTAGAATTACTGGCATTTGTAGAAGGAATTTTAAACACTTGGTGATTAATGCAATAAAATACATTTAAAGATATATTTTATAGTATGTTTCAAACTTTATACTAAGCTTTTAAGCAGGTTAATAACCCGCCTATAAAAACAAGCACTCACATATACATGAACCAACATCTAATCACAATCTAAACATAATGTTGGTATGTGCCAATCTGAGCTTTTATGGTAATAGATTTTTAAACTGAGATTCTTTGAGATTCCGTCTAGACACTCACGTTTAACGTAGCTAAGGTAGGGAGTGCAGCGCAAACTAGGTCTGATAGTACAATGCAGGTTTATATTGTTTTCATCATAAAAAAATGGAATTCAAACCAGTTAGACAGTATAAACATTTTCTGTAAAGCAAAATACACTATTTTACTCGTTGCAATTCCAGTGATGAAAAGTTAAAAATGCAGTAAATCTAAATTCGAAAATATTTCTAATTTGACTGATAGCGTGAACATAAAATCCCTTTTAGACTACCGTCATATGGTCTCTTGGGTGGTGACGTAGAGCCCGTGAGAAAAGGCCCGTAAATTTTTGCCAGTTTGATAGAAAAAAAATTTTTTAATCAAATCAAATATTGCTTTATTACAACCATATAATTTAATTTGTCTACACGTTGTGATATCAACATTTGTTGACCATCTATCAAGGGTGTCCCGGAATTGAATCACTTTTCCTCTTAATTTACAAAAGTTTCTCATCTAATTTTGCTATGATAATGACAGATATTCAACAACTGTTACTATCAGCACGCGAAGAAAATTAAACTATATTTCAACTTGATAAATGTTTTATTTATTTTGGCCACATAAAGTTTTTGATATAAAAATTGCAAAACCACTTGCTTCTTATAGCCTTCCTTACATTCCCACCGTAACATAAATTATTCAATTATAATGTTTTTAACATAGGCTAATATGAATGTCAATAATACAAACACGCAGCTTTAAACTAAAAACTATAAGCTTCAAATGTTTTAATAAAGATTTCAAATACCAATATTATTACATATTTAGATGTCACCCAGGATCAAATTGAGTCTTTTAAATTCTGACTCATCAACAAGGGGTGAGGCTATGAACAACATTACCAGACCAAACAAACAGGATAATTTTTCAGACTCGTGAAGCCGGAAGATGAGAGACAATAGTAATAAAAAATATATGAAACAAAACCAAGTCACCTCTGGTGTGTCACCGCAATGCTCACTCTCACCCTCAAACACACACACAAATACACCCACAACGTGCCACAAAAATATGTAGCGAAGTCAAAGTAGCCGTATGAAAAATACGATGCTAAAAATTGGTGCCAACCTTTAAAAATGACGCTCTGTGCCGTTACAAAACATGACAGAAAAATTATATATAAGCATGTGTGTGTTTCTGTAAATACATTGTAAAGATGTGTGGTTCTCACTAAACAACAGAGGGCTGGTTGTATTTCATGTTAAGGGAAACTCGTTGAAATAAATTCAGTGAACAAGTTTTTCCCTAATGCATAAATAATAATCAATGTGCAAAGAACTTTTATTTTTCCATAACTTCTTAGTACGCGTACGGGATATAAGCATACATTAAATACGATAGTTTTATAGGACTTAAGAATGTGGAGTTTTAGAGTAAATGTATCCCCATTTGAATAGAGGGAGCTTGGTAAGCACACTATAACTAAAAGTACCATCAGTACATTCAACAAGGATTCGAACAATGATCTTCCCATTACCAGAAAACCTGTCTTACATGAAAGAAACTCATTACACAGCTTATGCAGGTGAACTTGAGTAAATTTATTGAAAATTAAATTAACTAAACATGATATTTTCTTAACTTAGTCTATATAATCCTTACTTAAACTACGCATATTAATGATTTTGCGATGTTTCCATATTTATAGGTCATTAATGACAAAACAAATAATTTTAAAATATTTACCATCATATGAAATATGATCATTTTGATTAATACACTAACCGGGCTTAATTTAATTGACTTAGAAATTAGTATAGCAATTAAATTATTATGTATAAAAGATTATATTTCTCAGCTACGTTTGCCCTCTTAAATGTAGCAAATAAATACATCATTTTTTTTAAGTTAATTATATGGAATTATATGTAAAATAATTTACAAACGCGTATGTGAAAAATAATTTTTTCACACAATTCTTCAATGGTAACGTTACAAAATTAAAGGTGAGTGCGGAATATATTACTGTGTTATAAACAACCCCAGTGCATCTTGGTTGAATTAAACCCTGGGCTCTCCCATTTACCAGCTATTTCTTCCATTACGAGACTAATGCCTTAGAAAGTGTGACCACTGGTACGGGTAGGTAATTAAAAATATAAATCATTCAATTATACTATTGATTATTTTAGTATTATGTTTTAAACGTTTAGAAATATTTTTTCGATTAATCACAAGTAGATGTGAGGTACCACCCCTGATTCATTGAATCACTTTAGGAACATCATGATTTTTCTAATCTTAGTATTAAATACGCAAACTGCATCGAGAACCCAGCCACCTTAAACGTGTTTTCCTAAAAAAAATGGAATCATATAGTATCAACTTTAGAGTAAATTACTTTACGTATTCGTTCAACCAGCGTACCATGCATTATCCGTTTAGTTTGCTTGTCTGCGTGATTTAATTTATTCGTCGAATGTAAATAGAAAGAGTATTAGTTTTAAAAGGTATTATTACATTTTCGATGGGATATTAATGATTCTAAATTGTTTTATATTATTATAATCAAGCTGTTATTATTATAAACTTAAATAAGTATCTAAGTCTAAATCGCATACCTTACAATAATGGTGAAATGGTCTAGTAGTGTTTTTTTTTAATAATTATACTATGTTTTTTATTTCATTTTAATCTTGGTGTTATATTTGTTGTTAATATATTACTATTAATTTTAAATTAATAATATTTCATTTAACTTAAAATGATACATGTATGTATGTATAGTATATATCACCATCTACTCAAAATATGTTAATTAATGACTGCTCGGACTGAAAAATAAAAAAATTAGTTAAATGCATAATAAAATGTACTGGTAACTTTCAGCTGAGACCTGGTGTTTTGAGTACATTTAAAAAACACAAATAAAATAATTAAAAAATATATCCAAATTATGGGTTTTTAATATGTTACACAAATTTGTTATTTTGAAAATAAGATCCGACAGAGGATAATATCACCAACCTATGAAACCTTTATAATGAGCAGTCAGAAAAGAAAGAAATATTTTTTAAGACTTATATAATGAACTTTAACCATTTTCTTATTGGAAATCACATGATTTGCAGCTATCACGTTTGGTAGATAATAGCAGTACCTATTAAATATAATAATTATCTAGTAAATTAATCTCCATATGGACCGAAACAAAACGTTGGTACTATCTAAAGTATTTTTGCTAACAGATGAGGATTATGCTATAAAAAGAAAGAAGTAAATTTTAATGAAAGGAGTATTACTTCTATCAACATTTTCCCTTTTATTCGTTCTACTTCTTCTATGTTACTGACTAATAGAGCCGAGAGCACATTTTGAATACTGCTACTACTACGACTCCAACAATATACTACATAATTTCTCAGAAACTGGCGACGGTGTTTATTTATGATCAAAAGAGTGAAAGAAATATCAAAGGAAAATATATATATATACCAAGGTTATTGGGGTCGAGTTTGCTTTTGATAGACCTTAGGAAAGGGGATATATTTTATAAGAGGGAGGGTGGAGGAAGAGGGTTAGTAGCCCACGGCAGCTTTCCTCGCGCTTGCAGCATGCAGATCTTGTTGATAAATGCCACCCTCCCAAAACATCAAACTTACCCCCCCTTCCGTTTACCAAACCCCTCCCCCTAGAGGCTATCATTCCTCCAGTGTAGTTGCAGCGTAGGGATAATTAGGAGATTAGCCCCACGAGAGGAGCTTGTTGAGGATGATTAGGGGAGGAAGTGCTATCAACACCGCAATTTGCAGGCATTAGGAAATCCATCTCTCCAACAGGGCAGCTGACGTAGTCATTCGTAGCCCTTATCGGTCGTGGAGGAACGATAAGTATTGGAATCACATTTTAATATGTGACGTCACTCTTTAAGGGAGGATATATATATTTTTTTGGCAACTACATCCTCATTAATTACTTTATAAATTTAACATGAAAAGTAGATCCAAACTTGTTGAAAGCTTGGATTAATATTTAGATTTCTATGAACATTTTAGATAATATTTTTTTATGTTATTATCAGTATTAAGATCATGCATACTGTAGTAATTTAATAGTATGTGTATTAACAGAAACCAAAGCAAAATAACTCAATCCTGCGAGGTTTTTTAAACTTCAATTTTGAGATTTTTATACCTTTTAGGTTGGATGGAAATTAATGTGATTTAAGGTATTTATTTTTGCAATTTTATTCTCCAATTTTTTGTAGCAAAATAATGTTTGCTAAGATATATAAAATACTATTTCAATAGATGAGTTTAGTTTAATTTTCAACAATCAGTAATCTAAATAGTTCTTGAATAATTATCATGGGCATCACGGAAACCTGATTTTTTTCTCTCTTCTTTTAAAAAGCTGTTTTTTTCAAGTGTCATAACGATTATGACAAATGTTCGAATGTGGTTGAGATTAAGATATTTAAATAAATAAAATATACGTACCCATAAAAAATATATTTTACTTAGATTAGTAAAAATAATTTATTTTATAAAAACTTTATAAATCCTGATCTCAACTCACGTTTGTTTCAATCCAACAAAAGACTAATAAAAGGTTTAAAAAAATGTATTCAAATGATTCTATGACAATAAAAAATTATATAAGTATCTAATCAAATTATATAGGTTCCGATTCTTCCAGGCATCATTGTTCCCAAGGGCTAAGACGTCAGAATAGCAATATACTGGATTTTCAGTAAAATCTAGGACAAGGTTCTAGTCCCAGCCAGAGTTACTGTGGGTGATATAACGTAAATGTTCCCACCTCTCCCCGACCAATTGTAGGCACAACACATCGACAGTATACCTTCCTCACCCCTAACCTATTGTCATTCTCAAATGATGACAGTCCAGACAAGTATAAAAACGTTGAGTATGGAAAAAAGCATTAAACACAAATCGAACTATATAGTATTGTGAGAAATTATACAGTTTAAACTTGATTAAATATCTTAGCTTCATTCTTAGTTAAAATTAAATGTGTTTTTCAAAAACAAATCAAACCGTAATTGAATACAAGAAGAATCACAGCATAAGTTTACTGTAGCCACAATGTACTTTATTTACTTACACTATTACATTAGGAGCTTGAAAGTTCATTGACACACTTACAAAAGTTCGTCACCATATCCATATCTTGAACTAATTCCATCCAGTCCACCTCATTACACCCCACCTTTTTCAGAACCATTCAAATCTTATCCTTCCATCAGCACTTAGTTCTTCCCAATGGTATATTACAATATGTATTGCTAGTCCAGGGGTAATCCATAAACCACGTAACGCTTTTTTCTTATATATCACTCCGCCCCCCTTTATTCAACATATAGTAGACATATATTCTGGGCTTTACATGCCTTGAAATCAGGCAAGATGTTAACAACTTACTGACCAAGTAGTTGCACGTATTTCTCAACTGTATTACTATCATGATTTCCATTCTAATATCATATTGCAAGTTTAAATTTTTCCTAAATAATTAGACTCGCTAACAATTTTAAATGCTATGTTGTTTGCAGTAATCTCAGAGCTATCGTCCTCAATTTGTGTTCTCCTTGTAAACATATGCGTAATCTTTTTAGCATAGTTCTAAATATATTTACATACTAGTCTTTAATAAAATTTCTGCATTTATTGTAAAGGCTTCCTTACCATTACTTACACAAGCTAAATCATTTGAGTATCATAATATCTGCATTATACAGTTTTAATGCCAGTCTTCACCACTATCATGCATTACTTATATTAGAATAATCAAAGAATAAGTTAAAAATAATGGGGAAAGAGCATCTCCTTGTTTCAATTCATTATGTATTTCGAAAATATCATTTAATTTAAATCCAACCTGACACGCCTCACTGTCAAACAAACCTCAAATATCTCGGCTAATATTTTGGGTAACCCCTACTTAACTAAAATTTCATATAATTGGTTTCTTTTAACTAATTCATAGGTATTTTTTTTAAATCTATGGATAACTGATGTACCCTCATGTTGTATTCCCACTTTGTTTCTAATATTTGACGAATAGCAAGATCTAATCAGTTGTTGATATATTTCGTCAAAATCCACACTGATGATACCCGATTGTTTCCTTTACACCTGGCGTTAATCTCATTAAGATGAGGTTGAGTAAAATGTTGTATCATGTTGCTAGCAGTGAAACACCTCTGATGTTAACACACATTGTTTTATCTTCCTTTTATAAACTAGGTATTATTATAATCTCCTTCCATTCTTGTGGTCTTCATCGTGGAACAACATGGAACATAGCAGCTTATGAACTTCTATTACTAACATTTATCCACCTTTCTTAGTTACCTCCGCTGGAATTGAATCTATACCTGGAGACCTATAATTATTTAACTTCTCAATAACCCACCTCAATTGCCGCATGATCTAAAGCAATATTCTTGCAGTAGATTAGACTACCAATGACGGGGAGATCAAGCCTGGAACCTTGGTCACGTGTACTGAGATTTTTTTTCCAAAATGGTTCTACACTCTCCCTCCACACCAGCGCATATACACTTCCTATAAATATAGCCTTCGTCATCCCTAAAACTATTAGTGTAATTAGTAGTCTACATAGGCGTATAACCCGGATGGTTAGTAAGACCCGGTGCTAGAAAGACACTTATTAATAGTTTTTTGTTTACTTCACTAATACTTTTTATCTGGGACTAGTGGCTAAGCATGAACATTCAAAATATGACGGAAGTGTACTTTACATCTACTCAAAACATCACTTGTATCTTCCATCAGATTACCATGTCGTACGTGTATTAATTACTCGCGTGTAATTAATTCCTCTCAAACATATTGCCATTTTTAGACATATGTCTCTCTTACTCCCCGATAATGCTGCTGACAAATGCTGGACCACATCTGATATATTATGAACCAATAAGACAGATCATTAGTTTTACTACATACACACAACATGCGTGTTTGCTCGCATGTAAATATAGCCCTGGTCATAAACGTCAGCGGTAAACATATTATTGGCGATCGATTTGTTCACCCAAGTTTTCTATTTCACCTCATTAAAAGACCAATATAATTGGTCCTTTTAGAGAGGGGGGTAGCTCGGAATGGGAAAGGGGGG
>CABFWO010000043.1:119474-155782 GCA_902155825.1 Timema genevievae | reverse complement strand
GGGGGGGGGGGGGGGCTTAGGAGCTCTAGGGGATGGGTAAAATACTAGAGGGACGTCACTAACTAAATTATTACCTATTGATTTAATGCCACTGTAGAATTTTTTTTATATTGCTTGTCATGTATTTTTCTGCGTGATGGTTTTAGCCAGAGGAAATTAAGTAGAAGCTAGATCAATAAATTAAGTCTTTACATTATCCCTTTATCCCGACAACTGTATGTTGGACAAAAATTTTGTTTGACTAATTAAGCATTCATAAAATATCAATATAAGGCCTATTAAAGAGATATTAATATTAAACATTAGTGATTAGAAATGACAAAAAATTGACACAAAGTGCCTAAAAATAAAATATTTTTTATAAAAATACTAAAGAATGACCTATATTAGAGAATTTTCTACCAGCATATTATGAACACAATTTATCAACAAATGAGCAGTGTCTGTAATGTAACAAAGAAAAGATATTATGTCATTAAGCTAGTGCCTTAATTATACTTGTTTTAGCATTTAAACTTTTCTTAAGGTTTAAAAAAATTATAAATACTCATATTAGATTTGATTTAGTATCATATTGAATTTATTTTACAGTGTCAACGCCTGATATGTGTACGCATAATTGTCTTATTTGAGAGGTCTAGATTTAGTATCTGGCTATGTGAACTGTAAGTTATAAATTAAAACCAATCTGTATGTAGTCCGGCAATTAAAAACTAAACATGACTTGTGATAAGTACTCTTAAATATGAATGAAGAATGACCCTGAGATCGGCACTTATCCCGGATGGCTCAGAGAGCATTGGTGCGTCATGCCTAGGGTAATGGGTTCAATTCCCGAGTCTAGGTGTCATTTTAAACTAGCTAATATTTTGTCTGTGATAGCGTGGTAATCGCTCTTTCGTAGGACTTTGTTAGGAAGTAGTTTTTAGAAAATACTAACTTTTGTTTTTGCAGTCAATGTTGATTACATTTGATTATTACTAGGATTATTTAACATGTGTTAATATTAACTATTAAAAGTGAAGGTTACAGATATTTTGACTTGACGTATAACTATACGAAAATTGTTATAGATACTCTTAGAACTGTCAAAAAGTTTCTTTTTATTCTCCATAAGACTATATATACAGTATGTTTCTGGAGGTTATATCAACTATTTTGGGAGGTGTTAGTATTGATTATTTTGGGTAAAAAGTGAAAATAAACACGTGTCCAATTCTCAAAGTATGCGAAGATACAGCTGTTTGAAACTTTTGTTGGTGCGATAAAACTACTTTCACCAGTGATGGTACCAATAATACCCGCAACTCACATTGGTGGTCTGGCGAAAATCCACATGTCACTGTAGAAAAAAAAATTCCACGTCGTTTTTCTGTAAACGTGATGTGTGATATGATCAACAATCACGTGTTTGGGCTTGATGTGTTATAAAATCGTCTTATGGGGCCCATGTATCTACAATTTCTTCAAAATAAACTTTAACTAATATTAGTGGAGGCTCCCTTGGCTACAGAATGACGGGGCTCCGCACATAACCGTCGTCTGGTGACACAATATCTAAACCTAACTTTCCCTGAATAATGGATCGGCCGTGGTGGTCTTATTTCATTGGCCACCGAGGTCTCCAAGCCTCACTCCCTTTGCTTATGGTTTGTGGCGATGGATTTAAAGTGAGGTATACAAAGAATAGGTTAATACAAGATACAAATATTGCTCGCTCGCATTATGGATATTGCTGCCTTGATATAAAAAAAACACACTACAAGACGACCTTTAGAAGAACAACACTTACTTTTACCACAAGAGTAGCAAATTGCATCGAGTTTGGCGGTGGGGTTTTCAAACCTTTATTGTGAACTGTAAATTATTTGTATTTTATATTATCATTCAAACAATCAATACATATAAGCAAGTCATTTGGTCTTCTTTAATATCTCAAATAATGGTTTATAACGCGCCAGTTTCAGCTGTTTCTCAGCATCCATTAAGAATTGGACAAATGTGTTGTTTTTCATTTGTTTAGCACCACGTACTACCACCAGTTTGGTTATACGCCTATGTACTGATTACACTAATGGGTTATAAATCATAAAGGCTTAATTTAGAGGAAATACACCTGCACTTGCGTGGAGAGAGATTGGAAAACCATTTAAGAAAACCTCTCTCAGTGCACCCGACTGGGATCAAACCCCAATCTCCCCGTCTTCAGCAGTCAAGTCCAACAGGAGAGTAGCGCGTTAGACCACGTGGCCACCAAAGCGGATTGGACACAAGTTCATATAAACATTTTTACTCAGAACAATCAATAATAAATACAACCTCCCAAAATATTCGCCATTCCTCCTGAAACATCCTGTATAAAAAAAAACTTATTACAGTGTTTATTCTAAATAATACATATGTTGTTGGAATGTTTGTTAATAGGATTTTAATCTATTAAAAGAAATGTTTTCCATATATTTCTAAAAAAATTGTTTAATTTGTGCATGTTGTGTTTCATTAAAATATGTTTCTAAAATATATCTTTTACTATGCATGAAGCAGTATAACATTTTAAAATTTCATATTTAGTTTAGTTTACATTTAAAAAAGGTCTCTTGTTTATTTTTGAATCCTTTCCGTTTTAAAACTTGTATTTGGAGGAAATTAAATTTTAATCTTTACATAATCCCAACGACTTTTCCTGTTTCTTTGCTAAAATGAACAGCAAACTCGTTAAAGCGTAAAAAAACAAAAAAGCAGCAAATAAGAAACGCGAGAAGAGAATTCGTTGCATCCATGTCCTGGCAATTAATAAGATTTGTTTCTCTATGGTGAAACGAAGAACTATGTTTTATTATAAAAAAAATCCAATAGGGGAAATAAGTCATGAAATAGAATGTTTTATAGAATTCAAAATTACATTTTCATGCTTTCAACCTCACAATGAAACTATAGTATTTATTCTTGTAGAACTTATATTAATCTAAATGCAAAAAAATAAAGTAAATAAAATGTGTTAATAGTAAAATAAAAGCGTAAACAAAAAGAAACCTAGTTTTATTTGCTCAATTTAACTATAACATACCCACTTCGGAGGCCACGTTGTCTAACGCGCTACTCTTGTGTTGGATTAGACTGCCGAAGACGGAGAGATCAGGGTTCTATCCTAGTAGGGTGCAATGAAGGTGGTTTCTACTAAATGATACTCTACTCTTCTTCCAAGCAAATGCAGGTCCACTTCTTCTCAATTAAACCTTTCTAATCTCTAAGCTATTAGTATTATTAGTACATAGGCGTAAAACCCGAATGGGTAGTAAGACACAGTGCTAAAAAATAAATAAAATAACTACAACACACAGAGGTAATGTCGAGTACATTTTTCCGGTAATAGAGTAACACGGTAAAAAATGTCACAGCGAAATATTATATTTTAAATGCTGCCATTTCGTTTGGATACCAAAAAAAAATTGGTTTTATAGCAAATAATCAAGGTGTTTAAAATCGTCAAAAGAACGATTCTTTCGATACCATTAAGAATTAAGGGTCTCAAGGGATCTATATTTACATTCTTAATGTAAATAAAAATGCTTAAAATACATTCCTCTTAGGATATCTTTCACGCTAGCATAGTATAAGTCACATATATTTTAATCACCTTAGTTTTAGGAGTTATCCTTTAAGCAGTGATTCTCAACTTTTTATTTTTCGCAGGAACCTTTAAAATACTTGGTAGACTCTTGGGGAACCCCTAATAGGCAACACATACAAGGTTCGACAGGGGTAAACTACAAAATAAACGTGTGAACCAGTAGGTTGGATATATAGAATAATTAACTCATAGTTTTGAATATATTTTTTTTAAATAATATTTGGTCCCTATTTATATTCACTAATTATTGTCCTTATGTACTTGAACTTGGTTTAAAAATATTCTTACCAACCCAAGTTTTAGAATTATTACCGGCACTTTGATTGTCATATTCTTCGGATACACAAGCTTTCTTAACGTATTTCCACTCTGTTAAAAACTATGAACTNCGCCCCCCCCCCCCCCGATCACCGGCTCATGGTACCCTAGTTGTGAATTATTGCACTAAAGTTTATCTAGAATATAGGTATTCAACATTGGGCACACATTCCCCGGGGGTACACGAGGATATTTTAGAGATTACGTAAAATTTAAAAGTAAAGTTCACACCCTAAAAGTGAAATTGGCCATTTCATGAACTGTGAAAATTTCTACAATTTCCGTGAAATGGCTTCTTCGCTTGTCCATTTCAGTGGCAAAAACTTGTCCGGCTCATGAATTTGTGCTCCCCAGTTCAAAGAATGAGCAGTTCATGAACTGGCGGCTCCAAGTGCTACCCAATCCATGAACTTGGTGAGTTTTAGACCTGTCCGTGAAATGGACAAGCTGCAAACAAGTTTGCTCCAAGCCTTTAAATGTCCTAGAATGGAATTAACAATTCATGGAATGGGCGAGAGTTAATACATTTTTTCCACAGTTCGTGAAATGGTCAAGAACAGAAGCCAGTTCATGGATAACTCGTGAAATGGGTGGTTTCACTAAGAGATAATTTTGGATTCAATTTTTAAAATTTATTTTAAATGAAGATTATAAATAATGTATTATGTACTAGCATTATATACTAGTAATATTGGGGGTTTTAAGTTGAAGATAAATTAACTATAACTGGGGGCTCTTGAATAAAAAAGTATTTCTCCACTATTGTAGAAATGGTTGTGCTTCATATGATGTCCAACCAACCAATAAATATATTTTTTTATCATCCTAGTTGAGGGTGTAGATGATTTAGGGCATGAGGAAAGAACATGTCTTTTTACATGTGTATACATAAAAGTAGATATAGTAAAATCAATTGTTTATTATCTATGTATATAGTTTGTATATAATGTAATTATTTAAGGTGAATGTGAGGAAGGCCAGGCCTCTACCGTGGTTCGGATTCCACGTTAAACTGTAGGTCCTCCATTTCATCTCACAATCACCCTATCATTGCACATTAGCGTAAGTGCGTATAACCCCAACGGGTAGTAAGACGTGGTGCTAATAATAATAATTATTATTTAAGTATACACCTAAAAGCATCAATTTTTAAACACGCCCCAAAAATATAGATAGCTAAGTTTTCCTCGAGATAACTTGAATCTCGTAAAACTGTTCTTTCCATTATATATATATATATATTTAAGTTTTATCAGGTATTATTTAGCCATACACTTTACCAGCACTAACTGTTGTATTAAAGTAACAGTGTAGTCAATATATATATCTATACATATAATAATACTGTAAATTTGTCTCTACGTTCGATTAAATTCTGTTTGTATATTTCCAGTAAACTCAAAAAGTACTCATCGAATCGAGATGGAACTTTTTTTGTTGTACTCCTGATCTTTAAGAATGAACTGAAAGCTATATATCATCATTCTATCTCATCAGCGAGTGAATCAGTGTCGAAAAAACAGACTATCTAGGTGATTACACTAGCGTTTTAATTTTGTAATCATTCAAATATATTAACTGTTAGTGGGTAGAGCTTTATTTTAAGTTTCCTTGACAAATAGTGTCTTCTTATGTATATCAACAAACGATGATTTTATTTTTTTCTGTATTATTTTACTGTCAAGTCAACTGCAATCCAAAGAGATAT
Organism: Timema genevievae; assembly: GCA_902155825.1. Lineage (NCBI taxonomy): Eukaryota > Metazoa > Arthropoda > Insecta > Phasmatodea > Timematidae > Timema > Timema genevievae. The sequence goes on along the minus strand of CABFWO010000043.1, from coordinate 150,125 downwards.
ATTTTAATCTTAGATCCGAAGAACCACTTTATTTTGTGTTGGTTGTTTCATATTAACATTAATAGGCAAACTATTTTCAAATAAAATTTAAACCCAGGTAAGATTTAACATCTAGATGTATTTTGATATTAAATTTACATGGATACTCATCCAGATCTATAGATTAATTCTACCACTAGGAGGAAGAAAATATTAATTTAAATGGTATACAATCAGAACCAGAACATAGCCAACTATTTAATGTTAAGAAAATTGATTTAAATTAATTAAATTTAATATTGTGATTTTGGTTTTCTTTATTCCAACTCTTCTCACTTACGGTGAAGTCTAAACACATTTAGGTTTAAGTGAACTTTAGACATTGTGAGCCAAAAATAGGAGTCTATAGTGGTTCACTGTAAGTGGAATTGACTGTATATAAAGATCTTGACACCTTAAACACCACGACCTCCATATTGTGTAATACTAAACGCAAGAAAAATATAAAGGTTTAAATTTTCAAGTCCACTTATTGAGACCCCAAGGTGTGCACCTCGAGTGGATTTTTTAAAATCGGAATATATGTCGAGCCTATTGTCTTAGACCACTTGTAAACTGGGAAGTGCATCTTTAAATTTAAGCAGCAATAATTTTACTTTAAATAAGTAGTTAGGGAAATATTTAGGGTGTATACCTTTGCCTCTTTTTTTATATCCAAAGTAAACCTAGCTCATTATACATTGAGACTACCTATTCGGTTTGATAAATAAGCAAAAAAAAAAATTAAAACTTTTTTTTGTATTGACCACTTTCTTTGGGAAACCATACTTTTGGTTACTTCACATATTGTGAGCCTGAAGTATTAAACTGCGTGATTGCTGATGGGAAATTATGTCAAACAACAAAGGACCATGCCAATCTTAAACTTTGTATAACTATCATTTAGGGGATTTTATTTTACTCTTGCCCAAAAATTATATCAAAAATAAATGTCCGACTTTTGGGTTGTTTGTTGATATATCATGCTCAAACCAATGTATAGATTGTTCTACTGAAATTTCGCATGGATAGAACTTGGACGTCCGGCTAACAAAGAGGCCAATTACAAACCACGTCCACCATTTTGTTTCAAGATAGCTGTTTAAAAACATTTCTTTTGGGATTTTTTCTCATATTATGGTTACAGGATTTACATTGTATTAACTTTAAAAGGTTCCTAGATATAGTTATTTTAGACATTACTGCCATATTGAAAAAAAAAGGTGGCTATAGTACAATACTTACTCATACACTATGAGAAGCCTGAAAATCGGAACAAAATAATCAATCATCATATAGGTATATATATAATAAAGTATGTGTATTTGTTTATTTGTATGTATGCAAGTGTGTTTGTAGGTATGTGTGTAGGTGCTATTACCCCAAAACCACGAGACGTAGAAACCTTAAATACACTAATATTAAAAATTAAGAAGCGTCTGTATTTGGTTGCTCAAACATGTACAAACCTCTGTATACTTGGAGACATAGAAATCTAACGGCAGGAATGTAGTGGGATTACTCTAACTGCCTCAATAATTCATAAATATTTGAAATTTATAAGTGGAATTTCGCGAAATGAGGGATAAGGAAATTTCCCAAACTTATGTTGAAAACTACTTCTTCTCAGTGAACCTGCTTCGTTGGCCGCATGGTCTAAGGCATCACTCTCACAAGAGACTAGACGTAGACTGCTAGTGTCAGGGATATCAGGGTTACAAACAGTCGGTTTTACTGAGGATAATTTTGCTGAATTCTTTTTCCCTCTACCTCCATGGAAATGCGGGTGCACGTAAATTAAATTCAATCTTCCTCATTCCTAAGTACCTAACTTAATTAAATAATAATATTCGTATAGGATGAAAAGGTAATAAGACGCGATGTTTCAAAAAAAAATTCTCACTTTGGTAGAAGATTGAAATTTGTCAATAAGTTATAAGAACCACCCCAAAAACTCCGAAAAAAATTATTAAAACTAGTAATTGAAAAGGGGGTAGAGGTATTCTCGCCACAAATTTCCAAAACTAATAGAATAAAACATTTCCAGTGGTGTATAAATTTGAAATATTTAAATACAAGTAGAGGGACAACCTTAAACAACCTTGGGAGTCTGAATATTTATGCTCTTTGTTAATCTGTGATGATCTTATTTCCCATACTTTTTTTGTTGCAATGTATATAATTCATCTTTACATATATCATGATTGCTCTCGTGCAAATATTGCGTTCTATGAATTGCGTTTGTTTGTGCACTCAGTTTATGGGTTGATTAATGGTTCGTTTCAAGACAAAATTTATCGATTGACATATTTGTTTTTGTATTGGAAATGTTATCAAGAGTGCAGCTGGATGTTGAACATCATAGTTCAATATAGTTTTGATAGCTGTCTGTCCGCCTTAACTATTTGAACACTTTAAACATCATACAAATCTAGAATTAGGCATACCATTGAATTTTAAGATAGTGAATGATCTCTAGAAAGGTCCTAAAATCAGAAATATAATATGGATGATTCAAAATAGTTTATAGAATTTGGCAGAAAGCATTTAAAATTAATAATTACGTTTCAATACTGTGAACTCTTACAGTTCTATGTAATTATAATATGTTTTAACTATTTGGCAACCAGTTATGTATGGTATGTTATTCACCTTTCTTCTTCAACTAGCATCAATAGTACAAAATTAATATTGTGTATAAAGAAATTTTAAGTTTACTATCAAAATAAAATCCAGCTTTTACCACACATCTAGATTATAATCTGTATTATGAATTTTTAATAAGCCCACTTTTTACGTTTTGTAGCAAAATGTGAAACAATAATTAATAATTGTAATAATTGTAAATAATTAAAGATTTGGCTACTTTTCCCTGTGATTAGTTTAATACATACTATAAAAGAACAAAGCTTCATTATAGATTCCCCGTGTGAGGAACGGATACACCAACTAGGTTTATCTGCGCATCCAAATTTTTGAGGTGATTTCCTTTCCTTCTGGGTAGTATAAATAGAAATAACACCGAATAATCCATTTTTAGAATGTTTGTTTGTCCATTTGTTTACATCCAGTAAACTAAAAAAATATATATTTATTGGATCTACAGCTTCCGTTGTGCTCCTTATTTTTCAGAGAACCATGGTAAGCTATATAACATCACTATAGCTCATCAGCGAGGGAATTAGTGTTGAGATAACCGTGTATAAGCAGTGAACATTCGTCGAAGCTGGTATTGAAGGTATATAAGATGACACGTGATGTGATCTGGAGCAAGCGCGAATTTAAGGGGGGGACAGGTGATACGTGACCCCCTCTTAGGTAAAATATTTTTAGACTAATGAAATTGTGGGCAGGGGTAAGGGAGGTTGTAGGGGTGGGCACTGGGCACTGGCCAAGGCAAGTGGCAAGAAGGACGTGTGTTAAGGAAAATTATGTCAATCAGTGCATGTAAATGTTTCTCCGTTCAATATATCTGTGCCCTCCTCCACTTTTACAATTTCTAAAATCGTGCTTGATCTGGAGTGTTGATGTGGAAGAGATTGGGGCGAGTTCGTGTTTCTTCTTGAATCTTCGTACGCACATTAAACACGGCTCTTGAAGTTTCATTTTTTTTCTGGAATTTAAAGTTGTTGAATGTGTTGATGTATTGCTTAATGCAAGCAAAGCCCCGGGCAAATGTTAGAGGTGAATACACCTGAATGTAGTGGCTTAGTTAAAGAGTATTATTTTATTATTACAATCTTTGCATAAATGAAACTCATACATTGTTCAAACAAAGAGAGAATTTAGTGATCCTTTACAAAATACTATTATCATGTTTCATTTTGTGGTATCGTAAACATTATGGATCCCCTCGGATTATGAAAAAACTTTAAAAAAAGATAGTAATAAAAATCTGTTGTGAACTACTAACGCTATAATTTGTCAATGTTGTGGGTAAAAAAAGAATCATCCAAACAAGCAAACAGATTGTTTTGCCAAGTCCGATGTACTGGCATTCAGTAAATAAATAACGAGGTCGATAAATTTAAACTAAAGCTGATGTAAATACACTAGCTACGTGGTAGGTATAGGTCGATAGCTACGTGTTGCTATCTGAATTTAAATGTATAAAAGAAGAGTAGGGCCATATAATTTGGACTAAACAAATTTACGTGGTTAAGGCGCTTCCATGTTTCGTTCATTGAAGGGAAAGTTTCTAAATAGGGTATAGTATTTTGCGTACTAGCAGGTCACACAATGTCCTTTGTGTCAAATGGGAATGTTACCTAACTATTCATTTACTCACTGACTTACTAATGTTAAAAAAAAATACAAGTCTCAAAACAAATCCAAAATAAATAACCTACTCAAGGATGCAAGCATGAATGAAAACTGTTTAGAGCCATATTATAAGTCTCATAATTTAACAGGCTCTTGCTTCGATAAAAATAAAGATAACTTAAAAATATCAGGATTTTTTTTAAGCTTAATTACCCAATGACCCGCTTCAATGGCCACATGGCATAAAGCGTCACTGCCAATAACGGGGATCTTGGGATTCATCTCACATTCAGGTGTACTACATGTAATTTTTCATAAACGCTTTTCCACTCTACCTCCAAACATCCTCTAAATTCAGCCTTCTTCATACCTAGCACATTAACGTAGCCTAATATTATAATTATATTATATACATATTCGTACACCCAGAAATAATCGTAAGATGTGGTGATGTAAAAAAAAAAAGTTATTGTTAATGTCTCAATAATTTAAAGGATAGAGATAAGGATTGTTTTTTTATAAATAAGTGCAACCACATTAAAGTGTGAAGACAATGGAGAAAACAACATAAGATAATATCCCTCTTTGTTCACCTGACCGAGAGTCAAACCTCGAGCACAGCGCCACTGACAATTTTGTATATTGTGATACAGACGTTTAAGACTTTATAAACACTGATATGGGTAGACATATTTTAGTGGTATTTGTTTAGTATTAACAAAGTTTTTCTGTTGCCTGATAATATGTCTAATATATCGTAAACGCACAAGTTTACCAGTTCCCTTACCTCTAAATGTAGACATTTACTTAAGACTAGAAATAAATGTGAAAAACAAAATAAGAGACAATGGTGCAGAAATATGGTTATAAAACAGCATAATATAAACTTTTACAGAAACCATGAGAAAAGAGAAAATCTTGGTCAACCAAAGAGCATTACAATCAATTCCCCATTTCAAAGACCTCCCTTAAAAATCTATATATGTATTTGCTTATAGCTCGGAACCGAGAAAGTTGCTTTCACGATGCTATCTGTCTGTCTGTGTTTTGGTATCTCGGCCTAAAGCCGAAACCATTTTACGTATCGGGTAAAAGCCTGGTTATCTTGGGTCTTTGTAAAGTTCACCAAGAAAATTTTCTGAATTAGATATTTAATCCTAAAATTAATGGTAGTTTACTGAACGACAAAAATAGATAAAATTGATGTTCTCAAAATCCAATAAAACGATTTTGATTCAATTACTTCTATTAGCACAATTTAACACTTAAAAACAAATGGAAGCTCTAATTTTACTATGGAAATAAATTTAAGGGTACTTTACATACAATGATCATATCTTCGTAACTATTTGAAATAAGAAGTCATAAAATATTGTAAAGTTTTAGTGCTATGAGAGATTAAAAAAGCCTTTTAATTGAAATATAATTTTATAAAACCAATATTTTACACGTTGTTGGCAAAAATTTACTTTTTAAATGGGGTGTTAAAGATGGTGAAATGATTGTTATCCTACTTGGTGGACATAGATGTTCTTCTTTTCTCAAATTTTCTGCAAAAGTATACAATATTTCGTTTATACTCCTTGGTGGAATGTGATGCTATATTTAACCATCATGTTTATGCAATAATTTCTATTATTTTGATTCACAAATATTATGAGTTTTAAGTAAATGTCTCCATTTTTAGATAAGGAAGAAAAAATGTGTGGTGTCCCGTAACATACACATCATATATATATATATATATATATATGTGCTTGTACACATATACATATATATAGTCATACAAATGTATATATACATATATATATATATACAAATGTGTATATAGATATATTGGTGTTTTAAATTCTTTATATTTTAACCTGATAACTAGATTACTAGATCTGTGATTTAAGGCTTGTATTTAGTAATCTATTACTAATATAAATCTTTAGCTACAAAATAATAATTATATTTAAATAACGTTACAACCATTTATTAATAGGACTTGCTCTGCTTAGCATCGCGAGCTTAATAATATTTGTTAATGTCTATATTGGCATTTTTAATGAAAATAATTACTAATATGAAACATTTCTGCTCTAAAGAAATCGTTTTTTAGTGTAATAAAGAGTCACATTCATTAATGTGGTCTTAGTTCTCAACAAAGAGAAACCTCAGTTCTAAAACCTGATATTAATATTTCTAAAGAATTAACAAATTGGTTAAAAATGGTTTAGATCTGTTATAAATATATATATATATATTTTTGCTCGAACGATCTTATATAAGATCACTTACATGAAGTCGTAGCTAACACTGAGCCTGTAGAATGAACAATTGCTTAAACAAATTTCTGTAAGAAGATCGTATTAGTCCGACGAGGTTAAAACATGTTGCAGTAAAGTATAGCCCTTCCTCAGATCCCCTTTTTCGAAAACCCTGAGGTTAGATATTTTGCCACGCCAAAGCGCCAAACAATGGATGGTGCGTGCGCTATGGACTGTGGGTGGTGTTTGTGGGAGGTTGGGTGGTAAGGGGGTTTGAGGGAGAAGGGAGTTAACAACGCCTTCGGGGCTTTGGGCACAAAACACCGTATTCACAAGCTACAAAACATTTTAGAATGGGGTTGGGGGAGCGTTGGGGTTGTATAGTGAACATATCTATTTGCTTGGTAAAAGGACACATGTACACGTTGGCCGAAAAAACAAGCGCAGAACAGAAACGCGGTCACGCGGAGAGCTCCATCTCATCGGCGTGAGCTGTTATTAAAGTTGAACTAATCTCTATCTCGTTTGCTCTGCCTGAGGTATTCGTCACGAGACCCCCAATAAAATCTCTAAACCAATCATCTCAAATCAGAGCGCATGTGATGTTGAGCTAAAAAGCAAACCTCCTTGACTTTTGTGAGGAGATTTGAAATAACCCGTTAATGAAAAGCGTGTGTGTCAATGTATTGGATTGTGCCACGAGACAGCTTTATAATTTGAGAACATCAATTGTGACAATGATCTGGAATATATATTTATCCACTAGAAAAGCAAGTTTAATTGAAACTATCTATTTGATAATATTTTAAAAGCAAAGTACTAAAATATATTTTCTATGAATATAATAGAACAGGTAATAATTAAATTTTTCTGTGTTTTTGAGTTAAGTGCTGGGCGTTACTCTCGTAAATAATGAAAAAAATTATAAATTTTCTGTATTCAGCGTAAACATATCTATACTAATTGAGTAAAGATGAGTACAGTGTAATTTAGGTAAAGTCTAACAGAAAATGAGAGGATAGAGAGAGAGATAGAGAGAGAGAAAATCATTTGGGAAAAACACTTCTTAATAGCATCTGTTAAGGGCCTGAGATAAACTAAATTTAATTTAGTATTTTTTTTGTTCCCGAGTCTTAATCTCAATAACGTTTGCAATAAATTATCAAGTCTTTTAAAGGACGACATTTATTTTGTTAGATAGCAACGTTTTGTCCTCTATTTGATGAGTGGATGTTTAGAACCATCAATATCTCGTTTCAAAACAAAATAGAGGATATCCCTGATGTAATAAAAAACTTAAAAGTTTAAATAAAAAACAAGCATGTGGACAAGGATATGAACACTGTCACTAACATAGAGGAGATCTCAGATAAATCGGTCGGTAGATTAGTCAGCGCTTAAAGCTGCATGGTTTGGGTTTAATCTCTGTCCTGGTGTCATTTTATTTATATCCACGCAAACCCTCCTTCAAAATGTCACAATATATTACTTATTTGTTTAAACATTGAAGCTTGAAGTATATTCGTGATGGATGTTCTGTCTATAAAAAGTGTTTTTGACATTTCTAGATGAGATATAAATTATTAGAAAATATCCAAAATTGATCCTTATACAGTAGGCTTTATAATAATCTTACAGCTTTAAAAATTTGTTCAATTTGTCAAAAAAAGTAATAATTAATTATTAGTATTTATTAATACTACAAATTTGCAGTATTAATAAATAAAAATAAATCTAGTAATTTATAGAAGTGATTGCTTGGTAACGATGCATGGAGGATAAAATATGTGACGTAATTCGAGATCATTAAATTATATGTACAGTACAACGTGTATGGTATGCGCATTACATAGCCCAAAGGCGTTTTTAGCTGAGGCCTGCATTGAAAATGTAATGAGGCTTAGCCTATACTCAAGGCGTTATAGGTACTTATCCTGTGTTGAATGTGTTAAAGGCTTTGCGTTAAAGAAAATCAATTATTGTCTACTCTTAGAACGTTCAAAATGTATTTCTATATTAAATTTTTTTTTATAAATACCGTATTAAAATTTTTTGAGTTTTTAGACTATATTTAGATTATTTTCAATGCGTTTTTTTTACCTATTTAAATGACTGAACACATGAATATAAGAAGGTATTTGAATGTGTAGATCTATCATCCCAGTTGAGCACTTTGTAAATATCTTCTAAACATTGAGTATATAATATGTTAGAAATACGTAAGAGTGTAATACAGACAGACTATAAGTAGACATCAAATGTATTCAATTAACTTTGTCCGAATGCAGTATATGGCCATTCAAGAGATGATATGCTATATAATAGTAACAGATAATATTATTGAATGACTTTTTAAAAATAAATCTTCTATATTATCATATATTTAATGCATTCATTTCCTTACAAATATCATTTTCTTGTATTATATTCTAATAGCTACAAATTAAACTATTTTTACTTTCTCATTTCTCATGGTCAAACGCACTACTCTCGCAGTAGCCTAGACTGCTGATGACGGAGATATCAAGGTTCGAATCTCGGCTGGGTATACCAAGAGTGGTTTTACACTCTCCCTCCATGCAAATGTGTGTATAGTTCCTCGAAATATAACCTTACTTATAATATATAATCATTAAAACCAACATCTCGAAGAGGAAGTTTTGGGAAATGTCACCAATCTTGTTGTGAACTATAGTGACCTTGCTTCATGGAAGAGCCGTGTTGATCAATTGCATCAAATGCTCGTATAACACGGACCCGACCAAGTTACAGAGTTAAACCATCAACTAGACGACAGTCGAAGAAAGTTTTTAGTGGTTCATTAAACCAACTTTGAAAGGTTCCTAGAAATAAATACGTATTATAAAACATATCCCATGTGATGAACTGGTAATTAGCTATCCATTCAGTAAATATAATTGTCAATATTTCCAGTGCAATCATGAATCGAGGGTGAAAGTGAAAAATGCGAGAGATCTCAGTGAAAAGATTCGACTTGAAAATAAAGGTAAGTTTATCCTTAAGCCACGCTATTTTTAAATACATTGGCTGTCGATTTTGCAAATATTCCTGACTAAACCCCTGTTGCGTTTTTTTCATTTGTTCTACAGTGGTGTATAGAATCCCTACCGGATTTGGAAACTTTGCAAGAACAGCAGGAACGAAAGGAGGCTAATCTATAGCGGATAGCTTCATCGTCCATGGCATCAATACTCGGAATCAAAGAAACCAGCGTTCTGCCTCTGCTGCAAGCTATTTTAGAAAACAGTTGACGATCAGCTCTATGCAGAAATGGTGTAAATAAATGGTAAACTATGTCTGCCATCTTAGCTAGCTATGAAAAAAACCGTGGTTTTATGACATGCTTTAAAGAATGCAAAGAGATAGAAATTAGATTGAAGAAAAAGAAAACTATCGATGAAGAATATTTTCAGCTGGTTAGGCAAGAAGAAAAGTTCTGACATCAGGTGTTAGAAAGACTAATTGCATTGGTAAGGTTGCTTGGAGAACAAATTTTAGCATTTCATGGAACACAGGAAAAGTTATTTACTTAATACTTATAAGAAAGACAGTGTGCCTAATTTATTTACTGAATTTTACTGACACTGCCTGTATGTGTAGCCAATGGTGAGTGCAGCTTTGCTAGGTTAACGTTGATTAAAACATACATCCAATCTTCTATGCAACAATAAATACTAGTGGGGTTGTCAACTACATAGAACAGGAAATAGCTAAAACTATTGAATTAAATGAACTGGTCTCGACATTTTCATAGCTGTGGGCAAGAAAAAAAGGAAAATGTAGTCCTTGGAAATTCAGTATTACAGTTATAGAAATTTTAAGTTAACTTTCATGTATTACATTTTAGTTAAATTTACATCAACATTTTAATATACTAATTTACCATTTACTGGCAATAAATATATATTAATTATTGACTTAATAATTGATTTTTTTTTTTACTTTTGAAAGTATGCGACTGATTTCCATTTCAAATGTGTCGAACGTATAAAGATCAAAATTCCAATGGTTCATTAGTATGACTTTTGAGTATAGGTATAAATTAAATGAGTGTTAACCTCGGGGAAGAGGAGGTAGGAGGGTGCGCCCACAGGTATTTCGCTTAGGGCGACAGGTAGTTAGTTACCTTGCCGAAGCTCCGAGAACAAGGACTCAAATTCAATTCAATACCTTTCTTTGGCTACCTGGTCTAAGGCGTTACTCTCTCAATATAACTAGACCACCGATGGTGTCGAAATAGGGGATACAATCTCGGTCAGGTGGGATGAGAGAGGTTTTTCCTAAATGTTTTTCCAATCGCATTCAACGCAAATACGGAAACACATATAAATTCGACTTTCCTTAGCCCTAATACACGATCGTAATTAGTAGGCCTACATAGGCGTATAGCTCAAACGGGTAGTATAAAATGGTGCTAAGTAAATCACTATAACGCAATTTGTATCTTACGTAAACGTAACGAGTGATAGTTACTATTCTCATTCCAAGAGTGTTGGCTATTAAAAGCCCAGCCCACACATTATACTTATATGATATTTATTTGTAATTTACCACAGTCACCAAATAGTACATAGTTTTTTAATAAATTGATTAAAATACTACCACAATTTATATCGGTGTTGAGTTAAGTACATCAAGCTTTCTATAAATGCTTTACGTAATTAATAAAACTACATGATAAAAATACCCTTTTAGATAATTAGGCCCCTACTCTACAGATATGTATCGAAAAGATTCCATCCCCACCTACACGCCCCTTAGAACTCCCCCCCCCCTCAGACCCTCTTCTTGATGGATATGAAGTGTCATTTCCGTAGCCCATCTATCACGTGACCAAATTGGACTATTACTGAAAGGGTGGTTGTTGAACTGTTAATAGAGCTTAAGCGCGTAGAGAGGGGGTGTGTGTCGCGTTACGTTCACGTATACTGGTTCACCCGGAACAATGGGAGAACGCGAATTCATCCCCTTCCCTCACCATCCCCTACAACCTCTTCATCAAACATCGGCACCCTTTTAGGTATCTTGGATCGGACAAAGGAGCTAACCTCACCCCCCTTTCCCACGGTGCATACCACTATATGCCTTTCAATCCCCCCTTCCCTCGCTCACTCTACAAACCCTCAATATTTCCTGACCCGATGAGATTGAAACGTTTACCTATTTATTGCAATGAAACTGTGCAAACATAATTTTCTTGTATTACATGCATTATTTATCTGTATAGCTCGTGATATGATATGATGGTGCCTTAAAAATTGAATGATGTGTACGTTTATTCTCTCGCTATCTCTCTGTTTTACAGTCATGCTACTTTAATATTCTATTTCCTTTCACAATAGGATCATGTGTGTTTGTCTCATATGAGACTATGAATATGATATGGGGTAGTGTTCTGGATAATATTGTTTATGATATATTATTTCAAGCTTAATCAAACAAAATCAAAAGTAATATTTCTTGATCGCCATCCATTTGGATTATACACCTATGTACTGTACTCTAATAAGTTATGGATTTTGAAGATGAAATTTAAAGTGCACTCGCATTTGCATGGAAGGAGAGTGGAATATCGATTAGTAAAATCCACCCTTAGTACACCCAACTGAGATAGAATCCCGATCTCAGCGCCATTGGCAGGATAGTATCTTTATTTTTTAATAAAATTATGCTTGATTTCTAAGTTTTTTATGCTTATTTAGTTGGTGATTAATGATAAATTAGAACCCCAAAGATTAGAATATTTTTTTTTTAATGTTAACAAATAATATATGAAAGAAAATATTGACAAATAAACAAATTATTTAATCAATTTTTAACTATAATTTTAGAAATTTATAATTACTAATGGTGATATTATTTTAATTTATAAAATAATAATCAATAATGAATAGCAATAGTCACTTTTTGTATGATAATAGTAAAACATTATGTTAGTTCTAATGTCTAGAAACGGGGTCTCTCAAAATATGTTGTTGAACTATGATAAAAATATTAAAACTGAATACCAAGAGCAAATATTTTAAGATAAATATTTTTTTTATGTTTTATTTATAAAACATTAAAATCTAAAAGTAAAAAATTATAAAGGCAATCCTTTTAAGTGTAGTTATTAAAAACTGTCTAAAATATTACTCAAGCTTCTTTCAAATATTAAATTATACTATTTTATTTCTTCAAATAGATTAAACAAAATCCCTTGAGAGCTATCATATAAAGTATAAAATAGGGCCCTTGGAAAGATTACGAGAACCCTTAATTCAAAAATATGTATTTTTAATCAACATATGGATTAACATATTATAGCTCTTCGCAAATAACAAGATTACTTTTTACTTTATGACATAGATGAACTATTGCTACCGTGAACATCTTTAAACTTGATACAATGAACGATCTTGACGTATTATGTAAAATAAAAAATAATGTTTTTAAATATTATACCAATTATTCATCTGTCCTTATATACCTCTGTCCGTTTGCCAGTCTGCTCCTAGAATGCGGCCGAAATGGCTTTGTTGTATTTTTTTTAAAACTATATTTAGATGGTGTATGGTCATATCTTAAGACGGCCACCTTGGTAATTGATAAAGAACCAATCTCTGTCAGGCCACACATCTTAAAATACATTGGTGTGTGCTATTTTCTGGAACGGCTTCTATATTTTTATAAGCTTATAATCCCTTTTCCCTATCAACTACAACCACACTATGTCATCTCAATAAGAAAGAGAGTAAAGAAAACTAAGAAACTTCTTATCTTGAATTCAAGAGGAAAGCTTGCTGCTAGTTCTCAAATATCTTATAATTATTTGTTGTGAGCCTACCAAAAATTACTGTATTTATTAGAGGAATGCTGCAATCCAAAGCCTTTTTCCCTCGTCTAGTTTCATAGCTCCACAAGTATGATTAAAAAGTCATTGACATGAGGTGTCACATTTTCATTTTATTAAAAATACAACTTATTGTTAAGGAAAATCAACCCTGTTGGAATCTTCTGACTCTATTTTGTCGTGAACCATATTTTGAAATGGCATAAGAAAGAATTAAATATTGCGTTTGAAGCCGAACGTGTGTACGGCAATTTCTCGCTTACCTAGGTGGCCCCCACTTTCGCCAAAGTCTTGCTTTTAACAATTTAGTAAAGATGATTTTTTGAATAATAATAATTTGGAAAAAATGAATTTTCTATAAAATATCTTTAAACATATGATTTAAAATAAATACCCGAGGAGCACTTTAAATAATAAATTAACACTGTATTTATGGTGCGAATTTATTGGAGGGCTAGAGCCATTTCAAACTAGGCAACAATCGTTGGCCAACTATAACTCTGTTGAATTAGTAGATCATCTCCAAAAATTTCAATAGCTCAAAAAAATCAGTACCAACCTAACCAAGGTACATGAAATAATGTTCAGTTGTAATTATGGATTTGAAGTTGAGGTTCCTTCTCTGCGGCTTCTTATGAAATAGAGAAGGCGAAGGTAAATTACGATAAGAGTGCGGATATTTTAAGCATCCGTATATTGGTAAGAGATTGGAAAAGGGTTTCTTCTACACTAGTCAATAAATCTCCGATTAACTTAAGAAAAGTTTTTAAGGTATATTTGTTTATCTCTGACTTATTTTTATGAACTTCTAGGAAATAAGAAAGAAGAGATTTTTAAGTCAGACAGTGTAATCAGAATGACAACAGCACTATTCTGTGATAAAACCCATATCACCGCTTGATATTTTACTTGTGATACAAAATCCTCAATATTTAATTCAGGTAAATCATCTCAAAACAATGGCTTGAGATTTGACAGTGTAATAGAAAACGTGATAGGCCAAGCAGTCGCCGGGTGTGAGACAATCGCCAAAATGTGTAACGCCTTCTGCTAATAATATAATATGTATGCCAAGCAATATGTTTTAAGTTACTAACAGATTTTACCTTAGAAGATTTACCAAGCAGACTATGGGTTATAGGTCACTGCTTAGCATACATTACTATAAACTGGAGAAGCATAGTTTATTTCCAATTGACAGGACAAGGACTGCTGTTTTCCTAGCTTTTAGCCGCATAACAGTGCAACTCCATTAAATTGTTCTTAATTAACTAGTTTCTCAGGTAACATGTAAAAATATAAAATCTTTGGTGATTGCTTGTAGTATTAAAGATCATTTCTAAATAAAATCCATCCTTTTTTTTTAAATTTACAATGATAGACTATAAGTGAGAAAATGTGCATACCAATCAAGTCAAATTGACCCAACTATGACAATTTTTCTACCCTCAATAATCATTTCCCCTTGTGTTCCAAATCACCCCCTGAAGAAAATAAGATGAAGCAGCTTGTTTTATACAAGACCACTTTATCTGCAAGTTCTACCTACCCCCGTTCACCCCCGTTTCTATCCATCCTTTCCCGCAAAGTATCTACCCAGAGTACCCCCACGTCCCCCAAACCCTCTAACCTTTATCCATCTACCTCCTTTTTGAAACCAAGCACTTTCCCCTTTCAGTTTCCTCTCTATCCTTCATCTTACACTTTATCCTTTCTTCCTTTTCAGATCGTTTTCTGCTTGTTATAGAAGACTCCGTCGTGAGACTTATATTCCCCAGGAAGTGTTAGAAAAAATCCATTTTACCTAATCTTACAGCTTTCTTCACAAAATTCTAACAAACTCAGTGTCAAACCAATAAATTACCTTGTTAAAAATAAATAGTGATAGGGTTGAATTCTCGTAACGGTAGTGGGTATAAGTGGCCACAATTGGGCCCTATCCACAGTGGTGGCCGATCGACTTAAGGTGGGGATCTAGAGAACGCGAGAAAGTTTTTTTTTATTTTTTATATCAAAACATTTTATTTGACCAAAATAAGTAAAACTTTGCTCTGGATGAAATATAGAATTTACTTCTCTTCACACATTATCAAGTTTTAGAATATCTGTCATGAGCATAGCGGAATTAGATGAGAAGCTTTTTAAATGAAAAGGAAAAGTTGTCATTAAATTCCAGGACATCCATGACAGATATTCAAGAATGTTGAGGTCACCATGTGAAGAATATTAAAATATATGACTGTACATATTAAGCAGTATCATATTTATTTTGGCCAACAAAATATGTTATGTTATTAAAGCCGCAAAAACACTGCTCTTTTCTAGCGTTCGCGACACTCCCCAATTTAAGATCCCGTCTAACCCCATGGATAACACTTTATTCACACGTTGCCAAAAATAGATAATGAAATTTTCTTGAGTTGCGCAGAAATTCACACGCTAGCAAAAACGTATTCTTTCCCGGGATACTTTGAAACACAAAATTAAAGTTTATGATGTTCAAAAAATTTAATTTTTTAGTTGATAAACAATTTAAAGATTGATATAAAAGTGGAATTTTTCAAATTATGGTATTAAATAATGATACAGAACTAAACAATATCAACAAATGCGTTTTCCACTCAATGAGTTACCGTATTTTAAATAATCTCTAAACAGTATACGCAGCTATTTTCTAGTATCTCGCTGTGTAAGCGCATGTGCACTAATTTAGTTGGCTAATTTTGAAATATGCTTGGATGGCCCAAGCCGATGTTGTCACGCAGAAAAAATGTAAAGCTCAAGTTATTTGAAGTTACGCCGAGCAGATAACGCTGACGAGGCTGAAATATTGTGATTGGGTTTGAGCTCGTGAGTCTTTAGTAACTATCAACTTAAGAAAGTAGCGCAACTTGAACCAGACTTTGCATCGTAGTGAGATTTATTATAGTGTTGGTTTCAAAACAATGTAATTGAGACCAGTAAAAATACTAACCGGTTCTATATTTAAAATCATACAGCAAAAGGGAAATCAGATTATTCTAAAATAAAAATTAAATTATCCTAAAATAAAAATTAAGTTATTTAACCTATCACAAATTTCGCTGTTGTCATGTGAGAAATTAAGGTCATCACACATCAATGAGGTTACTGGTTCAAGCGTGGTTGTCTGTCTAATATCCAAATATAGTTGGCCACGAGAGGTGTTCACAATTTGCTCTAATCATATTGTATTTCATCTAGGAATATGGCTAGTGGGATTTTGTTGTACTTAATTAGAAAATAAAAAATGCAGGCTAATAATAAAGTAGGCCTACAAGAAGAGTCACTTTTATGAAAATGCATTCGTAATAAATCTTCTGAAGTGTTTGTCTTTGGCTAGGGTATACGTCTTAGTTTACCTGCAACCGGTAGAAGACAGGAGTTTAAATCCCTGGCACGAATATTGAGTTTTTTAAGAAATATTTCTCCAGTTGTCTCTGCGTCATTGTCGGTACATTTCTTATAAACTACACCATCTTCCCAAAACCATAAATATAAAATAGTGGATAACACAGGATTACTTAAGATGGAAGTGTAGGAAACGGGAATTAAGGGCAGTATTTTTGCAGTTTTTATAGCAAATAATTTTTAAGTCAAAATAAATCAAATAACTCTCATGTAGAGAAAATAGAGTTTATTTTTATACACATGGTGATATAAAGTTCTGGGATATTTGTCAAAATTATCCAGGAGTTAATGCCAACAATATTTTAAAGGGTTTCTCATCTAATGCCACTGTTATATATTCAACAACTGTTGACATCGCCACGTGAAGCAAATTAAACTCTTATGTTTTTACTAAAGCAATTTTTTATTTATTTTGGCAAAAACAAAAAGCTGTTCTTTAAAACTGCAAAAACACCTTAACTCGCATCTCCTAAATCCCCACCTAAAGAAAGTTATAGATATAAAGACTTAGGATGGAAAAAATATAAGCTATGTTTAAAAATTGATAGTTTTTTAAGTAAAAAGTTAGTTATGATTATAATAAAATGAATAAATACATATTTTTAAAAGTTCTCACATTCTTTAGGTTCTAATGCGGTTAAAATGGATAGATTGAAAGAGCTCACATAGGCAAGAGTGTTTTGGGGCTCTGCAATAATATAATTATATGTGAGTAAAATGGCTCCAATGAGCAAAAAGCTTGCAGCTGCCCTAAACGATATCGTCCTTATCTTGACCGATCACAGTATGGTTATATCTTAGATTTCTTAAATTGTTTACCCAAAATGGGGTTTGAACTTGGAACCCTTATCCTCTGTCACCAATGCTCTCTCTACCCTTGATACAACATTCCCGTGCGCATTTTTTTTCTAGCTTCACGTTTACTATTTCTTAAGGCTATTCGCATATGTCCTAATTGCGCTAATGAGTTAGGGATGAAGAAGGTTGAATTTAGAATACGTGTACCCATATTTGCGTGGAAGTAGAGTGGAGAATCATTTAGGAAAGAAAATCCTCAATAAACCCACCCGGGATGAGAGCCCTGACTACCCCGTCATCGGCAGTCTTGTTTATTGCGAGAGTGATTTCTTGGAACATGCATGCGGCTACCGAAGCAGGTTTCGGGTCCTATTCGGGTCCACCTTTCAAGTTTTATTTTATTGAATCTAAATGTTGTAACTTGACCAATCCCTGTATAGTCCTATTTCACAGCTACACCATAAGCACAACCCAATTTTCTAGGGAAGAGCTTTTATCTGAAAGATAGTAAGCCTAGTAGGTGTTTTTACACGTATTTATAGTGTCAACACATGTGAACGGCGGTTTGAATTTTGATGGATATTATCAATAATTAAAATGTATTACCAATAATAAAATAAAATGTTATCAATATTGACCCCAAAATACGTGTTTGTATTTACTAAAAAACCCCTTACCAAGAAAATTGGACAGCACTCTATCTTTCAGGCTAAACGGACTGTACGCTTGAGAAATCAGTGAAACATTTTGAAAGCTACATAATTCTTGTTAGTCACGCTAGGAGGAAACAGTTTTGAGTTTCAAACTCAAAATGTGAATTTGTCTTGTAATCTTCCCCTTCTAATCCCCGAAACCTCCTTCACAAAGAAAAGACTTGGAATGAAAAGCGAAAGGTGAGTAAAGAAAGAGAGAAAGTTAAAAGTTAAGGGGCAAATACTAGAGATAGGAACAGGAGTAAAGAACGGCAAACGGGAATTTATTTAGTGTATAAAGTGAAGTGGACCCTGGTCCCTGCCACATTCAATATCGTCACCGTTCGTTTCGGAGAGTGAGGGGCTAGAAGAGTGGTATGTTGAGAGGGGGGTGAGGGGTGGAAATACGGGAAGCAAGCTCTTAGTTCCATTTGCCGCATTTGTCAGTGGACGAAACTCGACTCCTTCGTGCGAGCTTCAACCCCTTCATATCCTTGAAACGAAGGACATATCTACTAGTAGAATAGAAATGCTCTAAAAACTCCACATTAAATATTATGAATGTGATCTATATTAATTATAAGATTCTAATGTTGTTTGACTTAGATAATAGTTATTCTCTGGACTTTCTTCTGTGGCCGTATGATGTAAGGCATTATTCTCGTAATATGCTAGACGGATGATGACTTAGAGAACAGTGTTCAAATCCCAGTCGGGTGTTCTGGGGGTTGGTTTCACTAGAATGTTTTCCCCTCTCCCGCCATACAAATGCTGGCAGACTTAACAAAACTCCAACTAAACTCATTCCTAATACTCTGGTGTATTTAGTACATATAGCCCAAACGAGTAGTAAAACGAGATAATATTATTACTAGCACCGCGTCTTACTACCCGTTCGGTTTATACGTACTCAAGCTAATGTGTAAAGGTAGGCTGATTGTGAGAAGGAATGGAGGACCTACAGTTTAACGTGGGATCCGAACCACGGTGGAGACCTGGCGTTCAACACATTCACAAGTTGTGATTAATACACGTCTTGTCAGGGGTGAACGAAGGGTTTGGCAATCAGATAAATCTGTGCCGAGACCGAGGATTGAACCCCGGACCCCAGCACAGAGGGCCAACACCTTACCCCTAAACCACCAGGTCACCTAAAACGAGATATTAAAAGAACATATTCTCTTTACTACTCTATAGTGTGGCTACACTTTCACGTTGGTTAATTAAAGCTTAGAATATTATAACTAGGTTCATTAAATTCAAACCAGAATCGTTAACTAATCGTCAATTTCATAAAGTCTATTTTAATGATGATGGGGATGTTGGGGTTTGAGTCCCGGGCAATTGTAGTGAAATTTGTTTTGTTTTTTCATAATTTT
Organism: Timema genevievae; assembly: GCA_902155825.1. Classification (NCBI taxonomy): domain Eukaryota; kingdom Metazoa; phylum Arthropoda; class Insecta; order Phasmatodea; family Timematidae; genus Timema; species Timema genevievae. Next base: position 130,441 of record CABFWO010000043.1, on the reverse strand, counting down.
CCCCCTATAATCTCTGCACAGAAATGTGAGTGTATTTTATCCAACTTCAGCTTTCTTCATCCTTGTCCCAGTCGTTTAGTAAAATTAAGAACGTTTTAAAAACTAGAAATAAAAATATATATTCATCTTTAGTAAGGAATATTTTTCCACTTTTATTATATTATTTGTTTTTTTAAATAAATTTAGTACTTTTTTAAACGTGCAAATATAAAATTTGGCTTATTTTATAAGCATACTATTTATGTTTTCACAATTTAAAAAAGAATTTGGTGTTTTAATCTAGTAGGACTTATGATCAAAAATTTTTAGAATACTAAGAGATATAGATACACATGGACTAATTTTGTACACAGCTTTATGAGCAACGTATTAACAATATAAACTTTATTACTAAAAAAGGTTTGACTTTTTGTCCCATTAGATTTTTATCCATTTTGTTATATTAAATTTCTTATTAAATTACAGCGACCCATTATAAGGCGTTGTAAATGCTACCGAGCAATTAATGATTTTAATACTGGCGATTTAAAGTGATTCACAGACCAATTAAAATCCGCACAACCTCGTGATGTTAATCCCCACGTGCCGTAAATTCGCTTTCACCGCGTAAATATGACATAAAGCAACATTCGCCAAGCATGAATTTTTCTTTCATTGGGAAAAGTAAAAAAGTAAAATAAATTTAAAAAATTGTAAGAGGAGGTTTGCTAAATATAAATACAGTACATACGGCTTAAAAATTAAATGTATAAATAGGAGTCAGTAGAACACTATTGTTACTGAACGTTACGTTACAGTGTCCACATTGTCTAAGGCATCACAGTCACATAAGACTAGAATGCCGATGACGGGAAGACCGGGGTATGAGCCCAGTCGGGTGTAATGAAGGTGGTTTTCTCTAATTACCTCTCTACTCTTCCTCCCCGCAAATGTGGATAGACTTCCTCTAAATTAAACCTTCCTCATCCCTGAGACATTAGAATAATTAATGCACAAGCTTACCTGAACGGGTGGTAAAACTCGATGATAAGAAAATGTAAAATCAACTACGTTAGTGTTTGTACTACTTTTTTAAAATTTAAAATTAACACCCGGATACGGGGATTAAACCCAGGACCTTTGGCTTGGTAGTAAATTTAAGGTAGATTAATTCAATAATGCCTTAGGCATGAGACAACTACTGAATAGCTCAGTGGTAAGACCACTGTCGTACTAAGCCAAAGGTTCCGGGTTCGATGGCCGTATTCAGGCATTAAGTTTCAATTTAAAAAATATATATTCCGTTGCGGATATGGCCTTACTTAACAACTATAATTTTTTTTTGCTATTTCTTCAATACATTTATATTTCTCTTTATCACTTTATTTAATTGATCTACTATTCGTTATGTCTGGTTTATTGTTTATATCGATTTACGTATCACGTTCTGTTCCTTCATAAATACTTATTTGTATTGGATACTTTTATCAAGGCAGTAACGTAGCTCAAAATATACACATAAAGTATTATTTTAAAAAATGTGTATTTAATGAATATTGCATCGCATCGCATCACATTACATACCCAATCACCGTTTACTTATGGGGGAAGGAAGAAACTTTGCATATATATTATTATTATTAGCACCGCGTCTTACTACCCGTTCGGGTTATACGCATGCATATATTAAAACATAATGTATAACCCGACAAATTAATACATTTTTTCAGATTTATGTACGGTTTAGGCCTATATACTTTTACATTTTTTTGTATGTTATGATACGAGTATTTTCAGTAATCGGGAATATCTATCTCTATTTCTTTCATTTATTCCAGGTAAGTGAACTTTTACCGCAGTATAGTTTCAATTACTATGCTAATTTTCTATAATGTTTAGGTTATGAGCATATTTACTAATTACGCTAATGAGTAAGGGATAGGAAAGGTTGAATTTAAAGAAGTGTACCCATATTTGCGTTGAGGGAGAGTTTAAAATCATTAAGGAGAAACTATACTATAGAGATTTGAACCCCAATCTCCATGTCTAGTCTGACACGAGAGTGACGCCTTAGATCATGCAGCCACCGAAGTAGGTATTAAAAGTGTTCTTCAATCAACTACTTTACTAAATCTCAAGAGCTTGAACAGTGTAATATCTAGCTTAAGTGAAACAAACCTACCTTGTGGATCTAAACAACTTAATCTTGTTTAGAGTTTCAAAGTTGGTTCTGAAATTTACCAATTAAATCTCCATTACAGTTTGGTGATTTCTCAAAGTTTGTTAAGAGGTTGCGCAAATTGATGTTCCAAAACTCAAGAAAATTGACTCCACGAACAGCGTCCAAACCTCCGCCAGGGCTAGATATACAAATTTTTATGGTATACCCTGATTTTGGTTGGAAGAACAGTAGATAAACTTAAAAAACATATTTATTTAGGTCAACAATGATAACATTTTACTTTATTATTTGAGTTTTCTATAGTCAGTGATATTATCTATTAAAAATGACAGCTTCAGATAACATAGCATGATGCATTAATATATAAACATTGTTTTAGTAACTTTAGTAACTAACTTATACTGTTATTACAATTATAATCGCACGTTTATAAATGAAAGTCATATCATGATAGTTAGTGCAGGTGAATTAGCATCCATCGGTGACATAATTCTTAGTGAGTTTTCCATAGAATCATTAGAATTTACGATCACAATACTTAAGCTTTAATGTCCAAAAAGTTAAATATATATATATATATATAATTGCGTATAGATTGAAAATTATTGATTTTATAAAAATATGTTTCGAATAAAATATTTGTATTATAACTATTTATACATATTTGTAATGCTAAGTAATTTCATAACTCAAATAGTTTTGGAGCTATTATAAAAAATGTTAATTTACGCATCAGACCGGAGCCTTAAAGCCATTTTGCCGAAATATTGAGGGTAGCCATTTTGTTTGGAATATTTATTAATGTTCATAAATGAAATTTAATCAAAATCGTTAGAGCCGATTTTGAGAAAATCGACTTTTTCTTTTTTTTCCCTTCAGTAAACTACCCTTAATTCTAGGGGTGGATATTCAATTCCAAAAACCCCTCTGGGCAACCCTATGAAAACCCTAGATATCAAGTCTTAGCTCAATCGGTAAAATAGTTTAGGCTCTAGTTGGAGGTACAGACAGAGAGACAGACGGAAATTCAAAAACCCCCTTTTCGGATTCAGGGAGTCATGAAACGTCAAAAATCTCGAGTTCGATTTTTTTGACGATCACCATACTTTCTCTACCTGTAAGATAGAGAGAAAGTAACAATTGAAATAAATGATTGGTGCGGATAAGGAAAAGTACCAAAATGAGGTTAGAAGAGTTTGAAAAACACAAACATACAACTATATCTATATTGCAAAAGAGCTATCAAAGATAAGCGGAAATAACTAACAAAGAAATATGGTGTATTCGAATATATATGAGAAAGGACAGCAAAACATAGAAGAGAAATAAGGATAGTAGAATAAAACACAATTTCCACGCGCAGCACGTTACGAGATGCATTTGCTACTGAGAGCCAAGCGAGGATGAACTATTCTCCTCTACTAACCAATACATATGGATACTATACCGCAGCATATGTGTGTATGTGAGAGAGAGAGCGAGACAGGAGGTGTTAATAAAGGAGGGATGGCAAGCTTCAAACATACGTACGCACACATACGTTTCGCAAGTGGCGCAGAGGGCTCTAGCCCCGATAGGGGTCCTGCCAAGCCACAAAATCCAAAACTAGGATCATCAACATATGCTGCGTCATCGCCACATATTAACAGTAAGTGTAGTGCCCAGGGTGTACTAATAATTAAAGAGTCCCACTTTGAATTTGCAAATGAACTTTCCCTCTCTCTCTTTTCCACCCCCACCTTCACTAGCGAGATTCCAAATTACTGACTCACTCCTCTTTCACATTCCATACTTTTACACACTATATACATATATATATTATATATATATGTTTATTGGTTTTGCACTATATATATATATATATCGAGAGAGAGAGAGAGTGTGTAAAACCAATAAACAGAAATCAAAACGGTCAACATACGACACGTTACGTGGTTCAAAATCATAATGGGTAATGTACCTTCATTACAATTTTTAACACCAGTGGTTTTTGGAAATTTGGGGATTATTAGTTGGGAAAATGTAATATAGTCTTCAATAATTAGCTCAGTTGATAAAGCTAAGATATATAGTGAGTGAGTATTTTGACCACTATTTCTTTCCTAACGAATAATTAAATAGAAAACCTCCAGTTTAAGAAAGAAATAAGTTTATATGTTAATTAATTTTTTTTTAAATTTGTTGTCATTCTTCCTTTAAATGAAATATTGTTGGTAATATAAAACAGTGAATGTACTCCGAGCAATATAACATAATGAGTTTAATTATGGATGAATAAACAACAACTAAACAATAAACAATACAACAAAATATTTCTGGATATTTATAAGGCAAAGTGTGAAAGATGTTATTTATAGATGCAAAAGTTTTAGATCATTTTATAATATATCAATAGATAGTATAGTAAGGTTAGTTCAACTTTTTGAAGCCACTGTGTTATGAACACACCTTGATCTATAAATAATCATACAATATATCAAACCAATAAAGCTATACAAACGAAGAAACTACAAAACTATTTATTTATGAATTGAACTTTCTTAAATTTAAACATCCTTATTTTAAAGATTCATACGTGCTGATAACTACATCTACCCAGATGGCCGGGATTAGAATGTATGGATCGAAAATTCAGATACATATGTATGTTTATATACAAGTCTAATAACTATCTATCTCCTGCGAATACACAGAACGGGTCGTAATATTGATGTTATCAAACAAATATAAATTCGTTTTCGTTCTCTGATTTATTATTAATTTCTCTTAAATTAGATAGTAGCATTAAATTTAATTGTAATCAAGATAGATGTATTTAACACATTATTGTTTTTTTAAATGCTTTAAAGCTAACTTGTAACAATTTTGCATTGAAGGTCTGCACACGTTTAAAAGTATGTATGAATAGATATATTTTTATTGCTCTCCGGATTTGAGGGAGAGAATCCACCATTCAAAAAATATTTACACAGTGCTGAATAATTTTTATACGCAATTTTTGTTGTTTCTGTATCTTTGTAAACATGTGAAATCATGAGCAGACACTTCCCTTTCACATATACAATTTGTTCCGGTCTGGGAAGCACGGGCTCCAGACCAGTCAAGTTAGTATTTATTGGTAGTTGGTAATTCTATTTTGTGTTCAGAGAAGGTTGGTTGTTGTGAAGGAAGGCTTTGGTGCTCTCACTTATTCAATAAATTGAAAAAAAAAATGGTTTGTCTAGTTTTGTTCTCATTTCCCTTTACTTGCCACCACCACGTTCACAAATCTTCTTTTCTATATATACATATTTTTTAAGGATCCTTCCTGTTTTACATTTATAACTTCTGGATACCTGACTGATAATAAAAATAGTAACCTTAATTTAAACGATACGATCAAGTATGTCATATATTAAAAAATCAATACAATCCAATTTTCATGGGAAGGGACTTTTATATAATAAATACTTTTTTTTTGCGTTCAGAAATGAAAACATTTCACTATATAATTAGTGTTTTTTATATGTATTGATAATATCCCCTGTCCATATTATCTCATTATTTAACATATGCTTACGTGATAGCAGGTCACTAGTAACTTCTTATATGTTAGATAAGGCCCTTCTTATGAAAATAGGACTGTAATTTATTGTCATACAATAGTATTTACGTGTAGCGTGATTATTTAAATTTCAATATTATATTTATTCTCAACGTTTTCTCTTTTTTTCCCCTCCATTTCCTAATATTTAATCCTGTCTATCAACATATGTTGTGGTAGGGATGAGAAGGATAAAATTTAGAGTACGTGCACTCACAATTACTTGGAGGTAGGTTAGGGGTCCTTCTTGTACCTGATAAAACACACAAAAAGAGATCTTCAGAGGTCCATTTATACATTTATTGGAATATACTACTTAGAGATAAGAAGTATGTATGAAGTAAATAGAGTGAATTAAATACAATCAAATCCTAGAATAGAGAATAAATGAAAAAAAGATTAAATAAAATGTAAAAAGCTATTATAGGCGCATCTGGCCTAGAATCAAACCCTCATCATCGAGAGCTAATCACCCGTTTCAGTGGACGAATGGTCAAAGGCGTCACTCTCATTCAAACTGACCTTTGAAGACGTGGAGATCGGGGGTCAAAAATCGGTCCGGTTTACTGGGGATATTTTCCCTAAGTGGCTACCCACTCTCCTGCTAGGCAATAGCTAGTAGATCAACTTTAAAATTCTTCCTTCCTTATCCCTACCTCAATAGAGTAATTATCATACATGCTTATTACCTGATCAGGTAGTAGGACGCGGGGATTTGGAAACAAATAAAATAATAATCACAATAAAATTCTAACAGTCTAGACCTACCAGTCATTTTAAGGTCCTTAACATTAATGAGTTATTTCATTTTAGTAAGACCTAGTTAGAGTAGACGTAGACTCCCTTAAATCTTTATCTTAGATAGCCACAATGGAAACTCTCAGTCAGGATTTGAAATACATCAATTGTAGACCCTCAAACAGAAATCAGTGAGCTAGGTCCCACAATCCATACCAATGCGTAGACTTCTTTATATATTTAAAAAAAAACATATACACATAGAGATGATACGTATTGAAATCTTACCTTTGATACTGCCAAATTTGATGCATAAAACTTACATATCCTCTCCTTGAGATATATATTCTGCTCTCCAGAAGATAAATTAAATGTTGAGAATATTACCTGTTAAAAAAAATCAAACAAAAAACCATAGTTAGAAAAATATTTAAAATAAATTGACTAACATAAATATATTGAGCACAATACTGTCTAGGTCAACATTAAATTTCTTTTCAATTAAGTGTCTTGAAATTAATTTTATATCATTACATAGATAATACAAATAATCATAGACATTAGTGCCGAGTCTTAATTATAGTGGATTTAATATAAATAAGCTGTGAAAATGAAACACGTTAAGATAGTCTTATAAGTACAATATGCAAATAATATAAACTTTAACAGTTTATTTAAAACCATAGCTATATATAATTTTTATTGTAAAAAGTGTGAAACCTTGATAGTTTTGCCTTGCTATAAAGCCTAACCGACACGGAAGATAACGTCAATATACTTAGTAAAACAAAAAGTGTTCGCTCCTTTGATGTTTTGTATGAAACTACAATTTATGCTTAATGTTTTTATATGAAATAGCTTTAATTTTTACCTTTGCAATATTACTTACTTACTCTATGGTATTAAGAACTCGGAAGTTCATTACCACACCTACAAAATACGGGCATTTATCCCTATCTTGAGCTATTTATATCCAGTCCAACTCACTACACCATATTTTTTCAGGTACATTCTAATGATATATTTCCATCTGCATCTAGGTCTTCTCAAAGATATCTTCCTATTGGGTTTGCCGGTCAATACCCTGGACACGGTTATAGAGTCTTCCATTCACGCTTCATGTCCTTCACACCCTAGTTTACGAGACTTAATTATCCTAACAATGTATTGTGATGAGGACAGGTAATGTAATTCATCATTATGTAACCTCCTCCTACACTCAGTAGCCTCATCCCATTTTAAACCAACTATACCTACCTTAGAACCCTGTTTTGGAATACCCTAAATTGATTTTCGTCATGTTAGGTAAGATATCACATTTCACACACATAGAGAACAACCGGTAAAGTTATTGTTTTGTACCTTCTAAGATTTACATTTCTTGAAAGCAGGCGAGATGTTAACAACTTACTGACCGAGTCTTAGGATCTATTTACCAACTGTATTCTTTTCCTAATTTCCGATCTAATATCTGTATTGCTAGTTAAAATTTTACCTGAATATTTAAATTCATAATCCTGTCAAATGATATATTACTCGAAGTAATCTCTAAGTTATCGTCCCTAATCTGTGTTCTTTGTGTGGCATATACCTAGGCTTAGAAGTGAACGCTGAAAAGACTATTTCTTTACTGGCCTCTAATAACATCCCTGCATTTCTTGCCACACCTTCCTTAATATTTCCCAACAAAGGAAAATCACCTGCTTATCCTAATAGCTACAGTGTACCTTTTAATGCCAATAATTCTCTATTCTCTTGTATTACACTAATAGCTTACTCTAAGGCTAGATAAAAAATAATGGGGAAAGTGCTTCTTCTGCTTCTTCTTGTTTAAAACCATTATGTATTTCAAAAGTGTCTTATAATTGACATCCAACCTATACACTGCCACTTATATCAGTCAAAAATAGGCCTTTTTAAAATCTATGTATAGTTGATGAATCGTCATGCTGTATTCCCACATTTACTTATATTTGCAGATTAATTAAAATCTGATACATTGGTTGATTTATTTCATCTAAATCAACATTGATGATATCCAATTATCTATTCAGAATATGTAATCAATTCCATCAGAAGTATGTTAGATAAAGTGATATAACATGTTGGCTGTAGTAAGATACCTCTACAATTAGGACAATACGTTTTATTCCCCTTTATAAATGGGTACTATAGTAGATTCCTTACATTTCTGTGGTAATTTGCAATATTACTATAAGAATAAGGAAAATTATAGACCCGTATCAAAGGAATTTTCCCTACAAACAAATTTTTTCGTACTATGTAAAAGGGCAGAGATAATTTAACTGCAAATTAATCAATCTTATTGAAAGATTTGATGGCTAGTGATATTCAACGAATAATTTGCTAGAAAAGTATATATTTACAGAAACATGTTTTGAGTAAAAAGTGAAAAATTTAGTGAAATGAGAAAACTAAATGTGTGTTTTTAAACATAAAAAAAATATATTCGCTAGTGTGAACAGAGCATTTTAAAGAGTTTTTTGGTGCTATTTTTTTTTCACGCCCGCGGTCTTCAGTTCATCTTGTATGGTCGTGTGTGCGACGTCATTAGGTGTGTATGTGTGTGTTCTCCCTAGGTGGCGCCGTAGATATCTGCAGATACTTGAAGGCGCCAAGGGGGTTGCTTCAAGAGGGTTGTCTTGTCAACACAGCCCTCGAGTGCCTACCTACCTTGTGAGAAGGGTGGATGGTGGGTTGAGGGTTGAGAGGAAGGTGGTGGAAGAACAAGGGTTTTTAGATGTTGTTTCTTGGAAGAGAGAGATTCACTCACAGAATATAGCAGCATCCCAAGGTTTCGAGGAAACATTTTATCTAACCAGGATTCGCATTGGTGTACATAACCTCCAGTTCGTTAATTTGCAGTTTAAAAGAATGTTGGGGTTCAAATCCTGGCCGGATATATTGAGATGTTCCCCCCCCCCTCACATTTAATACCCACTCTCCCCTCCCAATAATGGAGGTACAATACAATTTCAAAATAAAGAGACTTTAAGAACATACAAAAAGTATAGTAGACCCCATTGTGGTGCAAATTGATACAATTTTACTATTTAATTAGTGTTAATCTATTGATAATGATATTATCCTTAAGAAGTGATCACAGCTCACATGAGTTGACGTATCAAATCTTTTCAAGCTGTTATATAAGGTATTTCCTAAGAAAGTTAGACTTTTACACCTTCCTAATGACTACCTCATTAACCTAATTAATATTATATACGCGTATTACCCAAGCGATTAGTTAAGACACGATAGAGAAAAAGTTGCTAACCTGAGCATTAACACCTATGCCACCAGAAGGGCTTTGTGAGCTGTGAGCCAGCTAAATTATGATCCTGTTGAACAAAGTTTGAATACCTGCTGGGTGTAAAAGTTTTTAATTTTACTCATAATAATTTATCTGTCTCCAACATGGGAAATTTCTCTGACTTTTCTTTATTATTCCTTTTTCTATCGTGAGGTTTTAAATTGATGTGTGTACAAATAGTGATATCGGACAGTAAAACTCATAACATAAAAATATTCAATTGCACTAATTTCCTCACTTAGACATATTTGAAATCAATCAAACCGATAAATTCATACTCATACTTTGTTTCAAAAAATGTTTGTAAAATTAAAAACTTGGGTTTCAATAAATATGCTAGAGCCTAGTTATTAAAGGTAAATAGATTCGCAAGATGTTATTTTTTTAATCAAACTCAGAGAAAAAATATTCCAACTTTTTAACTGAATAAAAGGTCTAGCATAGTGATCGTTTCAATCAAAACCATTTACGAAATAAGCTAATCACTACAAATTGAAACTAAAGGTGTATTTAATTCATCAAATGGTGCTTATTAAATCAGTTCATAGCTAAGTAATAATAAACATAAATTAAAATTAATATAATGTTACGTTGACGATGTAGGTGTAGAGCATAGAAATTAATATAGTTTTAATTGCAACTGTATGTTGTATAGTTAAAATCTCACTTTATTAATTTCTCAATGGTTTTACGATCACTACACCTAAACAATAAATACATTAATTATTCTTATAGGTGTAATGGAAGAGAATGAGAGTTAAGGTCCACCTTTGTACAGTTTCTATAGCTAGAAAAAATTAAATATTGCTTCAGTAAATACGTTTAGCTACAAATTTTTAAATATAATAATCTTATCATAAGCATAATTATGTTCAAATTCAAACATATACATGAACTTTTATATAAAATTAAACTATAGGTATCTATTGTGAAAATATTTTAATTAATTAGAGCAAAAAGGTTTTTGTTAGGAAAACTAAGAACATATTTACCTTAATAAGTGTTAAGTGTAAATAGCCGAAGCTATATTAATGTTAGTTGGTTCAGTTAGATATCATTCTGAAAATTGAAAAATGACACCTGGACACGGGAATCGAACCCGGGACCTTTGGCTTAGTACGCCAATGCTCTAACCACTGAGCTATCCAGGATTC
>CABFWO010000043.1:76695-116822 GCA_902155825.1 Timema genevievae | reverse complement strand
TATATATATATATATATATATATATATATATATATATATATATAAAATATATATGAGAGTGTTGGGGCAAAAACATGATAAACTCCATTGATTTAGAGAGGATATTTTCAATATTTAAATGTCTATAAAATGAGGAAATTTAGCTATAAAAATAAGTAAAATATTAATGGATATTAGTTATCCTCAAAGTCTTTACCGACTATAAAAACAACTTGTAGTTCAAGAGGTATGCAACCAGGAATCACTGCTAACATATTTTGTCAAATAAGAGTTATCATGTTTTTGCCCCTACTTTCTCATATTTCCTTACGAAAACTTATAGCTATACTCCTCAAACTATGGTAGATTTTCACTTATTATGTTGACATTTATAATTATACGCCTATGTCAAAATATTAAAATAAATGTTTATAGTGCAAAGTTCTATTTTCACTTTTAAATGTATCTAAATAATAAACAGATTATATGAAAAGGGGAAAAAAAGAATACATTTGAAAAATAATTTATTTTTGAGCCCTCTCCATTGCTCATACAAAGGTTTTAATTTGTGGTTTTAATAGCAACCAACTTCAATGAAATACGTGCCAGTTGTAAATTTAAACAACAATATTTTAGTTTATTTCTGTTAATAATATATTATGGATTTCAGTCGCAATCAATACGTTTACCTTTGATTGTTCAACGGTATAATCTGCTGGGAAAATTGGCAGTCGCACAAATACCCACTTTTTATTCATTTTAGATCAAAATACATTCAGAAAATATTAAAATACCGTGATCATTTTTTTCGTGCTACAGTAAAATACGTAAAGTTTTAATAAAAAAAAACATAGCTGTTGTATAACTATCTTGAATGTCATCTAGATTAAAATGTGTATTTGCTACGTTGCAATAAAAAAATTAAATGCAAAATCTAACCAAAAACAGTGATTTAAAAAACTTTTTTCGCTCGGCCACGCAAACACTTGTTTTTTTGTTTTGTTTTTTAGGAAAGTTAATTAAACTGGTTCGTGTGTTGTGAAAATACGTTTACTCCAGCTGTTTAAAAAAGTTTTTCAATTTCAATTCTACAAATTAGAACAATGGTAAATGAATAATATAGTAACAATGTTGCTTATAAACCATACTTTTCCAGAAATTGAGCTACGTTTTTAAATAAATTAAATATAAAGGACATATATAATTAGTTATTTATATTTAAAATGTGAGGGTCTATTTTATTTTATATGTGATGTAAAAGTGTAATATAAATATTATATTTGCTAGAGCTTAACCAAACTAATTAAAACATTGTCAGATCTAAAAGTCACCCAATGAAGTGAACGTAGTGTGTGTGGGGGGGGACTCGCGCGTGACCAGACAGTCCACGAGTTATTTTAAGGTTTTTGGGGTACGTTTCTGATTAAATAAATTTGAAAACGCACACAGAATATTCAGGGTTTTTAGTAATAAAAAATAAAACAACCTATTGTAATTATACTGATTTGGACCCCTCTAAAATATTTAAAATGTCATGGAAGAAGTGTAATTTTCTTTAAAGAGCTATAAGTAAATTATCCTTTTAATATTTCATCCATGGAAAATCACGCTTTTCAGAAATGATCTTAATGTAAACTATTTTTTTTTAATCAACTCCATAGTATTGAAAAGATCTTATGACGCTGGCTCCCTATACCCAATAGAAAGACTCCTCGGAATACGATGTTGTGATCCTGTGGTCACTTCGGCTATATCATAGATGAATACGTCACTATTCAGTTTATTTGAAACATCATTTTATTCTTTCTAGTGACATGACCAAAAATTGTAGGCAGTAGCTGGGAGTTTATTTTTGATATACTCCTATTTTAGTTTATAAAATTGTCCTCTGTTACTTTTGTATATTAGAAAGCTAGTAAGTAAGTATTCAATAAACAAAATATGATAAGAGTGTTTATTTATAAAGAGTACCAATATAAAACAAGCGGGAAGGATTTAATGTCATCGGATATATCCACAAATGATGCATTCTGAGGATCCATATATTTACTCTTTGGAACCTTTGATTACAATTAAATAAAATCAGTCATTTAAAAATAACTATATATATTTATCTCGGCAGCCCAAATCAAAGCGTCCTCGTGAGATGTCCCCCCGTATCCCAGCTGCACAGTCTACCCCTGACATCCATTATATAAGCTTTTCTGAAAATACGGATTAACAATGAAAAACATGTAGAATAAAAGTATAAGCCTACCATAGGGGTATAGCGAAATCATTTTAAGCATTGTGTAAAATAATCTTACAAAAACTTAGAAGATGGCACTACAAAAGTGCTAATATTAGTAATGAAATGATACAGCAATACGACTCTATGAAGAAGTAAATAAAAGTGTATACATAAGATGTCGACAGTGCAACAGAAATCAAAGTGTGTGTTGTGCTACACCAAGTTCAAAACAGTTGTAACAGTGCAACTTTATTTTAAACGTTGGTTCCATCAATTTAAAGAAACGGCAGTGTAGAAATAAAGAAGTTCCCAGGTCAACCGGCAACATCTGAAGATACAGTGGCACGCTTAGAGCAATATTGCGTAAGAAGTACAAAGTTCGAAGTCATAGTTTGAAGCTTTAAGTTCCAAATACTACCATTCAGAATCCACTCCATAAGCATTTATGATTACATTGATACAAGATTCAGCATAAACATTGAATTAAACCCATCCGTGCTAACTGAAATTGTCAATAATTAAAATTTCTTAAAGCGGGTAATGTTTGGTGAAGAAGCTATTTATCATGTAAATGGCTGTGTTAATCGTAATAATTGTAGAGTTTGGGAATCACAACAGCTGAAAGAAATTTACGGTTACATTCGTGACAGTCACAAAATGAACGTGTATTATAGTATAATGCACGATAGCGTACGTAGTAGGCACTTTAATGTTTGCGTAAAGAACAAGCAACATTAATTAATACATGCTTATAAAAAAATTCCTCTAAGTGAAGACATACAAAGAGAAAATTCAATTTCTGTAATTTTCCAGCAAAATGGTGCACCACCTCATTGTAATCTTAACGTAATCCACGCCATTAATGAGAGGTTTCCACATCAATGGATTGGTAGAGGTGACCCTGTCTCTTGGCCTCCATGAAGTTTTAAAATATTGTTTACACAGGAAGAGATAATGATTTGAGACACCTTAAGTAGAGGACCACAACCGCAATCGCGACAGTCACACCTGATATGATTCAGCACACCTGGACAGAGATTGACTTCTGCTTGGGTGTATGCATGAATACAAATAGTTCTCATATCAAAACAAATTAAGGTGGAAAACAAAATGTGTAGTGTATATGCATATTTTAACAACTAAAATCCCAGATTGGTTAGATTATTTTTGAAACTATTATATTATGAAACCCCAGACACCTTCTTCGATGACCATGTACAATAAGTTTTAGGAATTGGAGGAAGTAGCTCAAAATTATTCAAAGTAAAATTGGTAATGCAACTTAATATAAGTGAGTAGAATATAAAAAGAGTACTAGTACTATAATAACTCATTTAGTACGGATAAAAAATAGTTAAAACTTAGTTCTAAGTACATTATAGTGTATATTAGTATTGTAAGAATACACCCTACAAAACTATTAAACTTGAAATACCTTATCCTTATATTCTCCCGACCTCTGAATCTTCCTACTATCCTATTTAGTTATAATTACCAAAAAAGATTAAGTTACTTAAAGGTAGGCCTACAGAGTGATTTAATCTATGACAGAGACAGTAACTGAAACAGCAAACGAACCCATCCAACTAACGGATCCAATACTTTTTTGCTTATCGATGAATGTGAACAAACCCCTAATATCAACTAATATGTTCTCAACTCTCAACTCGAAGTGGAATTAAGCCCGATTTTAAAATAAAAGCGTCCATTATTTCAACAATTTATGAATTATTCAAGCCAATGATGATCAAATAACATTATAAATTCTACTGGTAACTTTGTAAGTAGTTATATGGTAAACTAGGAAAAATAACCCTGTTATGAAAATCCAGAAAATTATAATTTTTCAACATCCTTTTTATTCATTGGCGAGCATATTTACTCTCGCACTACTCTGAACACTAAATAGGTAATCAAGTTTTTAATAGCCTACATAAAATGATTTATTAATTGCAATTAATATAATGGAGATTTGTATAAAAATATATATACCAGAATAATATACTCGAAGTCCTTTTAGATATTTTGAAAAAAAGGGGGTAAGTAGGGATAGAGATGAAATTATTTCTAGAAGGGGTCCACATCATATGATGACGAATGTTAAAGAACTAATTCAGAGGAGAATGACGTTCGGGGCTCATTATCTTCCAGAAAAGAATGTGCTCAAATATCTCCAGGATGTATTCAGCTAACTTCTCTTCAGATCAAACTAAAGGATGATCCATATTCCTTATGTGTGTCAGATTTACCTTGTTTGAGCCGTTATAACGCTTATAAATTACCTTCACTAAGGGATCACAGGTATTGGGTTAATAGAATACCAACGTTATTTTTATAATGTATGTTTTTTTTATTAATTCAAAAGTTTTATTTGTTATATTAGGCTTTGACAATGTCGTCCTGTGTACCTTATTATTAGTGCCTTAGTATTTTCTGTGCCTATATGAATTGAAATAAAGACAGAGACAAACATGTTTCAGAAGTGATTGCTTTACTCTCTCAGTCAGAGAATTTACCAAGATAGTTTGAGGTATCTGATTGCTGATCATCAGGAAACCAAGAGCTAAAAGCTATGATTAAATTATTCAGTCATCTAAACTAGATGAAAACGTTCACCTACATGAAGTGATTTACATGTTTGGGATAATGGAACTTTGCCTAATCCTTCCATTGAGCTTGATACCAACATAGGCTATTATTTCAATATTGTTCCCCTATACTATTAATTATTACCTCAAATCTCAGATCATTAAGATTAATTATTACTAAATCATATAAATACAAACATACACATGAAGCAAATAAAGGCGTGCATAGTCTAAAACAATTCAGATAAAAGCAATGCTCTAAAGTATCCGAACAGTGACGTAACCAAATATAAGCACAGTGAATCCCAAAATCTTTGATTCAACATAAACACAGTGCAAATATAACAAACGTATCCCAATATAAAAGTATTAAAAAAAAACCGTCACCAGAATGTCAATCCATCAATGTGAGAGGGTAAACTTCAGTTTTACCAATGATACATATTTTGGCCATACCGAGAATCGAACCTGGGACCCGTAGCTCTATATACAGACACTCTACTGAATTACTTAAGGTGTCGGGCTATTTTGATATAGGCCACACCAAACCATCTCAACACTATCCAACATATTCCCAACAACATGACTTTCTCAGCAAATAACAGTAGATTAAATGGCAGAATACAGCAGTATAATACAACCAATCACAACAAATCCCTATATACGGCAACATACACCAAATCAAAATAGATTTATATACTTTTATACACCAATCACCACCATTATAAAATAGTAGAAAGTGTTAGTTACTCTAAAAATCTCTTTTAATTTGTATTATAAAAAACTTTCCCATCTTGTATAATTAATCATTGAAAAATCAAAAATCATACTGAGTTATTGTTAAAACCCAACTTCAAGTACCTGATTGTAATACGGGTTGAGTATGCGACATTTTTTTTTTAATAACTTGCGGAACAGAGTGACTATACAAGCTAGGTGGAGGAGAAAAAGGGGGTGAAAAAAAGGAGATAAAGTGCAGGCTACAGCACACGATGGATCCTGGTGACAGAATTATGGAAACGCGAAACGCAGAAAGGGTGGAAGAAGTCTCATGCAAGACGTCTCGTATTCGAGAACGTATGGGAGTTCCTCTTTGCCCCGCAGGAGGGCACCACTGCAGCCTGGTATTCCAGAGAAGGGAACCTTCTGCTCACTGAAAACGAAGCTGAGGGAATCTCGACAATGTATTCTGTGTGTGTGAACATATACGAATGTATATGTGTGTGTGTGACCTGAATGTAAACACAGCATATTATGAATACGGCTAGAGGGTTGAAGCAGCCATCCCTGACTGCGTGAATCAACAAATATTTATGTATAGATAATACTGTAGATTTTTGTATTAATAATGATCAATGGTTGGTGCATTAAAATCTACTGCATATAGTGCTATTATATTTTAAACTGTTTGCTTTTCTGATT
The DNA here is from genome assembly GCA_902155825.1 of Timema genevievae. NCBI lineage: Eukaryota > Metazoa > Arthropoda > Insecta > Phasmatodea > Timematidae > Timema > Timema genevievae. The sequence goes on along the minus strand of CABFWO010000043.1, from coordinate 110,603 downwards.
GCCTTAATTAAATAGAGATTATAATTTAAAATATTTAATATTTCAAAGATTTCGGCTGCCTAATAAAATGTAAATGTCAAAACGTTTGATATTACAAATTTAAACTTAAGTATGAAAACATTCAAGGGACTTTTATATAAATATTGAATACATTTTGTAACTACATTATTCACTTAAATTTAATAATAAGTTATTTATATTAGAATATCAAATATGTTGATTAAATTTAATACTCTTATCTTAAATATGTAAGTTGAAGTTGGGTAAGCCAAGAGCAGATTAATTTTTCGTCAAAAGACCCTTAAAAATACAGTTTCTATCTATTTAATACGCAATTTATATTCATAAGTCAACTGTATTACTAAAACATTGAATTAATTTTTTTTAATCTAAAGAAGAGATCAAGTCAAAAACCTTTAAAGTTTATTTCTTTGTTATTATATAATTATATAACCTAAACTATATAAAACGTGCTTAACCTTTATTTTTCCACAGTTAAAAAATTTAGTATGAAACTGTAAATAAATATCCCATTTTGAATATTCAATACATAACTTTTAATTAGAAAGTATTCAAGTTGAAGGAATGGCTTAACCTATACAATATCTTCATGGCCTCTGGCCCGGGAAGAGTAAAGATAAATTCCTGACCTATATTATGTCCGTTAAGACTCGGACCAATTGAACTTGCTTTAGTGTTTCTAGAACACACCCATCTAACTATCCTTTATAAAATGATTCACACCAACAGATAATATTGATCCCAAATTGCTGTTTTTTCTACTTTTTTCCATGACCAGTGTATTTGGTCTCCTTCATTCCTGTGTAATTATTAATTATGTATGCTTACGTGCCTTGCTGGGAAAGCCAGATGTTGACCAACGTTGGGTAAACTTTTTCTAGACCCACCAGAGTATGCAATAGTATTATATTACTCTTCCGCTCCGATAGTATTCTACTCGGACAGGATATATTGTTTGGATATTTAACAAAGACGTGTAACAGACTAGTGGTCAACACATTTGGTAGTCAACTAGAGCTTTTCTTTGTAACCTTTTGATCAATCATTTAAAGGGGATAAGACTCGTAAAATTTTCAAATGGAACTTTGTGAACTTAGCCCTGAGCCAACCGTAGATCTACATAGAATCAATTCACGTTTCCTCTTGAAATTTAAGGAATTTTTTTGAAAATTTATTTTAATGTTTTAAAATTAACTATTTTAATATTTCTGTTATAATATTGAAACTTAAACGAAACCTTTTAAGTTGTTCCAGACATTTCCATGGCTTGACTTATACAAACTTTTTTTATGCTCTCAAAATGGTTCATGCCCATCTCGTATACTCAAATATTTGTGAGGTTTATTATTCGTCTCATCTCATGCACTTGTTTTTCCCGTGAAAATATGCGTAATGAAGGTTGTTCCCACTTCAAAATGGGTGGAAAAGTCGCTAATAGAAAAGTCGCTAGCGATTCAAAATCGTAAGAGATTCTTTTTTTTTCTGTTCATTACACGATATGGGACATGCAAAAATGGGAGGTCAGCATTTCATTAGTATTATTTTAATGGTAATGATAATATATATCAATACAACTGCAGAGTGTACGAAATGACGTATGAAAAATATATCTAGAAACTTCTTTAGATATTAGTTAATGATCTTTCTCTGAAAATTGGACTATAACCTAATTGTGAACGTTCTAAAACTTGTTTTTCCTTGTTAGAATAGGTTAGGCTATAATGAGATCTTTCAAGACCTCCAAATCTGGGACTCGCGTCAAAGGTGTGTATTTGCAGGTTTCTGAGAGGTCTTAAGCGTATGACTGGCACTTAGCCTTCTCGCTGTTGGTAGGGAGATCGGAGATGGAATCCCGAATGGGTGCATTGCAATTAAAATAGTTGAAAGTTACAAAGTTCAAATAATTAAAAATTACTCTCCTGTAGTCTTAAATTAGTGATTAAATAACTTAGTAAACAAACTTATCTTATTTTAGTTTTATACATTCTCGATAGTATTAAAAGTGACACTGCCGTAGTAATATTTTTTATCCAAAAAATATTTAACTTTTGAAATTTAAAATACTTAGTTATGTAAATACAAATTATAATATTAACGTTTATTTTCGGTCATTTTATTTTTACAAAATGTTAAAGTAACTTTAACATTGTACGTGTGAGCGACTGTACACAAGAAGGAATAGCAGTAACAGCTTGCCCCTGACTTGCTATACTTGCCAGCGGTACAAACCATCGCTCAATGTCACCCCACGTGCTCTATACTGTGTGACCCACATTGTCGACACAACGCGGCGCAGTCATTTGTTTCTTCACCTTGGCTGCCAGGGGAGGGAAAGGAGGGGAAAAAGGAGGGAGAAGTTCTTCCTTTCCCCCCAACACCCCGTACCATTCCTTTTAACTGCTACTAACACGACATCATTCGCTCACCAAACTGCAGGAAAAGAAGTATTAGTATTCTGTCACTGCGAAAACAGGACAATGCTTATACTCAACTTTTCACCCAGAAAGGGAAAGTGGGGGTGGGAAAATAAATATAACGCGACTTCAAGTTCTGTGTCATGTTTGGAGAGAAAAATGAAAGAGGAAAGGAGGAAATAATGAAAGAAAGTGCTGTGCAGGATTGGCAAACACACACACACACATATATATAATTAAACTTCAAAGTCTTGGAAAAGTGTAAATCAAATTACTATTTCACCTTCAAACTTTGTTTTGATTGTTGCAAAAAAAAATGGAATTCATATTGCTTTTAGATTTGTCAAACATGTATATCAAATGTTAAATAAATACTGCGAGTGTTGTAATTTGATGAGTTAATTGAATTTGGTTATATTGTATTTATCGTGAGGGTGATTAAGAATTGCTATGCTATGATGCTGAATGGTTATTTGATTAGACCACTCGTTATTTACCAAATACTATTTTTTAAAGCTATCACTTAGAGATTTCAAAAATTTCACAAAGGCGATCATTTAGACAGAGAGACTAGTTTTCAATATCTCAAAATACCTTTTTCTTCTGGTTTATCAGATACAACTTTAATTCTCGAGACGTGGCTAAATGACCCTAAGTAATCTAAAGAGTGCACAATGCTCATTTTATATCGGGGCTACTTATGTAATAGTTAAAAATATATTTTATAAATTTTATCATCATCTATAAATAAATACTCATGACTAAAAGATGCTAGATAAAAAGTTAGATTATCTTCCCACCAGACTGTGATTTTCATTCCAAATTATATAAATTCTGGGTTCTAGGACTTTCTAATTTCTGAACTATGCTATCAATTGGTATAAGTTGTACATTTAAGGTAATTGTGAAAATAAGTATTTTTAAAAATACTATTCTAGTTCGCATATTCACCTTAGCTTGAAAAAATTCTTCATCTGAAATCTAAATGCATGTCTTTTTCTGACGTTTATGACCAAAATCTCATTTTATGACATTTAGACACAATGTATATTATTATTTATAGGCTTATAGAAAATACATGTGGCACTGTATTATCATCATTATGTCAGCACTAATCCTATTTGTTTAAAGTAAAAGCTGGAAAAATTTTTGAGATAAAAGATAAGTTTGTTAAATACCTAAATCTAATATTTTTAAGCGGCAAATAACTACCATCGTATACAAATACTACGGTAGCTGTTACTATGATACTTATTTCTCTATCCTAAAAGTAGCGAATCTCATCTAATCATAAGGCCAAGGTCTTAGAAAGAAGGAAAAGTTTGAGGGTCCAGAACACCCATACGCATACATACTTTTATCAACTTGAAGTATAGTATAATTTTCTAGTGAACCTTAATAGAAAAGTTATCTTTCTACACCTTAGCCAACGGCAGTAAGCATTTTGGTGTTATCATCCTCAATGCAGATACACAAATTTATGAAACGCTTCTGTTGAATCATTTCTGTTCAAATATATGTAACTTTCAGTATATTGAAAAGGGAAATTTATCTCTCATTTGGAAAAACTTTCCTGAAGATATAGATAACATAGCATCTAGTACTTAAAAAAAGTATTTTTTCTTAAGTTTCGATGTCATCAAAGGAAAGGGTGTCGCCCATAATATAAGAACAGTTCCTTAATACCTATAACTATCAACTCTCTATCTGTCTGCCTCTAGTTATCTATCTACATAGTTTTCTGTCCCCTTCTTACTCCTTTCATCATATACGTTCAATGTCTTGGCAGAAGGATTACCCTGATTGAGAAGGTAGGTAATCTCGAAGTACTGACAGATGTCTCTGTCAAAAAATTCTTCCTCCGTACCGTTCCGTTCCACTTACGTTTCCCCCCCCCCCTTCTCCATCAATCCATACAGCCCAACCAAACTGAAAAAAGAAGGGAAAACGGTTCTCTCACACTTGTCTATCTCATAACGCCACACTCACTCTAGCGGCAAATGATGGAGCCACTCTGCACGTGATGGGAATTAAACTCTTCAAGAGGGAACAAATTTTTCCCATCTGCGCTCGGCAGTGGGCGGGAGTAGTTGGAAAGACTGGGAGAAGACGAAAAGGGCTAAAAGGAGAGGAAAAGCAAGAGTTTGGGTAGTTGCACGCCCTGCGTGGGGAAAGACGGAGGGAGACTAATTATCGAATATAGTGTGATGTTGGGGGAAGGAGGACGGGGTAAGGGGATGGAGGTAGGTAGCTTTCTTAAAGGAAAATGTGAGAGTATGAAGGAAATTCCCGTAAAAGAGAAGATACTAAGATGACAAATAATGAGGGAGGGCTTTTAGAATGGAAGTGAAACGGAATGAAACGGAATGAAACGGAAGGGATTTGAAGTAGCACAATAAGTAAATAAGGGTGGAGGGCGGGAGGGGGACAAGGAAGGAAAAAGGGTTGAGATGAAGACTGTATTGTTTGGCCTACAGCTGTAAGGTTGGCAATGCGTAATTACAAGGGAATGTATTTTCCTTTAAAAAGATGAGACGCATAATTTATTTAACGAGATGAATTCCAACCAAAGGGTAAATTAAATAAATCATTAATTTACTAAACGATTTAATGGAAAACGGAAAGGGACATTTTTTCGAAATATAAGTATATATTTAGCTTACTGAAATATCGTTCAAAATCTATGAAATACTGTTTAGTTTGACATTTTCAATTATGGCTGTTTTATTTTTAATACTATCAAGTTAATTTCAGTATAGTATTAAGTGATTCGCCCGAGATGGGAAGGTCAAGGTTCAAAACTCAGAAAAGGATATAAAGGGCATTTTCTTGGATTGTTTCCCACCATCTACCCAATGAAGGTAAATTTCTGATAAAGTTCCCCCATCTTACACCTTAATCCATAAATATGATTAAGGGTAAATGGCTCGGACAGGCAGTAAAACGTCATATAAAAACAAAAGTCCACTCATTGTTTGTTGGGCCAAAATATGTATTACTACTAAATTTCTCATTAAATATTTAGATAAAATTACTGAGATGCATTTTTTGCTTAAAATTATTTATAAAATATTAATGTTAAAATCATTTTACTATGCCTCTCTTATCCATTTATGTTTTACGTTTGAATTATTTAGGAAATTTGCATGTAAAACGATTTCGTTCTATTAGTGGGAGTGATTTTATATTAAATATTATCTGTATATAAATAACCATTTATTCACTTTATACGAAAATAAAAATATTTAAGTTTCTGAGAGGAGAGAAAATAAAACGTTGCATTAGTCAAAAAGAATGACCAAATTAACCATGACATAATTTTATATATACAAAAGAAAAAAAATACAGATAATAATGGTAATAGAAAATAGTGAGTATTTGATTGAATAATCGAAATAGCTTTATTCTTTTATTATTCTTTTTAGAATCTTAGTAGAAGAAATTTTAAAGAAAATAAGGTGACCAAATAAGAAGAATATATGCTATCCAACTCAATATTGATATTGATCTTGTATAAATATGTTAATATGTTTGTTATTATTTTATTTATATTTATTTTTAAATTACTGCTTAACTGATATTATAAACGCCATTCCTAAAATTTTTGAACCACGCCCTATTTTAAATTATTTATACGTAAGAAAGTAAACACCAGATCTAAAGCCTTATTTATTAAAGGATCATGGGATTTTTTGCGTTATCGAATTTCATCTTCTAAAATGAGCTTCAATTTTTTTGGTCTTACTAAATCTCATTTCCTCAACGTTATTTAAAAAAATCCTATTTGTGGTCTTATATCCATAGAAATATTAGTTTCTTAACGTACATTTTTGTGATGCTTTATCTCAGAAACTATTACAAAATAATAGAAAAATAGTAATAAAATATAAATAAAATAGTGATAAAGAGAAAAGTAATAATAAAAACAATGAGATTCTTACGAGACCATTTTAAAGAAATTATTATTCAAGACTAATGTATTTTATTATTTCATATATGCGTGTGTCCATTTATATGTACAGACATGCATCCACACATAAACATATATACGTATGTATGTTTGTGTTTTAGTTGGGGGTGGGGGGGCTGTACAACATGCATATTATACTTACATCCCCCCCAACATATATGTATGTGTGTGTGCGTGTATGCGCGTTAGCGCGCACGCACGTGAATGTAGGGATGTAATTATAATATGCATGTATGTATATGTATATGTATATATAAATGGGTTTGATATTTATGTAAGTATCCATATACACAAGAATATTTTATGTATGTATGTGTATATATGTATGTATATATGTATGTATATATGTAGTATGTATCCTCATATGCATACTGAATAGAATGTCTATATGAACTGAAGGGCATATTAAATATTCCCCCGTCACACATCCCTTCAAGTATTTAATCGCGACATTTAACTTAATATTTAAAAGGTGTGCTTCTATTCAAAATGCTGTTTGAAAAAATTAAAATAAAGGACGAGGGCACAGTTTTCCCTTTTGACAAAAAAAAACTAATGGCTTTTACCATATTAGACATGAAGCCATGGGCACTAATGGATTTTCTATGTTATGATCAATATTTGCTGCCTCTTGTTAGGTCCCTACACTTTTTACACCCTCTTTCCTCGACTCGACGTTAAAAGCTATGTCTTAAGAATGATGTTGTCAAAAAAAGAAGGGGAAGGGAATGAAGAAGGGCAGCTTTATATTAGATCTACTTGTAGTAAAACGGTAAACCAGTTGATAGGATAATAATTAATATTATTAATTACAATATTTTGAGATTTGTGATTTGAAACTATTTCTACAAACATTGAAGATACCAATGTTGAACTAAGTCATTAAAATATTATAATTTAATATTCATACATGCAGCTATTCGATATTACTGTAGATTTAATGATTTTTTAGTATGTGAATATTTGATTGATGGATTTATTTGTATTAAGTATATGTATATGTTATTACGTGATAAGGGTTTTATGACACAATAATTAGGTAAATCTATGGGTACATTTTATTGAAGGTTAAAAATCTTCTAACATGAAGCAGAATGTACTCCACAGCTGCATATATATTGGCGCATGGTAAATATTTTGGGATTTGGGAAGCTAAATTTAGTGTCAATAATTCAAATTAGCTTTGGTTATACATACAACCGCAAATGAAATTAAACACTGTTGAAAATGACACCTGCTCATGAGAATAGAACCCGGTACCCTTGGCTTTGCTTTTTTTTTTTTTCACAATTCTAACAGCAATTCTTCCAGAAATGGTATCTTGTTAAGAGCTTCACTCATAAATCAAGGCAGAGTCTGATGAACTTGAGAATGAATTAACCCGAGATCTTTGGCAGAGTACGGCCAATACTTTGGCCACTTATCTACCCAGGAATCATACAATACTCAAGTTTATTCTTCACTCTTAGCTTAAGGCAGAGTATGTTATGAATGTATGGGGTTCATTCTCGCAATGGGGGGCTAAGTCAAAAAAAAACAGTTTTAACTCCCATGCCAAGGTTTAATTTTTTTAACCATATTTAATTTAATTGCTAAATGAAGTTATTTAACGTCATTTTGGGATACTCAACACACATTGAGGCCTATTAAATTCTTAAGGAATTCAAATCATGGCTCAAACATATATACACATATATATTTACTAAAACTAGCAGTGGAGGAAATTTTATTAATTTACAAGACAACTCAAGATTAAACGCGGCTTTACCAGTTAACATTTTCCCTCCCATTCATTATCAAACTTACCTTTTGAGGCTAATGAACACACATTTGCCTATCAAATAATTGTGTGTTTGGTCAAAGGAACGACGAGAGGGAAGGAATAGCTTTTTAGGACATTAGAGTCAGGCCCAACCTACCCTGGAAAACATCCATAAACAACCAATGAACATCAGAACCAAACAAACATAGTTTCTGCGCTTATCTACCCTTTTTCAGATAGCTCCAAATGTAGACAACGGAATGCTTTTATGAAATAACCTTAATTTATTCGATGATCATCTAATTTTGGTAGAATGCAAGCAATAGAATAATTGAAAAAAAGACAAAAGATTTTCTTTAAGAAAAGATAAGGACAGTATCTCTATAAAAACCTAAAAATAAGTAAATATTTAGAATGTAAAATAAAAGAAAATAAGATGGAGAAAAATCATTGGTATGGGTAAAAGGAGAGAGATCTTATCTGGCTAGACCACACAGAGAGCTTTCGGACCAAATTAAAAAAAACCTTGCATAAATACATTAAACGGCAAACAGGGTAGAGTGGGAAATCCTTAGCAGCTCTGACTTGGGCTTGGCACAACAAAGGGAATGGGGAAATGCATGTGTTGGGAGTCAAACCAGTTCAAGTTTGTAACAAAATATTAATGAAAATATATTTATTGTGCCTCTTATCATAAATATATTTTGAGAACAACTTTCACTGAAAATATTTAAGGTGGGGATGCAGGGAACGCAATAAAAGGCAAGTGTGTTTGTAGTTTTCATATCAAAAACCATTTTATGTCCAAAATAAATCAAACAATACCTCAATACAAATTTGGAGTTTAATATTTTTTTACCATGAAGATTTTACCAGCTGTTCTTGAATATCTGTCATTAACATAGCGGCATTAGATGACAAACTTTTTAAATGAAGAAAAAAGTTGTCATTAAACTCAAAGACACCCTTGACAGGTATTCAAGAATTAATATTGAGGTCCCAATGTGAATAACATTAAACTATATTTTTATAATGAAGCAATCTTTACTCTCTAACAGTAAATTATTTAAATCACCTTGGTAGTCAATTGATAAATAGTGTCAATCTTGGTATAGACAAGTTCACTTACGTAGCGAAGATTGTATCTCAAATCCTGGCCAAGTGTATAAGGGTAGTTTTATTAATTGAATTTCCTCACTACCTCCACACAAATGTGTGTGTTCACTTACTCTAAATTATATCTTCACTGTCCCTGCATCATTAGTGTAAATATTCAAATAGTCCAAGAGGGTGGTAGGAGGTACCCCCCAAAAATTATAAACTTTCTTAATAGACTTATTACACCGACAAACTATTTACATTTACAAACTAATCTAATTATAGAAAAGTTATAACACCCATTTCTCGGAATTAATTTGACATTTTGAAAGAGGATGCATTAATTTCATTGATGGTAAAGGTCAACCATGCAGGAAATCAAACCTAGGATAATTAGTTTCGTCGGCTGACACGCTATTAATATTATCTAGTCAGATGATAGTATATATCTTAGTAAAATATTTAGTCAGATGTTGCTAAATAATTAAGTAAAATGGTTAAAGCCTGGAACTAAATCAAATAAAATATAAAAATAACCGTTTGGTTGTTAAATGTAATGAAATCCCTTTCTTACTTTTTAATGAGAAACTTCACTTATATAAACATAAATTACTTATGTACAACAAAATTAAGAAAAAAATCAGAAAATATATTTGATGAAAGAAATGTATCAATCTGATTTGGTGGTCACATGGCTTAAGGAGTTACTCTCACAATAGACTAGACAGCCGATGGTATGGAGATCGGCGCTTAATCCCGGTTAGATGAACTAATTATGGTTTCCCACTTTATCCGTGCAAATTACGGGTACACGTGCTCTAAATTAAACTTTCCTCAACCCTAATCAAATAGCGTTATTAGAGCATAAAAAGTATAACCAGAATGAGTAGCAAGATTCAGTGCTAAAAAAAATGATAGGAATCTCAACATTTAGTTTAAGTATGTGACCGAGTAATCAATTAATTAAAAAACTCAGTCCAATAGTAAACAATTTCGTCTGGATCAACGACCAAGTCCATCGAAATGACGTATTCTGGCTCCAACAATTTATTTGTATGGCTAAATAATTAATGGTGGAGGTTGAACCATTCATGGGTGCCAGAAAACCCCTTTCCCGGAACCAATAATGATAAAGGTTTGCTTTAAATTTTATTTGAACTAGTATTTACAACCGTTGAAAAATCAAAACTCTAAATCCATAGTTTGCCGTATTACCTTGGCAATTCCCCAAATTCAAATTTTTAACAAGTTACTTACGAAGGCATTTGTGCTGTTTTCCCTATGCAATAAAACACTCATGTTCTTAGCTAGAGATAATTTTTCTACGTGCTGACAAATGGTTGGTATCTTCAAGTATGCATTGACCTAATATTCTCTAGTGACTCGAGGAATAACTGGCAATGCCTTTATGAATTCACCATCAAATAAGACACTTACGCCTCCCATTATAAGTTCCCTTGATCTTAAATCCTTAAGCGTTCCATTGGGTGTTTCTCTGTAGCTTTTATGAGACAGTGAACATTATTATACAATCAGTGAACCCTTCTGCAATAATTTTGAAGTAGCACTTTGTTTTGGTATATTGTAAAGATGAGTTTCAGAAAGCATTGATATGGGGCTATTTTAACGCTGCGTGATCTGTTCTGCCACCCTGTAGTAGAAATGAAGCGATTCTAGACGATGCCACCGCATATGCAATTTTTTCTTGTGATCTTAATTTATACAGTGGTAGTTTGTTCACTAATGTCGTGATGGTTTTTTTTAGGAACATCTAAAAAAATTAACCTTTCACTAACTTTCTGAACTAACAAAAACATTTTGGTTAACTAACACTTAGTCAGCATTTAGCATTCGTTACTCGTATCTGTTCAAGAATACTAACAGTTATTCAGTGTTGTATAAAATTTCCATCACGCGTTCATTGTCAAATGGCATAGCCTATGAATGACAATTAAAGACTGGGAGGCCCAAATTATTAATGGTCTTGCCCGATATAAACCGAATGATATTTTTTAACGAATCAAAGCTTCATAAAATTTATAGTTATTATAAACTGATTGCGGACCCGTCGCTTATACGTGGCGTAAAAACATATTCTGCTAAATTGTTTTCATGAGCTAAACTTAAAGAAAAAGGATATGAAATGAGGGAAAATGATGTAGCTAAATGAAAATAACTTTTGAGGCAATGATGGTGAATCAGACATGACCGTCTCTGTCAGATGGTCGTTTCAGTATGAATCATCTTCCAACATAACATATCCCTTACGAGCGGACTAGTGGTCAGAATGTGTTGCGCTGTAAGCTGTATGACGCGGTGCTTAGCAAAATACATATATTCTGTAATAATTACTCTTTGGATTTGGCGATTAGGATAAAATCTTTGAAAAACATCAATTCTATTGGATTTAATTTTTTTGATTAATTGTCTTAAACCTTTCAGGTATAAATCTGCATAGTGTAAAAAATACCCAATTCAAATTTATTCAGTTATTCTCTAGTTGTTGGCGACTATACGAACGTACAGAAAATATCTTTTATATAGAGAGATTTACTCAATTTTGCTAGGGAGGTGAGTGGAAAACAATTGGGTAATATTTGGGTATAAGCTGCTGGTGTTCTAGCCCCGTATTACCTGTCATCGGTAAACCAGACTAGACGATACTAGCGTTTAGTCCACATACCCACCGACACTAGTAAAACTACCTTTATATTTGAGTTTAAATTAATATGATCGTATTGTATTGTATTCGTTTGGAATTACCACATATTCAATTAGAAAATGAACGTATTAATATTAATACAAATCTATTCCACCCCCCTTTTATGGTTGTACTTGTTTAAGTTTTATTGCAACTAATAAATAATTTTAAAACTAAATTGAATCGACGAAAAACACTGGTATTTTCAATAAAGTAAAAAAAAACTCTTCAAATTTTTTTGTTGGTTTAGCTTTCTTGTATAGATTAGATGAGATTTTTTAATTTAAATTAGTTCTAGATTAAAATCAGACAAATACCAGAGTTTTTTTTAGCATTAATTGTATGAATTACCAAGAAAATGATAAAAAAAACTTAAAATTAAATCTGAGATTAAGCATCACCAAAGAAAATTGAAACTACGACGGTCAGGAAATTAAAAAAAAACTTGCCAGTAGAAATTCATATATTATGTATACAATATCTTTTTGAAGAAGTAAGGACCAAAAATACTGTGAGATATTCAAAGCTGGGGATTTCGCAAGTGAACGAGATGGAGCAAGATGGCGTTAAGAGTAAGACTTTTTTCTCTTATTTTTTTATTTCCTTTATTTTCCTTCCACAAGTGGAGAGCTAGGCTTTTGTTTCGTCTGGGGAACGGTTTGTAGTCAGGAACTTTTAAATATTCAAAGTTTTCAACAAAAACAAAGATTCGACACTCTTCGCCTGGTACAATATTTACTTGGAGTGTGGCAAGCTCAGGTCTACTTACCCTTTTTTAAAAGATATATATAAAACGTTCTTGTTGGCTTGGGATATAGACCCCTCTTAAGTGAAGAGAGGAACTTTGTTGCAAGGCGTTTGAAAACTTTTGTTTTAATTTTGCATTTATCTAAATTGCCATTTTTAATTTAGTGAAATTGTTGAAAGTAATTTTATAAAGCAGAAAATGTTTTCATATTTTTTTATCACCTCGTCTTGTTACCATTTCCCATTGAGCGCTTATGAACCAATTACGTTGTTGTGTTTTGATGAAGTTTACCATCATTTGCATAGAGCGAAAGTAAGAAATCATTAAGTATAAAAAAACTAAGTAGATCCACGGTATAAAAATTTTGAGCTCTCCGTCATATTCAGTCCAATCTATTGAAAAAAGGATATCCTAGAACATTGGTTCCCAAATTATGGTTGCGAGCCCCCTGGGGGTTCGCTAAACTTTCTAAGGGTTCCACCAAAATACTTCCGTAATAGCGGATTCTTAACGAACCGTTTGTAAAAAAATTTTAAGATATATTTACTAGATTCTGTTATTTAAACTTGATGAGATTTCTGACTAATTTCTCTTCAGAAATCTACGCTTTTTCTACTCCCCATCAATAATTTGTTTCACTTTCCACAAGAGAAACCAGCTCAGTGCTGAAGGTGACTTGATATTTTATTTATCGTCTGTGGTTTCTGACTTTAAAAGCTATGAGCGATCCAAAGGAAGAGCATTCTTTTCACCAAGCCACGTGAAGAGTTAAACTTGTAAACCATTTTAAAACTTAAATCTGCATGGAATTTTGTGATTACAAGAAGGTATTTCAGTTATGTCAAAGCAGCAATTTCCAGTACCACTTTAAAAACATATGAAATGTGATAGTACTGTGACAATAAAGTTAAGAAAATGTTAATTCCTTGATTATTTAATTTCCGTTTTAATTTTTTAAATTAATGTATAATTATTTGAACATGTACTGATATAGTTTCAATACTCTTGCATTATTTTTGGTGGGGTATCCCATATTTTTGGTAGGGTGTTCCAAAATACTTACCGGAGCTATAAAAGGTGAATTTTAGGTATTAGACCTTTTGATTGCAATTAATAACTAAATTTAATAAAAAAATTAAGTCTGTGGATATGTTTGAGAAAGGGGTTTGCGAGTCGAAAAAGTTTGGGAAACGCTGTCCTAGACCATTCGACTACCGAAGTGAGTCACATATTTTATTTGGGCTCTGCGTCTTACAACCCGTCCTGGTCCACACATGTAAAATAATTGAATAAAGAATAGCAAAGTGTAGTTTAAAAGTATGTGTACTTATATCTGTGTATAGAGAAAGTGGGAATTCATTAAGGCGGCTACCAAAGTCAGTGAGAAAGTATCAATCGCTGGGAATCCACACGACTAAAATACAATGATCTGTGTAGTTTTCTACAGTCCAAATTTCATAAGAAAGAATATTTAAAAAAAAACTACTTTTTTGTAGTCGATATTGATAAAGTTCTACTTTATTATTAGTGTAATTTTATAGGTAATGATACTATTATCTATCATTAGTGACATCTACAGATAACATGACTTGACGTATAAATACGTGAAAGTAGATCTAGTAGTTTTTCTATCTGCATTAATATGAAAATTATACTGTACATATTTAGTCTGTATAAGCTTAAGCCCCCTATCACCCTTCACCTACAAACCACTTTCATTACGTCAGTAAGAAAGAGTGTAAAGAAAACAAAGAAAGTGATATTCTCAAGGTAAAGAGGAAAGCTCACAGCTAGTTTTCCAATATTTTAGAATTATCTGGTGTGAGTCCATGGAAAAAACTTTAATGTACATGTTAGAGAAAGGCTAAATCAAAAGCTTTTCATCAAGCCTGCTCTGAAAATATGCTTAAATTAGTTATGTCACATTTTCAGACATGATTTTAAATTTAATAAAATGTAAATATATAGGTCTTTTTTTAAAGAAAAAGAGCCATGTTGGAATCTTTCAACCTTATTTTGGCATGAACCATATTGAAATAACATATTGTATAATTAAATATTGCGTTAAAGCTGAATGTCTACGTGGCACACTCTCGCTTACCAAGGCAAAATCGCCTTACTAAATCTAAAAGATTAATTTTTGTTGCTCCCCAAATAAAACAAGTGGCTCTCGTGTTAGACTGGATTGCCGGATAGTTTTCATCTTGATGATGTGTTCAAGATCAGTATATTAGAGTACTTGAAGTTCATGCATTATAGATTTATTACAGGTATCAACATGTCTTTACACACAATTAACTACTAAGTTATAGCCAATATAAAGTTAAATACACCTTAAGATTATGGGAGATCATCAAAATTAGTCTACGTTCATAATTTTTTTAAATAAGTTTCAAATAAAATATTTTTATTATAAATAGACCTACATATTTGCAATGATAGATTATTTCATATCTCAAATAGTTTCGGAGAGTGTTATAAGATGAGAATTTAAGCATCAGACCCTTAAAGTCATTTTGCCGAAAAAATTAGGGTAACCATTTTGTTTATAATATGTATCAATGCCTGGAAATGAACTTTGATAAAAAAATGTCAGCGCCAATTTTGAGAAAATAAAACTTTTCTCTTTTTTGCCCGTCAGTAAACTACCCTTAATTTTAGGGTTAGATATCCAATTCCAAAAACCTCTTGGGGCAACCCTATGAAAACACTAAATAGCAAGTTCTAGCCAAATCGGTAAAATACTTTATGCTCTAGTCCAAGGTCCAGACAGACAAAGGGAAATTCAAAAACCACTTTTTAGGGTTCGGGGGGTCATTATATGTCGAAATTCATCAAAACCTCGAGTTCGATTTTTTTGACGATCACAATAGCCTACTTTCTATACCTGTAAGATAGTGAGAAAGTGAATTCAGGGAATGATTTTAAATCAAGTATACAGCCGTTACTGGTATAGTATTTAAATTAGTTGAAAAACTACCATTTATTTTAAAATACGTTATTTTAATCTAAATTTTATTTATGATAGTTTTTTTTCACGTTAGTATTGAGAAGCTGTAGATATAAAAAACATAGTTCTTCAAATTTAAATGAAGTGTTATAATGAATATACCATATTGTCGTTACACCCATATGACACTGAAAGAGATATTCTTAAATTATATAATTGCTAACCAGCCTCGTGATATATTGGTCAGAGGAGTCCCTGCCTGCTGACTTAAAGGTCTAGAGTTCGATTCCCGGCTGGTATTGAGAGATTTTCAAGGAATAATTCTCATGGTTGCCAGCATTTGTTTAATTAGATTTAAGTTGAGTTAAGATCGTTATTAGCCCCAACCCATTCATATTATCCCCTCATCACATCGGGACATGTAAAGAGCATCCACGAAGAGAATGTACGATTAATACATTCGGGCGTCCCGTGGGCAACGGTACATTAGTAGGCCTACTGGCTAATATTACCGTTACGTAACCGAGCTACAGATTGTTGTAGCCCAGACATGACATTCTTTTTCTTATTATTACTATTTTTAAATGCTTGCTTAAAATCGTATGCGAGAGTCAAGTTTGAAAAAAAACCTCAATTCTTATATCACCATTAATTACATGAATAAGACACACACACACACACACACACACACATGCACACAAAGTCACAATAAAAACCACCCTTTTTAATTATTGTTTTAGTATTTCTGTGATTAGTAAAATTAAAAAAAAAAAGAATAACAATGTATATCCTTTTTCAAAACAGAAAAATCTATTAAAACTTTCCCACAAGAGCGGCTAGAAATATCGAATAGCGAAACGTATTGAATATACCCAGTTAAAGTCATGCACGGACGATGCATGATTTTAATTGAACTCCTCCATCAAGAGTAGCAATTCAATTTAATGAAACTGTGGTCGCCGGGACCCGCAATATGAGACGAGGGATACCCGCAGGTGGGCTAATCGCAGGGGTAAGATCTTCTGCGCCCGTACGTACGACCAATAAGCTAGTCGAGAGTACGGTAGATATAGATATATAGAGAGAAGAAAGACTCGTATCTAATAGCCAAGTCACGAACCCTCCGAGCCTCGTACCGCCCATCTTAATTTAATATCTCCAAACCATGACCTTTGACCTCCATCTCTCTCTCTCTCTCTCTCTCTCTCCCTCAGTTTCGTTCAGTCTTTCTTACCCATGTACTCCCTCTACTCGTCAATTATTCCGTAGCCTTGCATTAAATTCGAGGCGGAGAAGTGAATTGGTTGAGGGAATTTTTTTTCCTACCTTAGCGCTGGTTTTAGGATGATCTGTTCGTCGGATCAGGTAAAGTACATCCTATTTAAGGAGCTGAAATCTGCAGGGGAAATTGAGCCATAACTTCCCTCCTTCTATTCTATTCACCCATCAATCAGTAATCATAAATATTGTGTTTATAAAGAATATATATTATAAAAGTCAGACAACTTAAGTTTGGTCAGTAGCGTCTCTGCCTACTGAGCAGAAGATCATGGGCTCGATCCCTGGCGTGGTCGAAAAAGTTATCTTTGGTGAAGTATGTTTTTTCCCTTTTCACATTGATGAATTATTAATGACAGGCGACTGGATGTCAGATGTCGTGCCTGTTCTGGATTTAAGTTGGTTCGTAATTTGCGTGCTAATATAAACATTCTGTTCAGAAAGTGCACGTTAAATACCTAAAAAAACAAAGTAGTCAATTTATTTTCACACGGAGTTTGTCCTAAAATAATATTTTTATTATTGTTACTACATTTTTAACAAAAGTTTATCAAAAACTTAACGAAACCAGGTAGCGATTAGTAAATAAATTAAAATAAATGCTTAATCCATTGCCTTGATGAAAGATGAAAAATATCAGGGCCCAATAAACAAACAAATTTGGTTAATTTAAAACCATCCATGTGTTTTAGCGACTCACTCTAAGCCGTAGAGATAAATAGGACAGTAAAATAGAAATACACTAACATGATCATGGATAAGAGCTGGGGAGAGCCAAAAGATAATCTTATTCAATAGAATACCCCCAGTTAACCCGGCAGAGAATTAAACCTCCACTTTCCTGGTACAGGGCATCCAGTCTATTACAAGACTTAAGGCCGGTACACACAGAATACTATGCTAAGCTAAGCAACGCTAAGATTTGCTTTGCTAACTCCTTAGAACAATAGAGGACCATATATTTAAATGTACTGGTTCATATAGAAAGCTAAGCTATGTCTTGCTATGCCGCGCTATGTTTTTTCCGATTTCTGGCCGGGCAATTTTTCCATATCCAATCTTGAGCCATCTTACGTTGCGCAAGCGCATAACCCAACTTGGGCTCCATGTTGAACAGACGCAGTGCTGGTTTGGTGAAAATAACTAAAGAAGTGTTGAAGTTTTGTTTTCAGTTTGTTTCACGAGTATTTAAGAAATATTCTATTTAGGTTTTATATTTAATAAATGTTTTTATATTAAGATGGAAGCATCAATTGAACAAGTCAAACCTCCACCTCTTAAATTATCTTTATCTTTCAAAACAACTGCTAACAGCCGTATCTTTTCTTCCTAAGTACTATCATCTGAACTCAAACAAAACATATTGGAGAACGTCATCATAGCTAAGCTCCACTGGAGCAGACCATAAAGAAACAACACTGAAATCGGGGGAAAAAGAGGGACCATTGCTTTGCTTAGCATAGCTTAGCTTAGCAATGAGTGTAAAACCAAACTGACAAAGTCTTAACACAGCACAGCATAGATTAGCTTATCCTAGCTTATTCTAGCTTAGCTTAGCTCAACATTCTGTGTGTATCAGCCTTAACGCTTTAGGATACGTGATCAAAAGTGTGGGTATTCATTGCAGCTAAACACCTTCATCACACCCTGCTGGGAAGCTCAGGTCCGTTAGTTAGAACTACTCAGTTTTGATTGTTTTGGTTTTCTTTCTGTTTAAGTATAATAATACAAAATTCTTTATTTGGAATATTTAACGCGCACTTTCTATGCTGACTTATTACATAAGCACATGACTCATAAATTTGCTTAAATACTTAACAGTCACAATACCCAGACCTGACCGTTTAATTTGTCACTGTGAAAGGGGGCAACACAATTTCACCAATGATAAATTGTGTTGCCATGTCAGGAATCAATATCGTGACCCTTTGCTCAGCTTAAAAACACGCTACCAACTGATTTGTGGTGTTGGACGACATTTTAATGTATTCCAAATTTCTTAGGCCTTCTTGAACGCGATATGTTATATGATGTCACCCCAAATAAAAAAACAGTACTATAATGTTAACCATTCTAGCGGGAAAAAAAAGAGCTCATTTTATTATTAAAGAGGCAAATATGTCCTTTATAGTATGTTTTCATCTTTGAACATATCTGCAGCTCGAGCTCATAAATCAAATTGGGAGATATCTTGATGGGTTTCTGTATGTAATCAAAGTTTGATAAAAATTCATACGTTAATTATAGATGATAAATTATGGCGTGTCTGGGCTACATCAATCTGTAGCTCAGCTTGTAAGATTGGTCAGTACTAATGTACCGTTGCTCAGGGGACGCCCGAATGTACTAATCGTACAGCCAACCTTCTGGTGGAGGTTATTTCCATGTCCCGAAGAGAGAGGGGATGAGAATATTGAATATGACTGTGTAGAGCCAATAAAGATCTTAACCTAACTTAAGTCAAACTAACGAAACCCTGGTGACCATTGGAATTATTCTTCTTTCAAGAAAAATCCCCTGTGCCAGCTGTGGAATAACCCGGGACCTCTACTCTCCAAGTCAGCATCCAGGAGCTTTGACCACTATACTACAAGGCTGGTTGTTAATTATAGATAGAATAATTATAGATAAGACAAATATAATTAGATACAATAGTAGACACGTAATCATGTTTCATAAACCTAAAACATACGGTACCTCTTCTACTGCAATGGATCGAAATACCAACTAAATATTGGAAATAGGTTAATTTATTTTATACTTTTTCCAATCCTTTTTAAATCCCATATTCTACGGCCATCTTAACTTCATTGTAAGCCTCTGGGCAAAGCAATTCATTGGGCCACTACCAGCCTTACCCAGCGACGGGAATAAAATGTAAACGGTCAATAAAATTAAATCTATAAATATATATTTTAAAGGTACATTCAACAAAAATATTGTTATATAATTAATATTTTATTAAAAATATTTTCTAAATAAAACGAGAATTAATCAACACAAATTTAAGCAATATAAAATAAGCCTTGATAAACACAAGCATGTGGCCCCTAGAATCGTGGATGTTGCCCATTGTGCCCATGCCTAAGGACGCCGCTAAAATTTATATTTTGCTAAAGCTAATTTTTGCCCTTTTCTGACATATACAAATTATATTCTCACCACCGTGATATATCTATTTGACATGTGAAGTGGATTTACTTCAGTTGTCGAAAGCTTCAAATTATATTTTTAAGGGGAATGAACTTGAAATTGTTTTATTAACCTTTCAGCTGTCTTTAAGGTGGGATGTAAGGAAACGCGAGCTATGGTCAGTATTTTTAGAAATTTTTATAGTGACAAATCTTTTATTTTTCACAAAATAAATACAATATTGCTCTAGTATATACATTTCATTTAATTTTCTACACAATAGTTAATAAATATTTGTCACTATACGCTTTCCAATATCTGTTGAGATTACTTTCTGAAGTAAATTACCCTAAATTTATCTAATAGAGAAATATTCTATTCATTTTGGTCATCAACTTTTTAGGTTGTAAAAACTGCAAAAATACTTAGTACTTTAAATTTGTACTCTATTTCATGCCAACTTAAAGGTCGCAGTTGTCGTGAGTGGACTTTGGAGTATGCTTATTACTACACAATATGATAGTGGGTGTTACACTTCACTGTGTGGCTTTACTTGCAAACAGTTATTTGCTTTGTTTCCGTCATTTACTTGTAGTTACGGAAACTCCAACATTGATCTTCAACCTATTTAAAGACTACAAACCATTCCAAAAACATTAATTTTTTAGTGATTTTTGCAAGCATTTGCATGAAAGCGTACTAATGTGTTTGTTTTATACTTTAAAGTGTAGAATGTACTTTACAATATTTTTTTATCATTCGTTGATGAAACGATGACTTATTTTAGTTGATCTACGCTTAGAGAAAAAATATAATAAAATCATGTTCAATAAAAATAATAGTTACTAAGTTGGTAATTTTATTTATTTAAATTATTTATTTAAATTATTTGAGTAATCAAAAAGTTTATCAAAAATAAAAATAGTTTTCTATATTCCCCTATATTAGAACTTAAATTGTAATTGAATCCCATTTTCAGAAATGCCAAGAATCCCTTGATATATAAAAGAAAATTCAGTTTCAATTTTGAATGGCTTGAACTCTTTTACGATCCAATACCTCAATCTAAGAGCTAAATTATATTCAAGCCATCGAGACATGGAATCGAAAGAGCAGCTCTGCGCCCTAACCTTAACCATTAGCGAGCTATCTGATGAACTATAACTACATCGCTACCCTAAACGTTTAATACCGCGCGTCCATGTAGCCGGATTCTAAATGATTTCCCCTCCGACAAGACCGAACAGATAGTGACCACTTGCCAAAGACCATGAATAATTAATTAACTTTGGGACGAGTATCTTCTTGGCATATCCTCCACGCCTCCTCCAAACAAAGAATTATATAACAAGGTTGGTAAAGGTTTAGTAATAAATTGTGATATTTTAAAGTGATAAGATATAAAGTTATGTTAATTATACATTCATGAGATTCATTGTTCATCCCCTCAATTAAATAGTCTAAAACAAAATAATGATCCCAACCCGTATCTGCAGGTATAAGGACAAAGGCGTTAAGCTCGTTTTGTCTAGTTTGCCCGTGATTGGAGGGTCGGGATTTGAATTCCAGCTATTTATACTGAGGGTGGCTTTTCCCTAAATATTTGCTTTCCACTTTAGTTAGTGCAAATGTAGGTATATTGAGAAAGTGCACCTACATCTGCGTAGAGGGAGCGTGGAAAATCTTTATCTTAGCTAACATATCTTTGAGCATTTGCAAATATAATCTGCATAGCCTTGAATAATAAACGGTAGCCTATACACTCTTTGAGGTTCTAGATATTTAGACTTACGTTTGGTTAAACATTTGATTATTTTTATTAATTTAAAATACCATTTTGTATACTTATAATAAATATAATCAAGCTTTTTGGAATATTTTTTTTCCAGCTTGTTAAGGTAATGGTACCAACTTCTGTGGCCGAATATTTCAAGGCATCACTCTCGCTTAGGCGTATAACAGGAAGGGCTTGTAATACGCATTGCTAGAAAAAAATAATTTCATAGACAATTTAAACACAAGTAGTCTAGTATTTTAAGATATATTTCAATAAAAAAAATTGGTAGAAATTTTGTCATATTCAATTATGTTTTCAGTTCAAACAATGGTTATAGTTAAACAAGAAATGATAAAGGAACGGATAAATAATTATTTTGAATCAACATTAAGATAAGTATTCAAAACACCTTTTTATATAAAAAGAGAACGTTTTAATGTACATCGATTTAATATAAGTATAAATATTAAATACCAAGTTTGCTCTTTGTTTCCGACAAACGTTTTTGTGAAGGCCTTACAGCCGACTCTCCTGTTAGGTTCATTAAACAACATGTCATGATATATTTGGCAGATTAACGCTCTTCTTCAAACCCTAGACTCTTCACAATGGTCCAGTAATAGAGTAGTTACATCAGCTGCAGCCTTACTTCTTCCCTCTTCTCGCAACCCCGTTTTATTCTTTTATACACCTTCCCTCACCAACATTCCTTCTTCACTAAAAAGGTGGAATCTGAACATGGAAAATGTAGGAGGACTTAACACGATTTTATACTATGAAACGGGTCGTTACAACATGAATATAAGTTAATGTTAGTGTTATTATAGAATTATGCATCTGTATTTTATTTTTAGCATATTATTAGCATTCTGTACTTTTTAATTTTTGTAAAGTGCCAAACATATTATAAAATAACAAATACATAATTTTGGAAATTTGTCAAACTATTATAATATCCTCTTAGAAGAAAACATAAATTCATAAAGCTGTTCGTATATATATGAGTATGTAGTCTATATTTGTATATATAATTAGACCTATTAACATAGGAGTATAGTATTTGATACAAAAAAGTTTTCTATTTTAAGGGTTAAGCTCCACGTCTCACTACATGTTATACGTCTTAATCTTAGGTTAGAAGATATAATTATAGCGTTATGATAGTTTAGAGAATGTGAAGTACTTCTGTTAATATTTACTTGGACTCAATTTAAAACATCTTAGTACTTTTTGGATTAACAAATATTTGCTCGAAAATAAACATGTTGGGGTTTTTCTTTTATATTGTATTATTGTTGTTTAAAAATAATACAGTATTTTTTTAAGTTTTAGTAAATTGTTAGGGAAACGTCACTGATAGTAAACACTAAAAATATTTAGAAATATTCCTTAACATTGTAGGCTATATTTTAGAACAAAGTCTTATAATCGGGGGACCATAACGATTTCCTAGCTAAAAAGAAATAATTAGAATTTCGAAAACTATTAAATGCTCGATTTGATAACTACCCGCACCGGGGGGTACGCGGACAAAGGCACTAGCCTCAGATAGTCTAGTGATGGTTAGTTCTGGGCTCGAATCCAGGCTGAGTGTACTGAGGGGGATCGAATTAATGACATCCGCCTTTCTCTCTACGTACATTTCAAAGGTGTATTTACTTTAAATTCTACTATCTTTGTGCCTACTCTAAGAATTTAAATAGGCGGACAACCCCAAACGGGTAGTAAAACGCAATTCACAGTAAAAACCAGCCAAAAAAACAACAGTTTATAGACCACCAAATGGTTTGAGCTAGCATTTGTCTTCAGTGACTATACAGTTGACGGCAATAGGTGTGTAAAAATAGAATGCGAGTAGTTGGTTGTTGTGATCACCCTTAATTAGCTACCGCTTCTGGTAGGGCGTAGTCGGCTTTTGATAACTTTTGATAACGCCTCAATAACACCTTTGAGGGAGTTAAATTGTTACCCACAAGCAAAAAAAAAGTATCACTTCTGTACTTTTTTCCCCGCATGATAATCTACTTTACAACGTACAATGGAAGAAAGATCCGCCCACAAACATGACAATACATGATGTGGTATTTTAATGTTTAATATATATACATATATATCAAACAGACAGGTCTTTTCTCTTTTGAATCAATTTATGTTCTATACATTATATAATTTAACGAAAAACAGTGTATGTTTTAAACTGATTGAAAAATCTTGACTAAATTTGGAACATAAAGAAGAATCCGCAGGGAAACCTCTAGTTGTATGTTAAATTCTATTAATCATCGATGGTACGAGTGTCCAAATTTTGACTAATAAACTATTAAATACAGGTTTTGTGATAAAATGGTAACATTAAACGTGTATATAACATACCCATGTTTAAAGGTTTGAAACTAACAAAGATTTTTAGAAATAAGTATGATATATGATAATTTTTCTAAAACCATTTAAAAACATATTTTGACAAAACAAAGCTAGGGTTTCTTTTAGTACCATGTCTTACTACCTATTCAGGCTGTACGCCGGGATATATTTAATAAATGAAGCCTGTTACTGCTGTTATTATAAAATGGACCAAGTGTGCTTATCATTTGGAAGGAAATAATAATTTTCAACGTTTAAATTGTGACTATAAACATTGATATACATCCATGGAAATGTTAGAACATGTATTCGAGTGTTGATTATAGTAAAAAATATGTTGAGATGGAAATAATATTTTTAAGAAATTGTTAATTTTGATATATTTAGAAATGTTTTGATTTAGGCCTATATCTGTCTTTGGTATTGTATTTAAATGAATGAAATAAGGAAATGGGCCAAAATCCAATTTGGGAATAATATAACTGAGATCTATTTTCACCTAACATTATAGCTACTAATTTGTTCTCAACTTATGATATCATAATATTAATTAATCTTATTAACTTAATTACTTAGAAACTTACTATCCCGATCAAAGCAGGTTAATATATTTAGTAAATGACCTAATTTATTAGTACAAAGAGATAGCTTACTAAATTATAGGACTAAAATAATTAACCATAAGTTTTAAAAATATAGAAATACAGCTCAATTCTACCAACAGTAGCATTCACTGAAATGTTTTTGGGTGTTTCACCCCCCGTGACCGGACGTTAGCTTCGTAACTCTCTCTCTCATGTCTGCTGGAATACAGTAACACTCACATAAAATCTTTATCTTTAATTTTAATTAATTTAATTAGTTAAAAATTGATATTTGGAAAAGAGAATTGAACCCCCTTTGAAAGCATTTATTGGTGTAAGTTTTCCTAAATTTTTAGTCAATTGTATTTGTACTGATATCAACTTCGGTCTATTGTGTGGGTGAAATTATTTTATTTGTAATTCCTATATACCTACCCTAAGGCAGTGGTTCTCAAAGTGGGTTCCACGGACCCCCAGGATCTCTGAGGCTAGTACAGGGTTCCGCAAGATTTTCCAGGGAATCCGTGACATAACTTTATATATTTTTTGTATATTATAAAATGTTATATAAAAGGGTAAATTGCTACTATCTACTAAACACAATGGAAATGCCCTTCAATAATAAATCCCGGCGAGAAAGTGAGCCCGAAAATTGGGGGGCTGGCCACGCCCCATGTGCCAAAATCTTTGAGAGAATTTGAAAATTCATTTTTATATTATTTTGTTCGTCAGCCAGCACAAAGAACTTTCAGAAAAAGCACCGAAACATTATTTGCCTTTTCCAACTAATTATTTGTGCGAGCAAGCCTTTTTTTCTCTTTGTGGCATGAACAAATGTTAAATTAAATTAATGTGGAATGAGACTAAAGGAGATCATCACTAAAATTGCTATATATTTCAATATTTTAAAGTCAAACAAGCAGTGCCATTCCTCATATAAATTATCAGTGTTTATAAATGTAAAATATAATACATATTAAATTTTCTTTTCATTTTTATTGTAATTCTTTTTTACATTTATTAAAAAAATTATGTCTAAAGATGTACAAATATAATACCTATATTTATTTTTCTTTCATTTTTAATTGTATTAGATTTACATTAACCATATATTATGACTAATTCATCGCTATAATTTATTATAAATTTACTATCATAATTATTTTATCATTTATCCCACACCAAGGGGTCCACGAAACAACTGTTCACTGGTTAGAGAAAAGAGGGTCCACGTTACAAAGAAGTTTGAGAATCACTGCTCTATGGCATTAGGAACTCGTAAGTTCATTGCTGCACTTACTAAAGTACGTCACCTATCATTATATTTAGCTAGTTCTACCCAATCCACCTCATTAAACCCTATCCTTGTATTGAGCTAGTTATATCCAGTCCACCTCATTACACCATTTAGCTTTCAGGTCCATCCTAATGTTATCCTCCTACCTACGTCTAAATATCACCAATGGTCTCCTCCCATTGGTTTGCCAGTCAATATCCTTGACACGGTTCTAGATTCTTCCTTTCCCACTGCACGTCCCACCCATCATATTCTACGAGACTTGATTATCCTAGCACTGTCTAGCGTTGAGTCCAGGGTATGTAGGTCATCAATGTGTAGCTCATCAATGTGTAGCTCATCATTATGTAACCTCCTCCACTCCCCAATATCCTCTACCCTTTTTGGTGCAAACATCTTCCTAAGCACCAAGTTTGTGAACACCCTAAATTTGTTTTCGTCATGTAAGGTAAGATACTACATTTCACACCCATAAAGAACAACCGTTAAAATTAATGTTTTGTATATTCTGATATTTACATTCCTTGAAAGCAGGTGATATGTCAACAAATTACTGACCGATGCTATTCCTTTCCTACTTTCCGATCACATGTCTTTATTACCAGTTAAAATAATGTTCCTAGATATTTATACTCATTTACCTTGTAATTGTTGTTCAACGTAATCTATACTTTTGACTGCAAGCGCCTTACGTTTTGTGACCGAGATAATACAACGTTTAAATAATAAAGCCACTTTTACCAGGAGTTTTAACAAAGTTTCTCAAAGAGTGTAATCCTAATTATTAAACTTTTGAAGTATATGTGTTTACTTGTACATATAATTATCGAATCTGTTTTAAGAGGGGCAGCTTAACAGAACGCTGTGACACGTTGCTGACGTCCAAAAATCAAGTGTTATTTTATAAAATAGTTTGTTGTTTTGGAATATGGTCCACGCAAAAATTTGAGGTGAAAGATATGAACTTATATTAGGTCCCCATAATATTAAGAACCTCTTATTTAAAGTTTTATAATTTCAAACAAACAATAGAAATGTGAAATTAGCTTATTTTTAACGACGCTTCACATGAATGTCATTTTTTTTAGTTCAAAATTAAAAGTTAAAAACGAAGCTTCACATGAATGTCATTTTTTTAAGTTCAAAATTAAAAGTTAAAAAGTCATTTTTAATAAGCTCACAATAGAAAAGTCTCTGCCAATTTGAGGATTGTGTTAGGGGTTTTGAAGATTCAGGATTGCCATTCCCAATTTATTTTTAAGCATCGTGTGAGGATATTTCCTTAATTAAAATAGTTATACAACTAAAGGACAGACCTCACTGAAATGTTTTCCGTATTCATGTGCTAAGTTTTGAAAGAATATAATGTAGTCTATATTATATAGGTGTATAAGTTAGAATTTATAAAAACTACAGTGAACCATAAACTCTTTTAATAAATTTAAAAATAATAAACCCTTTGGCATGGAAACCCATAGATTAAGAAAAAGCTCTATGTTTCTAGTCCACGTTGTTTCCTAGATTATATGTGCAATTTTCTGATTATAGAGATCAAAAATAAAAACCTCCATCAGATTGAATGAGAAACGGGTTGTTGGGATGAGGGGAGGTAGGGGAATAGGGGTGTTAAAGAGGGAGGAGGGAATCTCGGTAAAGATATTTGGTATCAAATTATCCAAATTCTTAGTAGGTCCGGTTTTTTTTAACGCAACTTTGAAACTATTATACTAATCTCGGTCACGGTAATCAAACTCCTATACTTTTTAGTTACACACACAAAATAAAACTACGGGCAGTTGTATCCTGGTTGATTTTTTACTCCCCACACTCCCCAACCTTTCAAAATACACCCATTTCACAACCACCCCCACCTCTTGTAGCCCTGGTCTCCTGGTAATCCAATCAGCGCTGTGATTACAACCGACGTGCGCGTCCCACTAATCTACTTCTGTTCTTTCCATTGTTTTCTTTCTCTCTATTGTATTCTCTACGCTTCTGTATCCCTCCTAGTGTCTATTTTACTCTCGTATATGTGTGGCTGGTTCCTTGTTTTCCCGTGTCTTTTTGGGATATAATTGTGTTAGCCGTGATGAGGGAGCTTCCTATGAAGATATACAACAGAGAAAAAGAGGCTAACTCTAAAATAATTACTAAAAAAAAATCCTGCTTATGAAAGACACAAAAATATTAATATGTTAGCATGTAAATAAAATTCATTGAAAATTAACAATCAATGAATGTGTGTATTTTTTTTTTCTTTTTAATATTTTATTTACGAATGAATCAGTCTAATTTACGAAAATGAGTGATTTTTTTTAAGTATCCAAAAGTTTGTACAATTAATAAATACAATCTAAAACTGAAAATTTTTATCTAAAACTAAACAAGGATATTTAATATGATAATTTACTATAAAATGTTATATCTACATATAAATAAAGTTGTATTTTGAACATACCTTTAACATAAACTGTACGTATAATAACCGTGTATAAAATATTGGAATAACAGCTCTGTGTTTGTTTAACAGAAAATATACTAAATGTTTATTGAAATTAGTTTTGTATTTATAAACGAATTCTCGGTAGCCAATTAAATCATAACTAATTTGAACTTTTTTTTATTGTATATATCGTTTGGTGCTTTTTGTTTGGATGGTTGAAATGTTGGACATTTTCCAATAATAGCCAAAAATGAAATGTATACAAATACAATGTTAGGAATTCACAACGCCGTTAATTAATACATAATAGAGTCTAAATTTAAAATGAATTAATTCATTTGATTTTATTAAATGGCATACAAACATTTTAAGTTTCCATGTAAGCTGTGATGGTAAGGGGGCATGAATGATGATCAGGGAAGGGGAGGCACTGAGGATGTTATAAACCAAGGTTGATCATTTTTAGTGAAGTATATTTTCAAATGTATTTATTTGCTCTAAAATTACTACAAAATTACAAATTAATGACTTAAAAACTATACTCATTACACAACTTACATGGTAGTCACACAATAACTTACTTCAATATTGTTTTAGGGAACTTGGAATGTTAATTATACATTTTATATAGTTGTAAAAACATGATATTATGCTCTATTAAAATTTGAGGCAGATCCATAGATAATTTTAGTTTTTTACTTTCTCATATCAAGGGAAAGTATTGTAATCAGAAAAAAAGTGGTACTCGATATTGTGATGAATCTTTAAGTTTTATGTGAACCCCGAGCCTCCAAAAATGGATTTTACCATTTTGTCTGTAACCATGTCTGTCTATATGTCTGTCCATCTGTCTCTGGCCACAGACCCAAAGCGATTGAATGGATTTTGTTTAAACTTCATATTTATATTTTATAGAGCAATAGCTAGCTTTTTTTTTTACCCTAGTCATCAAATTAATAGTAGTTTACTAATGGGGGATTTTTTAAAACATAATATTTTTGAAAATGACTAACGATTTTGTGTGAAGTACATATTTAAGATTCGACATGACTAATAGCATTGTATTATTGGTTTTTGGACAAAAATTCCTTAAAGGGTAATTTACTGATAGGAAATTTTTGAAAACTCAACATTTTTGGAAAATAGATAAAACGAGTTTGTGCGTAGGTGTTTAAGAATGACCTATACAAGTATTGCGGTATCATTGGGAAGAACTAATGATATGAGGAATTTAAAGTTTCAGGAGTAAAAGACACACCTTATATTTTATTTGCATTTATCTTCTAACTGTTAATCATTTAATATTCTCACCCAAAACCAATCATGTGCGTGGAGAAAAAAATTATAATTTTTAGCGTAAGATTTTAAAATATAAAGTATATTTAATCTATACTTGTTTTTTATATTACTTAATCAAACGTGGCATACATCCAAAACAAAGCAAAAATTGGGATTGACTTAAAAATTAAACATATTTTTTGCTTCTTTCCTTGTCAATTCCCAATGGTACACTGAAAGCAGTGATACACGTTTAAGCCCCAAAAAACCTATTAAAAAATAATCTTTTGGTGTATTTAAATGAATAAGCAATGCCGCTTCCACATTTCTTGTGTCTTACGAAACTTTTCAGACAGGCCATAACTTAGAAATCAACCTTGTCAGAAATAAGCCCTTCAAAGTTCACAACACATCGTTCTGTATATTTATGGGAATAGGATGTTGGAGATAATTCACGCAACTCTTAAAAGTTTGCCGTTGGCGTTACATGAGAGGTTCGGGTAGCTACATGAGTTCATCTTACATAACTATTATTTATACTGCGATTAATTATGAAAAGTTATTCACCAACGGTCCTTTTTGATTTGATTTAATCAGCTTTCAAATCGATATTTTTTTATTTAAGCTATTTAACGTACAGTTTATTAACCTACTAATTGTATAAATATAGGACTTATTAACTAACAAAGTTAGTTTTTAACACATACAATTAGAACGTACACTGCCCCCAACTCCCATGACGTTAATTCGTCACAGTGAAAGACGAAACTCCAGTTTTACTAATAATTTATTTTTAAGCCATGCCAGGAATATAACACGGGATCTTGAGCTAAACAAACACCCGCACTACCAACTAAGCTAAGTAGTTAGATCAAAATCAAAATTGACTTAATAGTTGTATATACACGGCCAATAACATGCCTCGGTTTTCAAACGTAGGAAGAAAGTGGAATTATTATTGTTATTATTGTTATTATTGTTCATTGTCAATATAAATGGAAACAAATGTGAAGCAACATTTGAAATTTGATGACAAAACAGAAGATAAAATTATGAATTATTACAGAAATATTCCTTGAAATTAAATGATAATTAATATATCAGGTTTAATTTAGGTTTTATACTAGATTAAAATTTTGAGTTATTTGAAAAAGATAAAATATTACTTGACACTTCTGATAGTTGGATGGTGATGGATGAATTATTTTGTCTCACCCAATAACGTAGGTTGGTGATCTCAGGCTCCAGAAACAATTGTATATTCTAGGTTTTATACCTAAAATATTCCTTGATGAAACTATCTCCTTCCCTTTATTAAGGGGTTGTCCTTATTTTTATAGAGGTTTTTGTTGCCAAAACGACATTGAACCATAGGAAATTAATATATTTGAGATAGCACAAGTGGAGTCCATCCTTATCCTTTTTGACAAAAATTTTTCGAATCAACAAAACATTAAACCAATAACAATTAATAAACATTTTCTCTTTTTAAATAAAACTAACTTCTGGTCCAGGAGAACACTAGTTGCCGAGATTTACAGCTAATAAAAAATATATATTAACTCTTTAGACAATGAAAGATAGTACTATTATAAAAGTCACTTAATATTATAATTTGACAAATAAACATCATCTTTCAAATTAACTTTAAATTTCGCAACAAAAATCCAAACTAGAATAATAATCTCTTCCGCTAGGGGCAGTTACTAATTAGTTCTTCAAATTAGAGCCAAATGTTATAACTTATAAGCGTCCAAGAACATAAATTAAATTAAGATCATAATAGTTCCAAAATAAACCACTCTCTAAGGAAGATAGCGTTAAAAAAAACATAGTGGGTTGGCAGTTTATGAATAAAAATAAATAAAGAAAATTTAATATAGTTAAATAAAGGTGAGTATATTATATATATTTTTAATCATAAATAAGTAACTAATATTCGAAACTTTAGGAGTTGTAATTGAAATTTAAATTAAATAAACAGTAAAGCTGTCAACGTAATTACGTATTTGAAAGACTTGAGTCAACCGACTATTAAATTTATATTAAAATTAATTCTTTAAGCAAAAATAACATTACAATACCATTAATATGTGTTTCCAAGAACCTGAATCAGAATATTTAGAATAGTGGAGTTTGTATAGTTCACAAGTGTTTAGTGAGAAATAAAAACGGTATTTATTGAATACTTTTCAGTCCACTAATTATATATTCATTCAAATTACAAATTAGCTTAACTTTATCAATTCCGCTTCGGTGGTCAAATGGTCTATCTCGTAGGCTTCACCATCGTAATAAGTTGGATTTCCGATGACTAGGAGAAACTGTTTGAATCCTGGTCGTGTATTTATTGTATTGAGGGTGTTTTCTCCCAAATTGTTTGACATTGTACTCCCATGTAAAGTTTGGGTTTACTTCTTTTAGGTTTATCCATCTATATCCCTAACACATTAGTGTAATTAGTACACATGTGTATTCCCTGAACGACTAGTGAGAAGATTATGGGGGAAAAAAAACTAAGAGACACACACAGTTTCCAGTCCCCTTAAAATCACTGTCAATCCCCAATTTCACCCAAGATAAATTTTTCATCTTCATCAGGAATTGAACCCAGAACGATTAGCTTAGCAGGTAGATGCATTGCTATCTTGAATAAGATATTCTGAAAATTGAAAATGACACCTGGACATGGGAATCAAACCGGGGACTTTTGGCTAAGTACGCGATCTCTTACGATTATAATAATTGTACAAGTGGCAGCAATAAGCCAACTACTGAGTCGAAGGTGGCTGCGTTATCTGATAGCTCGTGATCTTAATAAAATCACACATTTGTAGCCGATGATTTCCGCACGTCCATCATAGACTCTGCCTTAAGATATGAGCGAAGAATGACCCTGAGCATGGGACGATTCCTGGATAGCTCAGGGGTTAGAGCATTGGTGTACTAAGCCTAGACTAAGGTCCTGGGTTCAGTTCTCATGTCCAGGTGTCATTTCTCATTTTTTAGAATATGATATCTAGATGCGAGTAAATCCTCACTAAAGCAAATATAATAGCTTTTGCTATTTTAATCTTGAATAAGGTTTTGGACAAAAATAAAATATGTTTACCATTATTGCTCTTTTTTAACAAACTAAACACAACAATCAACCAAAATGCTCTATCGTTTTATAATGGAACATTGTGTTTATTCAAGAGACTGGTGCAGACAAGGGATTTTAAAAAGCTTTAAGGGGCTTTATAAACTGATGGGAGTGGGGGATACAAAGGTAAGTGATGGTTAATGTGTGCTTGTAAGAGAAAAGTATGACAATATGGAGTGAATAATTAAGGTATAGAGGGAATTAATTAACTAGCCTAAATGCTTTGAGAAACCCCAAAACACTCAAAATAAGATTTTCGGAAGAAACAAAAATAAGTAAGGTATTAAACATTAGTTTTTTAGGGGAATGAAAAGGTACATTCTTATAATACTTTTGAAAAAACCAAATATTGAATCCTCATCAACAAAAATATAAATAAATAACTTAAGCTACATATAAAAGTATTGTTCATCTTTTTTTTTTAATATTAACAATACTCCTGAATAAATATTTTAGTATCGTAAGGTTTTATCAAATCATGTATTAATCACAACTTGTGAATATGAGGAATGTCAGGCCCCACCATGGTTCAGATTCCACGTTAGATTGTAGGTCCTCCATTTAATTTCAAAATCACCCTACCATTTTACATTAGCGTAATTGCGTAAAATCCGAACGGGTAGTAAGACGTGGTGCTAATAATAATAATAATAATAGTAGTAATTTATCAAATCACTGCTAACTGTGCGATGAAATGGATGATAACTAAAAATGAAATGTTAAGTGTAAATAGCCGAAGCTATATTAATGGTAGTTGGTTCAGTTAGATATCATTCTGAAAATTGAAAAACGACACCTGGACACGGGAATCGAACCCGGGACCTTTGGCTTAGTACGCCAATGCTCTAACCACTGAGCTATCCAGGATTCGTCCCGTGCCCATGGTCATTCTTCACTCATATTTTAAGGCAGAGTCTATGATGGACAAAGCAGAAATCGTCAGCTA
>CABFWO010000043.1:34740-74151 GCA_902155825.1 Timema genevievae | reverse complement strand
AAAAGTGAGAAGGTAAATTGAAATTAAAAAAAAAAAAGAGAGTAGGGCAAGTTAGAATCCATGCATGCGTCATAGAAGAGCACCGTAAGAGGCCCAGGTGTTGTAGAGGGTCCAATTCCCCTGAAGTTCCCTGCGCAGTCTAATGGGGCTCATACATTCTACACCTTCTTACATGGGCGAACACTTCCCTTTTTTACCCCCTTGCGCTTGCAAACCCTTTGTAGTTCGGTAAATTGTGAAACAGAGAGAAGTTTCTACGCATATGTTGGCGTCATTTGTTCTACAGAGTTTATGTTCAGGAATAAGTATCACTTTATTAAACTGAATTCTTTTTTCTCTGTTTGGTTTAGTAGAGCTTTGTGGGAGGGGGAGTGGGGGGTTTGTTCTAAATCGCATTGCTTTATCAAGTGTCAGCACGTTGGGAATAGACTCAAGGAAAGTGGGACTGACTGACATTTTGATTTGGGAGAGAGCGGAGGTGAATCCTGACTTATCATCCTTTAGTTTTCCCCTCAATAATTAGTTCTAACGTATTTCTTATTTTGTAATACCTCATCTTCCTCTCCGTTCAGACTATACGTATATGTACTAACTAAAATAAAGTTTTTGAAATTATGAAGGTTGTATTTAGAGGAGATGTGTCCGCATTTGCGTGGAAGAGTGGAAACTATTTTGGAAGCCGACTGGGATTCAAATCATTATCTTCTCATTATTATAAAACCTAGTCTATTGCGAGAGTGACTCATTATACTGTGCAACCAACAAGAAAGGTTATTTAAATTTTAAAACATTTTATACATACAAAGATAAAATCATCTTAGACTACATATACAGCCATCACCAATATAATTTTTCAATTAGTTGATTTTTCATAGAAAGAACAGTGGCGCCCTTAGACAGATTTTCTTGGCTCGGTTTACTTGTACAAGTATTAATTTACAAGTTAATTGCAATACTTTAATTTTTGGTAGCCTTTAGAAAACATTTTTTTATCTCACACAGTATTACGTTTTTTTGCCAAATAAACCTATTTAAAAAGTAAAGATTGTAAAAAATGCTTAAAGTGTGTGAAAACCACGAGTTTTATAATCTTTTAGTTGATCCAAAACTAACTATTTTAAGGAATTTGGTTAAAAGCACAAGTCTCATATGGTATGGTTTTACAGTTACGGAGAGGACGACTTTCAAGTCCCAATTTGATGTACTAAAGTTTTTTTGGAACTTCCCCCCCTCCCCCTTTTTCAATGGATTTCTCCTCTTTCTCAAGGCAAAGAATTGTATATGAGAACTTCCGTTAAATTAGGTACTAGACATCTCCATCTCGTTAGAGAACATTAGAATTACATTAATAAAATCATCAAATTATAAATATTAGAATAGTAACTTACAAATCCAATTATGTAATCACCTTTTCCCAAAATATTTGTTACAAACAAAAAAGTATATGAAACCGAATAATGTTTCATATCAAAATAGATTGGGAAGCCAGAATTTAAATCCCACCTAAAATATCACATATAAATAATGTGTTGGGTGGTTTCACGCATATACTTCAGGATTATTGATTTAGTCACGCAATTTTGTCCCGCCTTTGAGGCATCACCTCCCTAAGATCCTGAATCCCTTCCACCCAAGGCTGTTTAGCACTTTCTGTGACCAACAGAATGATTAACGCCCCCATAAGTCACGAAACACATCGATCCATTGGTGCAAGAACGACCTAAGCTCATGGTAAACCCTTATGTCTGTGTGGATCCAAAAATAATATATGAACAATATACCATAAAAATACCCAGTCAAGAATATTATGCGTACAGCCCGAACGGGTAGTAAGACGTGGTGGAAAGTAAAAGTAAAAATAAATATTGTTCTGTATATACTTTATAAAATATTTCAGTCACATAAACCATGTTATCTTAAAGCATTATGCATATTTAATTGTTAACTTAATAAAATAAAATCCTATATTAATTTTAATAACGGTTCAAATAATTATTTTTCACAAAAAAAAATTCATCAGACATCACGTCATATTCTCCTAATATTTTGTTTCGAAATGTGTTTTTTTATTTTTTGATATATAACCTGATTTTGAATGGAAGAACATTTTAGTAAACGAGAACAGTTTAGTAAACGCAAATATATTTTTTTGCAGCCAACATTAATAACATTTTATTATTATTGGTGTTATTTCATAGGTGTTCATAATACCTATAAAAAGTGACAGCCGCAGATAATATGACTTGATGTATGAATATATTAAATTTGTTTTAATAACTTTAGTAACTACCAATTCTGTTATTTCTACCAAAATCAAAGTATACTTGCAATTACATTGAACTATGTGCCAGTATACTTGAAATATTTACTAAAATATTTAATTCCTTAAAAAATAATCCAAAAATCCAATCATACTCGGAATAATAAAAAAGCTATTTGTGTTTAACTAAAACGTTTACAAACATCTATTGGAATATACCTACTGATCTATTGAACCTGAACGGTCATAGAGGGAAATGAAGGAAAAATGTCAATATAAGGACTCAATTAAATTCCAAGCAAGAAATAATTGTGTGGCAGTAAAAATGTACTTTTAAAAACATATTTTTTCTTTTTTAAAGTAAAAAAAAAATTCTATTAGCTTTAGAAAATTTGTTCGTATATGAAAGCTCATTAGACATTCAAAACGTTAAAATAAACTTCAAACAATCCAATTTGATGAACTAAGTAGGCTATTTAATTCATTTTTCATAATTCTTTGAAGCAGATTATTAACTGAATATTTGGATAGTAAAAATACATCTTTAGTAATGGATTTTTCGTCAATATGGAGATGTTGCCATCTTGCATCACCTATTCGAGGTAGCATTCAAGAGGAATAATTTCCGGGAGATGTTTGCTTGTGATTAACTGCATTTCGGGCCTATCCCAGTTGCTAAATTACACTACCTCGAATAGGGCGAGGAAGGAAAAAGGGTGGGGGGGAGTATACTGCGTTGCCAAACTTACGGCACACTTCAGGGCCAATTAAAATACCAATTATAGTTAACATCCTTCCCCAGCGCTTCTCTATAACTTTGGCTGTTGCATCCCTGTTGATTAGGAAAGGCTAAATCATGGGCCAGTCATATTATGTCATGTTTAAAGTAGAATTCCTTCTATAATTAAATTACTCCGATGTACTATATTACCATATTTTCTTCAGAAAAATTATTACTATAATTCCTAGTATTAAATCTACAAAACTTTTTCCCCTACATCAAACCAATAAATCTCTAAAGGCCAATCAATGTATGAAATTGAAGCGTAGAGCTTAAATAACATAATTTTGGTCCAATGTTATCGGTTTTTAGATCCTTTATACCCATAAAATATGTAAAACTAAATATACATTACTTTAAAATAATTCAAAAAACTCTAAGTTTAATCTGGTTCCAACTGGAATAAAGTGTATTCCCATCTGCAACTCTCTCAAAACTAATTGATTTCGATGTATTGAAAGTTAACGTGTAACTGACATTTCAAAAGCTTTTGACGTTAACTCTAACGGCATTTTGTAAAAAAAAAACCTTTGTGGCTTGTTCCTAGTTTGTAAAATAAATTGCCTTGTCATTCGTCAGGCATTTTAAAAATAAAAGTGTTCATGACATGCTTAATTTTATATATATTTTTAGAACAAATATTTACTTTTTCCAACACTGCAATGGGTCATGCCCCATTTAGTGTAAGGTATTGACAAAAGGTTCCGTGCATTTACCACAACAATAATTGTGAATTTATTACACAAATAGCCAATATCTCAATAATTCACCTCAGAGCATATAAAAATATTCATTTGACGTTTCCATCCCTATTATGGAATAAAAATGGACAAAAGATTCAATAAAAAAAACACAATAGCAAATAGTTTTATGGCTGAGAATCGTAAATGTATCCTTCACCATCGATAATTCACAAATAGGTCGAATACTATCAAAAACATAATAAGGCCAGTGTTGACAATAAACTGAATAGGAGCAGCTGTCCCTATAGGTTAGGTTGTATAAATAGCCCCCGTATTTTCTCTTCTCTGCACATGGATATTATCAAACATGCATCTGCTTCACTGTTAAATATTTGAGAACTGTATAACTCTTTACAATTAAAAACTAGCACAAAGCTACAATTTTAAATATGGTTAATTTCGTAGATAAATAAATTATATCGCGGATCGCCATAGCAAAGGAAGCTTTCAACAATAAAACCAACTTAAAAACAAGTTGATTTTGTAAATGAGGATAAAACTAATGACATGGAGCATTGCATTGTATGGAGCAGAACTTTGGGACTCTTAGGAAGATGGAAAATAAATTTTTGGAGAGCTTTGAAATGTGGTTCTGGAGAAGACTTGAGAAGATCACGTGCATAGACGGGGTGACAAATGAAGAAGTCCTAAGAAGAAAACAATTTCGGATATGATTCTTTGGTGCAAAGCAAACTGGATCAGACATAGCCTTAGAAGGAGCTGTCTTCTGCACGACTTCATAGAGGAAAAGGTTGAGAGAAAGAGGAGATTAGAAATAAGTGAGGGTTCAAATATTGAATGACTCGAAGGAAATAATAAAATCCGGGTAGTTGAAGAAAATGGCAGATGACAGGGCGCATTGGCGGTCTGAGTTCACTGATAAAAGGAATGGACCTGTCGTAAGAGAGAACACATAGTAGTAATAATAATAATAATAGCGATGATGATAATAATAATTCATTATCGAAATAGTATCAATAGTGTGTGTGTATGGTTAAAATAATCTACTATCTGAAATATTCAAAATTGTATCTTAAATTATTCCCAAATATTTCATGATTTATGAAATTCCAATTGTCAACGGAATTTTATCATTAAATTAACTAAGACAAAATAATTTGAATCAATAACCTTAACATTTATCTGTATATTTTAATGAACTTTACAATTTTAATTAGAATTGGAAATATAAATATCATAACATTACATACAGGTATTTTGAAAAGTATCCACTTGTTGTAAAGCTGATTTCCAAATCGTGTATTGACGAACACCAAATTATGTCCATTAAATAAAAATCCACACATGAAAAATATTAGATTATTTTTAAATATGGGCAATATTTTAATCATCAAAAGTTTGAGGGCATACATAGGCCTTCATATAATCTACCGTTAAATTTGTAAAAGCGTTGTTCGTTGGTTGGGACATGTTGAGAGGATGCGTGTGGATCGAGTGTCGAAACAAATATGTGAAGTCAGAGTGTGTAGATCCAAAGGGTGGGGTAAGCGAGGTAATACGTGGCTAAATGTTGTAGATGAAGGTGTACACCAAGGGCTTGGCTTATCCGTAGTCGACATGTAGAGATGGATTATCTCACCCCTTAAAAGGTTACCCAGGGAGTTTCCATGTGTCTGTAGCAGACTGAACTCAGCCCACTTTAGTGTGCGTCCAGCATCTCATAGGGTCCTACAGTGGGTGGAAATACAGTAGGGTAATAATTCCTGGCAACATCTGTCTGCATACAGTAGCAATAGCCCCTAACAGATCCCCGACATTGCCAGGAGGGGAGGGGCGGAGTTTAATGAGAACACTAGCTGCCATTACGACATAATTGTTCCCCTTCAAATTGGTGGGAAGGTGGGGAGCGGGCGTGAAGCTTAGCTTTCGGCTTTTGTTTGTTAGAGTGTTGTTCTAAGAGAAAATCTACAACAGCTTTCTTGCGCACGTCATCTGAGCTTTGTTAAAAGAATAGGGTCTTGTTAAAAGCACTGGAGTTCAATATCATCTAGATTAAAGTAAATTTGGTGATTAAACCTAGAAAAGTAGTAGTTAATAATATTTTACGATTCTTTTATTAAAATACAATCCATTGTATACCAATTAAGTTCAAACGTGAATAGCCATGGTTTTTATCGTATTTAAAATATGTAGTCTAATTTTAAGTATTAATTTACAAACAATTATTTTTAAACACCTCATCTTACCATTCATTTGGGTTACACTCTTATCTACTAATTTCACTAATGGTTTAATTATGAGAAAGAGTGAATTTATATGTGGTGTACCCGCATTTGCAGGGGGAGAGAAAGTGGGAAATCGTTTAGGAAAACCACCCTTAGTACACCTGACCGCGATCGAGCTATGATATCTCCGTTATCAACAGTCAATTATATTGCGAGAGTAACGCCTTAAGCTATGTAGCCATCATAGCAGATGGTAATCAACTAAATAACGCCCCTGTGGCTTAATGGTCATTGTTCCTGGCTACAGATCCAAACGTTCATGTTTGATACCCAGCCCTTCTAGATTTGCTGTGAATCAGTGGTTCCTGAACTGGTCAAATCAGCATCGTGAGGACAAATGAAGATCTACTTGAATGAAAAAGAAGCAGATTAATGA
Organism: Timema genevievae; assembly: GCA_902155825.1. NCBI lineage: Eukaryota > Metazoa > Arthropoda > Insecta > Phasmatodea > Timematidae > Timema > Timema genevievae. The sequence goes on along the minus strand of CABFWO010000043.1, from coordinate 67,745 downwards.
CCAGAGGGTTCCTTGTGTTGACCGCATGATAAACTACATCTTCAGAAGTTCGCACTGTCTTTGCCAACTGGTGGTGCAGTGACTGCTCAGTCGGTATGTCTCGATTGCTGGCTGACGTCGTGAAAGTTTTTTAAATAATCAACTAAAGTTTCCACAGTGTTGGCCGAGCAGTCTAAGGCGTTAAGCTCACGTTTATTTCATACACCATAAACAATTAGATCAGGGCTTGGTCAGATAAAGGCAAGGAGTTTTTCCATCCCCCACCCCCACCCCCCGTGTGATTGGTAATTCTATCTCGACGATACTGCTTTACAAATATTAGCTTCCCTCTTCATATACAATTTTTAGAAGAAATAAATTATTCTGCATTTCATATGTAAGGGATTTTCAAATTAGGCCTACTTATATTAATATTGTTAGGCCTTTAAGTAGAAAATAATTTATTTTCAAGCAATTCATCTTCAAAGCTGTTGTAGGTTAATTATATTTATTGTTAATATAGTTTGAAATAATAGACCCTGATTTTTCCGTACCCAGAAAACCACGTTAGATCAGGCTGACGTTTAGTTTACGTTCCTACTGATGCGGGTTATTATTTAACGACGCTTCCTACTTGAAGCTTTCAAAACTTTTTTGCGAAGCGGGTTGCATCTTAACTTGACGGACCGACGCAGTCCAAGCACTATTACACATAGACTCCAAAGTACAAAATAAAGAGAGGGGAGAAAATTAGAAGCTCTTAACTATACACTGATAACCCTTTACCTCTTCCTCTGACGAGTTTAAACAGTCACTTTAATATTTGCTCCTTGAAAACATTGACTTGCTTTTTAATTTTACTTTTTCCTTGTTTCCTATTCTGCATGGTCATAATGCTACCACGGACTTTTTTAGTCTACATCCTGGGAGGACATATTTGTGACCAAGCAAATTTACAAAAAAACTACTTAAGGATAGACATAATAATTTTTTGGAACGGTAGGACTATATTTGTATTATTTAAGAATTTATGGTTTTTGTTTCAACGTTATATTTTTTAAACACGCCGAGTAAAACGTAAATTCATTAAAATGGGAAATCCTATCTTGACCAGCCGTGAAGTCACAGCTTAGCAACTTCCTTAAGGTGCTCTGAAAGGAAATTAAACCAACTTCAAAATGTTAACCAGTTTAGAAAATGTTCACGTCCACCTCTTTCCAAATTGTTTAGAAGCGCTACCAAGTTAAAAAGCACAAACAAATAACTAACTTAGACCCTAAAGTAAAATTGACCTTTGGTTTGACATCCTAACCACCCCAAAATAGGGAGGAATGGACAGTGTTGACCTCTATTGATTAGTTTTAAACTTGCCCTTGGCTGCCTACTCACTGGGGGATCTAAACCCCTACACATACCCTCCATATAACCCCTGTTGTTTTAACACTAATTACCAGGACTAGTCACGTGGGCCGAGGTTTGTCGGTGCCCTTTTGTGGTGTTCGACGCCGTGCGCCGATCACTAAGAGTGACGTTGGCGTCTGATCAAAGTGCTAAAAGTGGGTTATAGGGGTCAGGGGTGAACGGGAGGAAAGGGGGGGTGAGGGAGAGGACAAAATTTGACTGTCAAAGGGGTACATGCCATATTATACTGAAATGATGGTTCTAATAAAATATCGAGTTTCAACAACATTTTAAGTGGCCATGAATTCAGATGAGTCAGACTGAATAAAATGACAAGAGGGTTTCGGAGTTCTGCTTTGAAGTGCTAAGTCCCATGTGAAAAGGTTTCATTTAGCTAAAAAAAAAAGTTGTTGATAAATTGGTTCTAAAGAATAATTATTGTATCTTCAAGGCCTACATGCACACAGTATAGATAATTCACAACTAAATGGGTAACTTTCAAGTAAATTATTTATTTAAATAATTATTTTTAATACATTCTATTCAATTTACAATATTGATTGAATATATTTTTGTATAAAAATAATGACAATACTTTAAAATATAAATATAAAATAATTGATAGTATTGGTTGATTAGGCAAAATTAATTTTGATATCTAATATTTAAAATAATTATAAGAAACAGAAAAAAATAGTTAGATTTTAATAATAATAATTTATTACAGCGCATCTTACTACCCGTTTGCGTTATATGATTTGATTACTAATAACATTTTTAATCTATTTTGGAAACTATTGTGCTCATATTAGTAATGATGATGATGTGGTGGTATATTTTTTATTATAGTTGTGCTATTGTTGATAGATAAGGATGTGAATTATTCCACCCCAATCCCCACCAACACACCTAAGTAGTGCAGTAAAATTGAACACTTTCTTCTAAGAGGTAAATTTTACTCTCGAACGACCGCTATATGAAAATTATATAATTTTTCTAATTTTTTACAAATTTATATTTAATGTTCAAAATAACTATGCTTCCATTTTAAAAATATTTAAAATAGATAGTGTATTAATATAGTTTATACAAGTATGAGTAACTATGAACCACTAATAATAATAATAAATGGCAAAACAGTTTGTTTCTCTATAGATTTTACAGCCAACCACACACGGTATTATAGTGATAATGATTGCTGATTGATTGGCTATGGTGATTGTTGTGTCAGACTACTTTCAAACAAATGCCTACAGATCATTAGGATCCAATTAATATGTCGAAATGTTTTCATCACCGACGAAATAGTGCTGGGCTTAAGAAGTAAATCGCATTTAGTGATTGCACTTTGTCCAATGACGTAATAATTAGGCCTTTTTGGCTGCATATGCATTTTTATATGAGTAATTTTGATAATTATCCTTTCTCGATCCTAGCCTTCCCCCCAACCCCTTTATAAGTATAGTATTATCTGTTTGGTTATGGTATTTGGACGCTATCAATACACTTATAAATAAGAGATATACGAATGGCTTTAAGGTAGCTCAGTGCATTGATTAAGGATAGTCTTGTAGAATAAGGATCGAGAAAGACTCGTATTGAACAGGAACAAACCTACCAACAATAACCAGTCATATTTTAAGATTAGTTATTAAAATAATTTAATATTCTAAATTGTGGGTCAATAGACACAGTCTTCATTCGCATCTTATCTTTTTTTGCATTGATATCATGTCGGGTCCTGAATCCCAACTTAGTGAATTAATAAGGTTCAGTTTTTCATAAGTGGTTGCCCAGGTTCCCTTAACTTAAAAGCTGTTAAGTTTCCTTTACCTTCTCAAATCCTTATCCTCTCTTCAAGTATTAAATAATCTGAAAGCTTGGATGGACAGTAAAACACATAAACACACTCACAAAATGAGCTAGTGCGTGGGTGGAAATTTATGGTGGATTGATAATTTAATTTAAGTATTTAACAATTATTTTATAAAGTCACATGTAGATCAGTACCTAACTTATAACAGAATGTCTAAAGCTTGATGCACCCGTTCACCAAAATAGAAAGCAGAAGTTTGAGTGGAGAATCAATTCACACGTAATCAGACACACATCATATATTGAACCGTGGTCCTTTGAAACACTGACATATTTTATTTTTATAGTAAACAAAAAGCTCCACGATTAATATCACAGTGGATGATGGTTTAAATTAAAGTATTGTGTCACGAAACAAATCAAAACAATAACGACACACGCGCTTTCCAGTTAATGAGTTATTTCAATTCATCTTATGACATTATTACAGTCGGTTTGTTCTAGTCGGATGTGCACTGCTTGGGTTGTTGCTTTGAAATTTAATAAAATCTCTCAAGCTGAATTATTTCAAGCAGCATTGAGCGGACAAAAGACGACGAAGCTGTTATATTATGATTGACCTAGAGCTCGTCAAGCTATTTTTCTGGTGAGCTTGTTAACCCACAGTAATACTAAACACGTGACCTATATATTTAGTAATAGAATATCAAGATTTACTCAGATACCAGTGGTGGTTTATCTGTTAGCATTTTAGCTGGCTTATACGTTGTATTAAGGTTATTCTATGATATTTTTTAAATATAAATATTTATTCTAAGGTGCTATTAATTTAATGTTGAAGAAACAAATAAACACCTATTCAACACTTGAATTCAGCCAAGGTCACGTGTTTTTAAATATTTTAACCATATAGCTCACGGACGATTAAACGGGAAACAGAATATAAGATTATGCTCGAACCAGTAATTGCATCGAAATGTGATTTTCTAAATTTTATCACTCAAAAACACTGAATTTATAATCAATGGAAAAGTATTTTAACTTCTAAATACATATTTTTCGAGTTTATTAAAATTAAATAATAATGGTAAATGGTATCACTGACGTCAATTAAATTATTTCTATTTAATGCCACACGAAACCGCGCCAAAATGCGAGCTTTAATGATAGATGTATTATCTATATATTCTAATATACTCATTATAAATGGTTTTAGATGGACTTTTGAGTTAGTAAAACTGGCTACAGGGTATGACCATGTCAATTAATACAGTAGCTGATTGGTGTAATACAATTTTTTTTTAAACTACAAATAATTATATTTGCTGCCAATGAAGCGTCCATTAATTTGCCCTTTCTTGTTAAAGTAATCTTATCATGTGATCAGCTATTGGTAAATCCTAACATAGGCTTATTTATATAAATTTGAATATATCATGTGTGTAGGGGTAGTTTAATTCATCATCTATGTAAAGTTCAAACACTAATTCCAGCTCCACCAAACTAAAACGGGAAAAGGAGTGGTTCTTTTTTTATAATCACAGGAGGATAAGGAAAGGTCCAGGGCTAATTTTAGTAATATGTCTTCTTCCACTTGGGTCAAATGAATCCCCCTTCCACCCCCTCTCTTCCCTAACCTTCTTTCACCCGCATATCCCTTGACACACACGTTGAATACGGCCTATAGATAGAAGTCTATGTGCGACTGAGTTGACCTCAAGACTCGACCCTTTCACCCCTCGATGTGATGGGTTATATGATACCCCCCAACTACCCCTCCCATCACCCTCCGCTACTGCCCACCCTACAAACTACTCTAGGTCCGCGACCAACGTATCAATTTAAAACTGGGAGAGGTGTGGGGGTGAGAAAGGGGTGGATTTACACTGGTGTAAATGACACCATTAGTACCCAAACTACCCCCTTTTCCTCACCTCACCATAACACCATGTTCACAGAGATTAGGGGATGAAGAGAGAGGGCTGGGGGAGGAAGGGGAAGATTGAAATTAGGATTAAAAATGAGTAGGGGAAAGGGTGAATAAAGAGATGATTTGAAAATTGCATGAAAGTATTGGTTGAGAATGTGTCATGCAACAGGACACCATGAAAAAATTGCCTTTATTTAATCAAATTAGGGATTTCAACAAATAAACATTTTAAAAAAATAGAATAGTGTTCATTATCAAATCTTAGGTTGTCAAGTTTATATGAAACATACACATTAAGGTATTTGTCTGTATATTATGAATATTTTATTTATTATTATTATTATTATTATTATTTGAGTCTTGAAATAACAATATTATGAGCCACTTGCTCTAATCGATAAAAATAGGGAGTGTGGCTTTAGAATAAATACACCTAAAGATTCGTAAAATAGGGACGGAAATACCACAGTGATAATCAGAAAACCACCCCTTAAGGTTGGCGCACTCTCTTCCGTATCGCTTCAGATCGGCTCTAAACGTATTTTTTTAAATGACGACGCACACTTGTCCACACAGGATCGGCCCCTTTCGGAGTTGATTGCCTTACTTAGCTCTTCTTCATCTGCTCTAGACCAGTAGCAGACATGGATGCATATAGTGAGGAGGACGTTATAGTTTTCTATGTATGCCCTGCAGCAGTTACGAGGAAGAAGAAATGAAATCGAAAATAATCAGATTATGTGGAATCTCCTGTGATTTTTAATTATTATTTGGAACATAATGAGTAATTTTACTAAATAACAAATTTTTCGAATATGTCTTCAACGATTTTGTAAAATGTGAATATCTTTGTTTTGTATGACAAATAGCGGTGTATCATTGGTTTTGGCAAAAAATTCGTGTAAGAGTAGTTTATCGATGTGAAATTTTTGGAATTTAAATATTTTAAAAATTGCGCAAAATATTTCGTTTAAAATATATATAGGCCTATGTATATTGTGTGGTATGTCAAATAACACTAAATACTTGATTTAGGGTAGTAATTCACTTAAGGGTAATTTAATGATGAATGACTTTTCAAAAACTTAAATAATTTTTAAAAATTGATTCAGAGATTTGATTACAAATTCGTATATTGGGAGTGTTTGATATGACACATTAAACTGTTTACTTGTTTGTTAGTTAAAATGTGTTTTAGCTTAGTTTAGTGATAATATGTTTTATGAAAAATTAGCTAATTTTTTTTAAAAGGGCTTCAACGATTTATTTCGAAATATTTAACCTATCTGGTAAGTATTTTAGAATAATAGTATGCATTTCCACTACTCCCTGTCGCTTCCAAAATGTGGGTCTGGAACGAAGTCAAACTCAGGCTCGAGAGGATAAATGAGGAGATAATGAATAAAAACGTAGCAGCTATGGTCTAGAAAACTGAAACTAAAGGCTGGAGGGTTCGTTGTGCTTAGAACATCACACCCTCTATCCACACATGTTGGCACTAACATCGCTTTCGGCAGTAGCAAATCGGTTTGTAAAATTTGCTTGTGGGATCACACTATGGAGATTTTTTTTACTGATTACCAATTTTTATCAAATTTTATTTTTACTTTCTCTTTTAAATCCAAAGTAGTATAGTCGTGAAAATATTAGAGCTCTAATTTATGACAAATCTTATAATTTTATGTGTGTCTAAACCCAAAACAATGGATTTTAAATTACGTACGTTTGTATGTCTGTCTCTCCCTCGCCACGGATCCAAAATAGTTTGAGGGATTCTGTTCAAACTTGATAATTAGATTCTATCAGGCTATATCTTTAGAAATTTTGTTTATTTTGACTCTAACCCTAATATTAGATATAGTTTACAAATGAGTGATTTTTTTAATTCATAATGTTTCGAAAATGCCTCTCGCGAATTTGTTTAAAATGAATATCTAAGGAGCGGTTGATCACCCAAATAACATGATTGTAAATTGGTGGTTTTGGGTAAAAATTCATTATTGGGTAGTTTACTGATTAGTTACTGATTTTTGAAAATTGCTCAAGCAATTTGTTTTAAAATGTATACCTGAGGAGTGTTCAACGTTACAAATTATAATAGTATACTTGTTTTTAGAGGAAAACTCGTTTAAGGGTAGTTTACTGTTGACTGTTTATAAAAATTGGAATATTTTATAAAATGGCTTTGGGGATTTGGTTCAAAATACGTATCTTAAGTTTTTTACATTATAAATTGCTATATCATATTGGTTTTTTAAAAAGTTATTATTGTTAATTCATTAATGGAAGATTTTTGTAAAATTTGAATGATTACGAAAATAGTATTAAAGATTATGTTCAAAACTGGTATTGGAGGAAGATTTAAATAGATTTTTATGATAAGTTATATAAGAATACAGTTTAATTTTTCCTAACTAAAAATAAATTTAGGATATTTCACAAAAGATTTATTGAGATACTTGTGTACAAATGATAAAATCATTCAAATATTTTTTTTACCATTTCATAATGTCAGAGCTATATTGTAATACTAAATATTACTACAGATGAAAATAGTACATAGGTGATAGACCGATTCTTTTATTCCAAGTTTGTGAGTTTATTTTTTAATTAATAAGCTCAGTGCAATTTGGTGCGGAAATTATATCGGTGAAACATTAAATAACTATTTCATATGCCTATTAGTACAAAAAATATTACACCTTATATCTACCTAGCTATTTATTTATTTATAAATTATGGTTTAATACATTTGCTTTTATTTTCTAACACTGACTAGCCATTGTGTTTGTGATAAGATTGACCAACATGTATGGTCGAGGAGTAACGGACCAACCCGAATTCAGCCCAAATACAGCAAAAATGTTCTTTCCCGACAATAATTATTTGCCGTTAGGTACGGTTTGTAGCTAGCCTATGCCGTGAATTGTGTGCTAGACTCTCGGATTTAATTTTTCAGACTACTCAATAATTATATACAAATAAATTTATCTTATTTAAATTTTAACCAATGCAGTTTTCCTAAAAACTCAACAAATAAAGTCCTAGTGTGACTCTTATATCTATTTTATTTTGGATAAAGATGGGAAAAACAAGGAAAAACTAGACTCTAGAATATTTTCTTAGCCGATGCGACACAAAAAATTATGCAATAAACTTCATGCACTCAGTTGGGACATGAATCAAGATCTCCCTTACAATTACGGCTGAGTAAAATGAGAGCCCAATTTTGCGTTCAGGCTCAGATGCATTTATGTCAGATGAACAAATTTAACAACTAATTTATTCTACGGTAGCAGAGCTATAGTAGCATTGCGGTCTCAAGAAACTTTAAGAGAATACAAAATTAATACATTTACTTGTGGTTAACATTGATAATGCTTAATGTATTTTTATATAAGTTCATATTTATTAATATAAAATGTGACAATCTAGAGCAAATGACTCCCCTTAAAAATATATTAAAATAGTTTTTTTAATTTGTAGCTGTATAAAAAGATTATTACCATCTAAATTCTACTCTAAAACCACTAAATTCTTTGTATGTACGATGACTAAATCTTTTTAACAACTCACTTCAAAAAAATAGACAAATGAGGTCACAATGATATGACAAATAGATAAAAATAAAACTTTGATTCACTAAGCTGATTTGAATCACACAGGGTATAGTTCAAACAGGGATCCTTCTGCTTCAAGATATATTTTTCTTTCTAAATATACGTAAAACGATGATAAAAAAATAATAAAGCAAGGCAAAGCGAATGGGTTCATCACGTAAAGGGGTGGTGTTGTTGGCAGGGGTTGAAAGTATAGGGGTTGGGATAGGGTGTGCTTTGAGGCAAAAAATAAATAAATGAGGGGATGAGGGTCAAAAATCCTCTGATGGAACAAAATAAAAAAGTAATAAAGAGAAAAATGAATCACTAAAAAAACTATAATGAAGTTGGCTTTTTTTTGTGCCCTCTTCTAACAGGCTTGTGTACCGACAATTGAAAAAAAAAACGTAATGTGACAACACATCTACAATTTTATGTAGGAATTATATTTCTCAGAGAATAAACTCAAAACAAGAGGCATGAGCTGTGTAAATGGTGTCAAAATTGAAAATAATAAAAGTAAAATTTTGTCCAGAACTTTATATAAGCACGTATATACATTTATATATACATTTACAATTTTCTTTTTTTTGCACAACCCCTTTTTTCAGATTTATTTTCGTATTATTTATGATGGTTTATTCTAGACATGTGGAAATGAACAAATTGGCAAAAGAATTTTTGTTATTAACTTATTTAACGTGGTTGGTCTGGGTCAAATAACCACAATCATAAATCAATAAAAATACGATTTTAGTAAGAAATTAATATTAAAACTTCTTACTGGCTAAAGTGAATTGTTTGTATCAGGTTGTATCGTTATTATTATTATTATTATTATTATTATTATATTAATATTAATATTATTATTATTATTATTATTATTATAACAACTAGTTATTCTTAATATTTTATGAGCAATTCATAAGATCTTATCTATAAGCTGGAAGCCAAGTTGATAGTATCTTGTTTTAGTCACTTTCCGACCAATATTGTTACAAGTTGGATAAAGTGTAGGCCCTATTTAAAAACCTCTTTTAACCATGTTTAACTTGTGATCACGTTTTATGACTTGTCAGGTTTGTTTAAGCTACTAATCTATTAATCATTCTTAAACATATATACACCCTAAGAATTTTTTAAATGTAATTATAAATATAACATAACTATACCCAAAATGAGTATTTATTAACATAACAAAACTATACCACAACAACAAATATTTGGTGCTTTGGAAGTTAGAGCTATTCTTGGGTATATTTGACCCATTGATTCCAAAAATGGCTTCAGTTTTACCCTATCAGCTATAATTTTAGAGATAGAGCCTATCCACCTCATATGCTTATTTGTTCTATGCAGTACGTCTACAATAATTTCCATATTATTAATCACCGATATATGTATGTGATATTATAATTTATGAGTGTAAAGTCAGGGACTTTAAAAGTTGAGAATCTAATGTGATTTTATTATATTTTCAGCTTTAGTAGACACCATGGCTTCCTCACAAAGGAGCTGCTTGAACCATCCAGATGTATTTTGCTACATTTGTGGCGAGTATACCATGAATCAAAGTAGGAATCCTATTTCAGAATTTGTGAAGAGAGCATATTTTTGTTATTTTGGTGTCCAGCTTGGAGATCAAGATAAGTTGTGGGCGCCACATATTCCATGCAAAACGTGCACGGAGCATCTGCGGCAATGGACAGATAGAAAGAGGAGCTGCTTGAAATTTGGGGTACCAATGGTTTGGAGGGAACCTAAAAACCACCATGATGATTGTTATTTTTTTCTTGTCAACACCAAGAGCATCAATCGAAATAAGCGAAGCAAGTGTACATATCCCGACCTAGACTCAGCACATCCACACTCAGACGAGGTATCCGTTCCATATTTCCACCAACTACCAGAGCTCCCAGAATGTGAATCAAGCATGTCTGATGATGAAATACATGCTAACAATAGTGTGGAAAGTGACGGTGATTTTGCCGGAACTTCAGGTTTTCAACTTTTTAACCAACATGAATTGAGTGACTTCATCAGAGATCTGAACCTCTCAAAGGAATCTTCTTAATTGCTAGCCTCCAGGTTGAGTGAAAATAATTTACTTCATTTAGGAACAAACGATACGTTTTATCATAGCAGAGAAAAGGATTTGCTACCTTTATTCTCTACGGAAAACAACCTAGTGTTCTGCAATAATATCAAAAGTTTCCTAATGAAAATGGGTTTGCCAGAATACATGCCAAATGCATGGCGCCTTTTCATTGATAGCTCCAAGCGGAGTTTAAAATGTGTTCTTTTACACAATGGCAACAGATATGGCTCAATTCCTATTAGTAATTCTGCCTGTATGAAAGAGAAGTACTATTATTATTACTATTATTATTATTATTACTAGTATTGAAAAAGATAAAATATCAAGACCATCAATGGGTGATTTGTGTAGACCTAAAGATGGTGAACTTTCTCCTTGGTCAGCAAAGTGGCTTCACAAAATATCCTTACTTTTTATGTCTTTGGGACAGCAGAGCAAAACATGACCACTGGATAAGAAAAGAGTTGCCTTCGAGAAAATAAATGGCAGTTGGAGAACAAAATGTCATCATTGAAATTCTGGTTGACAGAGCCCAAATAATCCTGCCACCATTACATATAAAGCTTGGACTGATGAAGCAATTTGTGAAGGCTTTGAATGAAGATGGTTTGTGCTTTCGATATTTCTCAATTAAATTCCCTGGATTGAGCATGGAAAAACTGAAAGCAGGGATTTTTGATGGTCTCCAGATAAGACAGCTAATAAGGGATTCACATTTCATAGATTCAATGAACAATATTGAGTCTTGTGCCTGGTCTTCGTTTGTTCTAGTTGTCAATAACTTTCTTGGCAATCATAAGGCAGGTAACTACTCCGAATTAGTAGAGGATATGCTCTCCGATTTTAATAGGCTTGGCTGTAATATTAGTATCAAGGTCCATTACCTGCACAGACACTTAAATCACAAAGGTTTTCTGGAAAACAATCTAAGTGAAGAGCAAGAAGAAAGGTTTCACCAGGACATAAAAACTATGGAAGACAGATACCAAGGAAGGTGGGATACCCACATGATGGTAGATTACTGCAGGCGCCTTCAGTGTGACTGTCCCGATAGATCTCACTCTAGAAAGTCTTATAAAAGAAAAATTGTATGTGTTGAATGACTAATAAAAAAGTTTCATAATGATATTTGGTTTAAATAAGTGGATTTAGTAATAAGGTTGTCTTAATAGTATGTAATATTAATAGCATCAAAATATCTGATATGATGAAATGACTGATAAATAAATAGGTTCAAATGTTTTTGGATTGAAATAAACTTAATTATTAATATGTGGTTGTATTAATAGTACATTATGTAATATTAATAGCAGCAATATTTATCAAAATCATATCAAAATAGGAGATCATGCGATTAAGGATCTAAAATGATGAACGACAGATGAGAATCGGCATATAGGGTGACTATGCCGTATCTCCAAAACTATAACTGATAGGGTAAAACTGATGCCATTTTTGGAATCAGCGGGTCAAATATACCAAAGAATAGATCTAACTTTAGGGCACCAAAATGTGTGTTGGGGAGTGTAATATAAGAGTGAAATTATACATTGAAATACATAACAGAACCATAATCTAAGTGTGTAATTGTATATTTCTAGATATAACAGATATATATCCTAAATTATATATTTTTATTCATAAACTTAACAGAAGTATACCCTTAAGGACATATTATTTATTTTAAAATATAATATAAGTTAACTCATGGAAGCCATTATTAACTTCTAAACAAAACAGAACTAAATCCTAAAAGAGCTTTTATAAATTTCTAAATGTAGCGACTATGTTTTAAAGGGGAAATGTTACTTGTTCTAATGTGTTAACACATTAACAAAAGCACTAATCGAGTTATTATTCCATAAATAATTAGCTCGCCACATTTAGTTAACTCCATTATCCTTGTTTAAAAAATGATTAAAACAGCTTATGATTGAATTAAAATTATGACTGAACTTGTAGTATTGTTTCCATTCTACATGTTCTAACCCACACCAAACCATTTCCTTTTTGTTGTGCAAATTAATGTAATAAATGTGTCATACTTAAGCCCTCTGGACAGATATTAATGGTCTACGCTAATCACAGATTAGGGTTATGTTATCAGAACAATAAGAAAAGATTACACATGTAAAAGTGTAGTTCACAAATCAAGTAAATGAACGTGTACACTCCGTTTACAATCAGATATAACAGTCTTGCCTTGACTGACAACACTATGGCGCAGCTTACAAGATATAACCTTGTCAAGGTAAGGCTGCAACCTTTAATAGTAAACGGAGTGTAAATGAAAGCAAACAATACTAATTTTATTTGCTTCAGAGGCCGTATGGTATAAGTCATCACTCTCATGTTAGAGTGACCTGCTGATGACATTTCGGGTTTAGAATTAAGAGTCGGGTGTATTGAGGGTGGTTTTTCCCTAACCAGTTTTCCACTCTCCCTCCACAAAAATTCGAGTACACTTTAAATTCAAACTTCCTCATCCCTAGCACATTGGCGTAATTTGTACATATGCGTACAACCTGACCATGTAGGTAGTAAGACACAGTACTTAAAAAAAACTTTTTTTTGAATTTGTTGATCCTTTTAGTCAAAAGAGTGGATATGATTCTTTTGTACAAAGCAAACTGGATCGAACACATCCTTAGGAGGAACTGTCTTCTTCATGACGTCATATAAGGAAAGGTGGATGGAAATAGAAGCTTAGGAAGAAGGATGACTCAAATATTGGATGACTTAAAGGAAATAAAACATGTCTGGAAGCTGAATAAGGCAGAGGACAGGGCGCTAAAAGTTTATCCTTTTAGTTTCACAGCTGCCAAAATTGATGCCATCTGCCTAACCAGCAAGTTTAGTAGCTATAATTTTTATCATTCTATGAGAATGTCACTATCAACTATTTATCAATTTCTCAGAGGCAATATACCCTTTAGAAAAGCCGACAGACCACTTAAACCACCTCTTTATTAATCTTGTTCAAATGTCATCCCCGCTTGGGAAATGTGTTGTCGATATATATAAAAAAAAAAAAAAATTGTGTGACAATGTGACTTTTTTTTAGATTGTTATCGGATTTTAGTATAGGATTTTCTTTTATTAAATTCCGTTTTGCTTTTTTATATTGCAACTGTAGCTCATCTTTTATCACTAAACAGATGAATTAAATCAATGCCATATTTAATCCCCATGTTTTAGTTAAGTAAGAGTTGAATTAATTAAGACACATGTGTAGCAACTTTAATTTAGGTCTAGAGTTTGCAAGACCCTTATTAAATTAATGTTGAGGGTGATGAAAATTCAAATTAGTAACAAAAAGATTGATCTCTCAATCTATTAATTAAATATAAGGTCTAGTTATGGGTTTGTATGGCTATATGTAGTGTCATTGGTCAAACTAGTTTAAGTCCCATTGATAATTGTCTCTGGTTTTATAATATATGCGTTATATACTTTAACTAAAAACCCTCAATTCTTACAACTAGTATATTAAATAGTATATCTATGGAGCCATTAACTTGATTATTATTATTTAAATCTATATCTGTCCTTTGGTTTCATAAATAAAAATGCATTTGTTGAGTGTAGTCACAGAAAGTATTTAAAACTGTACATAGCCTAATGATAAATTTTTATCCAAATTAGGTATGTTTGTATCACAATATATTGACAGTTAATGTTTCACTTAGCTACTAAGTTAATAGGCTTAAAGGCTTTTAGTGCAGCTGTCTGTTTAGCCCACTATAGAATTTAAATAAAACGCAACGTTTCTCGGGTGGGAAGGGGAAGGGGTGTAGTATATAATAAACAAAGTAATATCACCTCAGTAAACATGTACTTAAACTCAAAACCTGAGACCTCCCAGTCAACGGTGAAATATACAATACGAGATTTAGTTATTTGTCCACATACCCAGATTAAAGCACATATAATCGCTTTAGAAAGTTGGTATGCCCTCCTTCACACGAAGGAAACCAATATTAAAACAGAACTAAGAATTTATCTTTAGACATTATAGAATATCCAAGGAAGAGATATATTTGAGGGGACAAAAAACCAACTCACTCCTATTTTAACCTAACTTTAGAAGGAACTACACATAAAAGAATAATATTAAATTAACAACCTTAGTCATACAATAATATCAATGGAAAATCTGATGAACCTGTTGAAACTAAATAATAATAATACCTTAAATGTAACCACATTTAAATTAAAAAAATATATGAACACTACATAATAAATAACTAGAGTAATAATTTTATAAAAGGGACAATATCAAAAATAGGCTTTTTAATTTAATCTCAATACTTTTCGAAAGACTTAACTTTCACCACGAACTATTTAACGATAAGTGTAGCTCTCTCTTTTTCAATCTCTCTCTTTCTCGCCCTGTCTCACACTTATTTCTCTCTAAGCAGGGCTCTCGGGACTTTTGGGGCATTTTTTTTGGTCGGATGGACAGCCCACAAACCAACGAATGAAGAGATTGGCTGAACCCCATTTTCTTATCCTTCTCAAAGAAGGGTGACCTTTCTAGGTTTTTGTACGCCAAGACTATCTGCTATTCGAGTATTTACACTAATTGGGCAGGCTGTAGGGACGTTGAATAGTTCAGAACAAATCTATCAGCATCTTATTGGGGTTGGAGTAAGAAAAACTTGTACGACTAATCCATCAGGTTACTTTACCCTGAACATCAAATTAGATAAAATGATCATTACTTAGACCATATGCCTACCAACATGATTTTAGCTTAGGTTTAAATTACCTGGCCATAATAATATCTAAAGTGATTTTAAATTGAATAACATTTCGATAGCTCACGCTGGATTTTGTTGTTATGAATTTAAAATGCGGGCTACTCAAGGTGGTGGCAGAGTGATCTATTACATTAAATTCGTATTGCAAATGGCTATCGTTGATCAATAAATCATGGTTTGCACACATTCTGGGGTCTTTGAGAATAACTTTTATGGATGCAATCTCCATTGTGGTTTCCTCAACCTCCTATAGAAAGATTTGGATGTATTTATTTCACACCTTAGAGTGAATTAATTAAAGCCCTTGGGCTTGACGTAGGAAATATATGAGCTGTTGGAAGTAAAATTTGGGAACGAAGGATTTTTAACTTCCTACTCAGAAATATAGAATAATATAATTAAAAACCAAACCATCACCACGGCTAAAAAGTGACAAAAATTGTTCATCTTCTTAGGTGTGTGGTTGTGGCCTGTGATATAAACGTTGTGAATACATTTTCATGATTAATATACCTTCCAATAATATTTTTGATAGTCATCCACTATTTATTTTTTAATTAATACACTTGCCCAAATACTAGTTAACAAATTTCATTTGAAATGCATTGTGGTTGATAATATTTTCCTTTTACCAAAATACGTAAATATCAACAAATAATTAATACAAAACGGTTAATAGATAGCATTATTTGAAACAACTACAGGCTGTATCAAAAAGATGTTTAAATTTTGTATATAATTATTAATACAATTTGCAATTAAGGTAGTACAATATTAATAATTTAAATGAAAGAGGAGCATGTGTAATTATAATGGCACATTTGCTCAAACTGGATGCCTTTCTAGTCCAGACGCTGATGAAAACGTCGTTCTACAGAGTCACAAACAGCATAAAACAGTTCATTTGAGATATGGGTGCACTCTTTCAATAACTTGCTTTCATTTAATCGATTGTTGCCAGTTCGGTACGATAAACTTCTCTAAGGTAAAACCATTACATGGTTTGAGGTCTGGTGAACGAAATATTCAATGCTACCTATTCGCCAAATACATCTGTTAGGCCAATTTTAATAAAGTTATTCCCTTACATCACGATAGTAGTGGGGAGGTGCTCCATCTAGCTGAGAATAAAAGTCCTCCTCATTCGCAAACATCACGTGAATGCTTGGAATGATAGAATTCCACAGCAAGATCAAATAAACGGCAGCAGTTACAGTGCTGTCAAAAAAGAATTGTACAGTAAGGCCCAACACTGACAATCCATACCACAATGCAACATCTGGTAAGTTCACAAGGTGTATCGCTGAAATATGCGGGCTCTTCGTTGCCCAGTAGAGTCAATTGTGGTGGTTAATTGTGCCATTAATTTAAATTTAGACTCATCCCTTCAAAGAATCTTGTTTGAAACTGTGGGTTCTCTAAATATTTTGACCGGTATTACTCTCAGAATTCAACTCTTCGGTCAGGATTGTCTTCATTGAAGAAATTGACCAAAGTCATTATCTGCGCTTCAATATGCGCCGGACGCTATCTTTTGAAATGCCTATACACCAAAAAGCTTGCCGAACAGATTTTCTTGGAGACCGTTGGTAAGTTACCACTGCCGTTTCTTCTGTTGTTGGACTTTTGGACGTTTGCGGTCTTCCGGAACGATGTTTGTGGACGTCTTGAACAG
This sequence comes from Timema genevievae, assembly GCA_902155825.1. Lineage (NCBI taxonomy): Eukaryota > Metazoa > Arthropoda > Insecta > Phasmatodea > Timematidae > Timema > Timema genevievae. The sequence goes on along the minus strand of CABFWO010000043.1, from coordinate 50,485 downwards.
TTCAGGCTGCTTCAAAACTATCTTAATGTGAGCAATGGTGAGCCGCATCTCTTTCAAACTTCCTTAGAAACTTATATGAACTTACACTATGTTCTCACATTTCCAGTAACACTTTAGGATATATTTCCTTTCTTCTATGCTTAATCACCTTCCAACCATAATTTATAATGGGCTACACCAAAGAGAGAATAAAATTTCAAAAGTTGTTGGCTGTAAAAATGTGTATTTTTAGACACCCTGTGTATCAAGTATAAAGTTAGTACACGCACGTTGAAAATGAGTAGATAAAAAGTGTTCAAAATGTAAATTAAAACAAATTAATCTATTCCGACAAATCAAAACAGTCGCATTGTATAATTGATCATGGGATATTATTTCAAACTGTTAAATTAAATCATTTTACATTATTTAGATATTAAATCTCCCAGCAGTATAATATTTTCACTTCTACCTACACAGCGTTCAAACATATAAAAAAACTCCATTATTTTATTTGAGCTATCAATCGATTTTTAAAAGTGTATATTTCATATTAAAACTCCTACTGATATTTTCACATTGTAACATTAATAAATATAGACAAAAAGCTTGTTGATTAAATTTAGTAGAGATTTTATAAATAATATTCAATGTTTCAACTGGCACCACATTTTCCATCAATATAACATTTTATGCAAGTGTAAAAATTTAGTGATGGTCAAAATCTATTTAAAGCTTTCTTTCCTATCAAAATTCTTCTGTATATTAAGAATTAGTTAGGAAATAAGGTATTTCTGACAAGAAGTCACTGAATAAGTGAGATGTAGGCATCCACCTCAGTAGCCAAATGGTCTAGGCGTCACTCTTGTGTTAAGACTGGCTAGCTGTTGACGGGGAGATCGGGGTTCGAATCCCGGTCGGGTCTGCTGAAGATGATTTTTTCCTAAATAGTTACAGCTTGGCTTTCCCTTCTTCTCTAGATAAGGGGTTTCCAACTGCGGACCACAAAGTTCCCTGTAAAAGTATTTACCGTAGATAAATTAATATTTTTAGCAGAGAAACAGAAAGTTTTGTCCTCTGTGGAAAAAACCCATGAAAGCTCCAAATGATGTTCATTCAGAAATAAACATAAGTGTGCTATATTTCTATAATAGCTAATGTGTCCGCGTGAGTCATATCTCCTTCTACCCACCAGCCGATTATGATACGGTCCACCACTAGACTCGTGGATTCAGTTGTCGCCCTCGAGAACTTTTAAGTTGGAAAAAACCCCGCTCTAGACTATCGACATTTAGATATACTGGGGCTAAGGGAGATAAGAATGAGCCAGGTAGAGTTTGGATTTAAAGTATACCATTATTTTCATGAAGGGAGTGTGGAAGACCATCGAGGGATACCAATCTAATTACTCTACACTAGACTGCACAAAATATACGTTTAGTCTGCCTGTCAACCAATACGGGTTTTTCAGAAATAAATATACACACGAGATAGAAGCAATAGAGGGACATATATCCATTTTTATTTCGATCAAATATTCCAAAGAACGTTGATTGCCCTCGACGTCTGCAAATATCGCCTCTTTGACAGTAAGTGCGTGAGACTCGGGCGGCAGTAAACGTCACAGCTGTGACGCGGCTGTCGCTTGTCAAAAACTATGGTTCGACGTAGGGGTCTACCGTGGTCGACACAAGGAGGAAGGGAGGTGGAAGGGGTGAGTATAATGGGGGTTGAGAAGACACTAAATGTTGGTTTAGACTGGATTATAAGTTTGGGAAGGTTCTATTTGACCGTTGTTTAAAATTTGAGATGAATGATGAGAAAAATTACTTGTGAACTATGAAGTGAAAGTTATGTGGAAACTAAAACACTTTCTGGCATATATGTAAGATATATCACCTTCAACAATATAAAACTGTATTAAAAATGGCTTGTATTTGTAGAGTTACCTAAACGGTAGTTCACATCTTAACTCAGTCAGTAACACGTCCGTCTTAAGAGCAAAGGGTGTCATGCATGATTCCTGGCTTGGGAGAAATTGTATGGTTGGAGAAATTTGTGTTTCCCTTTTCAAAGTTAAATATTTAGGTCAGTTAATAATTCATGTCATGATAATATAATCAGTCAGTACTCGGTCATTCTTAGTACTAGTTCTTTATTATGGCAGACTATAAAACTATTTTTTAAATTCCAATCAACCGAATGGACCTTTGTCCATCTGCTATGGTTTTTTAAATATATATTTAGAGAATCCATCATTTCGTATCTGGCCAGGATGCATGGGAGGTCGTCTCTCCACTAAACTAGTTTTCTCTCTTGCCTCAAGCGAGTGTTGATACACTACCTTCAATTTAGTCTACTGATATAATTTAATTAGAAAACAAAGGAGTTTAAACCAGAGTCCTGTCGTTAAATGTTGCAAAAAAAACCCAGATAGTTTTAGTGCTGTACCTGTGGTGTTTTAAACCACCCTCAATACAATTAGCCAGTTATATATATATATATATATATATATAATCTGTTTTGCCTACCTTAAACTAAGAAGTATGTCTGTTAATAACCGAACAATGAGTGGTCTACTTAATGAAGAGACCCATTCACAGGTACATTTTAATATAGCTCAGCTTATCCACAGCATGTCACTGTTAAAAACCTAATCACAACCAGTCTTTAATAATTACAGGTTTCATATGGGCAATTTTAAAGGGAAATACTTTATTTTGACTAAGAATATAATGTGTATATCTTTATCTTGTTTATTGTAGGATATCTTATATAGTAATAAATAAATTCATTTAATTTATTTAAAATTAATATGATTTCTAAAAGCTGTATGTATGATTTTATCGTATTTCACATTAATTCTGGTTACTCTTATGTATGGATTTTAAAATAACAAAATATATTCTTAGCTCTTAGAATATCGTACCTGTGACACGATAAAAATGTAGTTAGTTCCAGTTATATTTATGGTGATAAAGTTTTAAAAATATATTTAACATTAAAAACTTTGACGTAAATACAAATGGTCTGACCGTCCAACATTAAATTTAAAAATTTAATCTGACACTCGAAAGCTAGAAATTCACAAAGGGAACACACACATACAGAAATTATCTCCACGAATCTTCTCTCACCTTTTCCAGTTCGCCCCCCCCCCCACCCCCCTAATAAAACTAGATTTAAAAACCTGTGGATACGATGGTTCACAAGAGTGACATTAATACCTTTAGTGGGGAGAACAATTTTTAAGGTGCGTGAAAAAGGAGTAATACGACCGACGTCAGAGCTCAAGTCTTTCAACTAAATGTCTGAAAATAGTTATATTATGAGAATCCTCCTGCCTCTCCTCCCACCCATCTTTACACCCTTAACACAACCTTTTTATTCTTTTGGCCCGTCCATAAAGCAAAACGATAATATCGGTGAGACCAAGCTGCCATAAGAGGTGACAAGATACTATAAACCAGGTGGAGATATAAATGCTTAGAGAGAATAAGAAAGATTTAGTGCACCGGTTGGTTTCATGCCCGTCAAATTCTCGACGCGTGTATGACAAGGAAGGGGTGAGGGGAAGGGATATATATATAGATATATATATATGGTATGGTATTAATCATATATATATAGTATTAATACCACATTCTTTACACGCAAGAAATATAATAAATAGTTTGGTTGGCTTAAGAGGGACGCTGCATGCACTGAATATGTTTATAATTCAAATAAGAGTTTGTCTGGAATTATATTATAGCCTTAGTCCAAATGTTATGGGAAGAGCGTTTTATAAAATATATACATAATTGTATGCGGTTAACACTGATAGCATTTTACTCTATTTATTATTAGTGTTATTTTAAAGGTAATGATCATATCTACCAAATTTGTTAGATATTGATCACATGAATTGACGTATGAATACGTGATCTAGTAATTTTTATACATTTCAAATAAGAACCATCCTATTAAAATTGGTCTGCATGTTTGTCTGGTGGGGTAGAAAGCTCTTATGAAGTATACAAGTTTTTAATTACTACACAATCCTTATAAGGAGGAAGGCAAATTTATATTTTCAAAGAAAGAATAATATTTAATACCAAGAAAAGTTACTAGATCTACTTTTACGTATTCGTACTAAGTGCATGTGATGTGAAGCTGTCAATATATATATATATATATATATATAATCAATACATATAAAATAGCACACATAAAATAATGAAACATCATAAATTTTTACTAAAAAAAATGTATAATTTTGTTTTTTAAAATGCCCTCCTTTTATGAAATTTGGTCTCCACCTTTGAGAAAAAGTGATGTGACTCTATTAGAGGTGAGGAAATAGATAAAAAATGAGACTATGTAAGTATTGATTTTTCTCTTTATACATTTATTTTTTGCGTCACGTTTCACTTTCCTTTCAGGCCATTCGTATATCTAGATTTAGGGTCTAGGGATGACGAAAGTCGAATGTATAGGAAATGCATCCCAGCCAAATAAATTATATTGGAAGACCAACTAGGAAAAATCATCCTCATTGCACTCAAAAGAGTATCGAACCTTTGGATATTCTCATCAATGGCAAACCAGTTCCTTGCAAGAGTTGTGCCTTCAAGCATATGATTACCGTGGCGTGTGTAGCATTCCTTTCTATTTGTTTATTTATAAATTTTGATTCACACTTTTAGGACTGCACGCCGACCGCGCTGCTACCATGATTGGATTATCTTGGTAATCGGTAATTGTAGATAAGGATCAATCAGAGGAAATTAAACTATCGCCCTTGGGCTGTATGTTATTCCACAAGAGAAAAAGAAATAAAAACGTTGACAATATTGGGATCAGGATGCGTTTAGAGCATAACAAGTAAAATCCTACACATTTTGCTCACTCAAATGATGACCACTATGAGTTTTTCAAATATTGAGTTTTTCTGATAATTTCATTCAGACATTATCTTTTATGAATTTACTTACATAATCTTTTATGGTGCACTTATACACCTGGACTAAAGTTATTCAACTTTTGCCCATAATTATTGGCTTACTGCTCACGAACAGCATTCTGCAGCCAATGTTAGATCATAGATAGCAGACTTCGTGAAGGTTGGACCTTGACGGAATAAGTTGAACTAAGAGAAACGAAACGAGGTTGAACATAGGGCGCCAAGTTTCAATTCACACTTATAGGAGGACCAAGTGCCTAACGTCTTGGACCATGACCTTGGAATGAACTATTGAAAAATAAATTCAAGACGACACAGTTGGAGTACGATCGGCGCACAGTCCTGTAAGTGTAAATCAACAGTCTTACAAGGTAACTCATATGGGAATGACCTCTTTTAACCTTTAAATGGTGAGGTGGGGTCTAGGAGACCCCAGCAGCCCTTTAAATTTCTGTGAATCCCCTTCCCCTCATGCTAACATCTTGTCCCCACCTGACATTTCCTGTCTCAACATGCTCTCACTGTAACTCACTTTTCCAGTCAGTTTCCTTCGTGTGTTTGGTCAGGAAAGACGTCTTGGGGTCCCACAGACCCCACCTCACTGCTAGTGTTCGGATTTTTTCAAATATAGTTTTTTCTAATATTCTGGTATAAATGTCGCGCGAACGGGTAATCTTTCGAAGTGATGATCCACAGTTTGCTAGATTAATTTTGGAGGAGCTCAACAGACCACTGGGTGATGAGTTGCCTATTTCTGATTTGGAAGACAGTGACAATGATGGTGGAGATGCAGATTTTGTTCTGAGTGATCATCAATCTGATTCGGAACAGAGTGAGGTGAGTGATAGTGAATCTACCGATGAGGATGGTGAGAGTGTGCCTCGTGATGTTTACAGAGGGAAAGGTAAAAACAGAATTCCGTATGTTTGGGGAAAACAAAAACCAAGACACAGAGGTAGGGCACCTGCCCATAATATAGTGAGTCATTTACCAGGATTGCGGAACGAAGCCAGAGCACTATCTCCAGGAGATATAAATCCTCTAGTGATGTGGGAACTTCTAATGCCCAATACTATGTTAGAAAAAATTGTGAATTTCACAAATACTCAATTAGAAGCATATAGAAGTAATTTCCAAGACCCGAACCGTACTGACTTACGCAATGTAGACCTGGTTGAGATGCGGGCTTATCTAGGTCTACTTTTGCTTTCTAGTATATCTAAATCCGGAAGAGAAAGCATGAGTTCCCTTTTTTCGGACGACGGGCACGGAAGGGACATTTTTAGATGCACCATGTCAATGAAAAGATTTTTTATATTGACGGTGTGTATTAGATTCGATGATAAAAATACTCGAGAAGCACGGAAACAAGAGGATCCAACTGCAGCTGTAAATGAAGTGTGGGCTGAATTTCTTCTCAATTCCCAGCGGATGTATTGCATAAGCCAAAATGCCTGCGTCGATGAAATGCTCGTCCCCTTTCGCGGAAGATGCAAATTTCGCGTGTACATGCCTAATAAGCCGGCAAAGTATGGCTTGAAAGTTTTATGCCTTACAGATGCTCGGAACTCATATCTTTTCAATGCGTATTTATATGGAGGAAAAAATTCAGATAGCATTGGCCTAACACATGAAGAAAAAAAATTATCTATCCCCACACAGTCAGTTGTCCGTCTTGTAAAACCCATAGAAAAATCGAACAGAAATGTTACATGTGACAATTGGTTTATGTCTATGGAACTCCTAAATGAACTAAAAAATAGAGGCCTAACAGTTCTTGGAACTCTAAGGAAAAATAAACCCGAAATTCCGAAAGAATTTTTACCCAATCGGGGGAGAGCACCTGGAAGCAGCTTATTCGGATTCACTAACGCAGCCACTTTAGTGTCCTACGTCCCCAAGAAAAATAAGGCTGTGATTCTTCTAAGCTCCTGCCATCACGATGATAAGTGTGACGAAGTTTCAGGTAAACCGGAAATGATAATTGATTACAATTCCTTCAAAGGAGGAGTTGATAACCTCGATAAAAAATGTGCAATATATTCTTGCAATAGAAGAACACGGCGGTGGACTTTGGCATTATTCTTTGCTTTATTAGATATTAGCGCAAATAATGCCTATGTTTTGTACTCTGACAGTCGGGAACGGAGTCAAATGAATCGTTTTTGTTTTATTAAAAAACTCGGCTGTTTTTTGATAAAGGAACATTTGGAGAGAAGAGCAGTAAATCTCAGACTTCCCCGTGAGCTTCGTCAAAAAATCCAAGCAATATCAGGAATAAAACCGGAAGATCCTGTTCAACACGGGGGCCCACCGAAGAAGAAGAGATGCTACACTTGTCCCAGAAACAAAGACAGGAAGACAGCAAATTTTTGTGTTAAGTGCAACCAAAATATTTGTGGAGAATGTTCGCATGCCATATGCAAAAACTGTGTGTAGGCATCGAGTGCTTTTTTTTCTCTCTCTCCCTCTCTTTCTTTATATTGTATTTATATGTTGTATTTATCATTTGTCTTTCTTTACATGTCTATTTCTTCTATATTGTAGGCTTTCTCTTTTTAATTCAATTTTTGTCATTTTTACACCAGTATATATTAAAAAAAAGAAAATTGTGAGGAACCTCAATTTGCCTTTCGTAAAAATTTATTGCTTGGATGTCATTGAGCATATTTCATAAAATATTAATCTAATCTATTTTATTCATAATTTCCTTTTTCATGGGTATAGTAAGCTGACACAAAATTCATTTATTATTTTATAATTCATGTTTTGGCAATTGTTACTAAATAAATTGTAGAAGAAAGATTAAATATAAAGTAAATTTATTAGTGTCAATTATTTATTATTAATTTTATATTATTTTAAATTTAACCAGTTTCTTATGGTATTGGGTTGCAAGAACACGTATTAAAAGGTTAATGACCTATAAAAAAAATTTGGGCGTATATAACAAAGGAATTAAGTCTGGGGTCCCCTAGACCCCACCTCACCACTTGTGATTGTAAACTTCACCTCACTAGTTAAAGGTTAAGATTTTTTGCAGCACGATACAATCCTATGAGTGTGACTCCAACAACAAAAGTATGCTTGATTTAATCTAAGTGAAAATGCCGCTTGGTATGGCTTATATCCGTGACTAACGATCCTTTACACTTTATGAGCTTCACTGATACAAGCGTTCTCGCTTTGTTCCATGTTAAATTAGGTGGTTAGGATTAAGAAGGTTAGAAGGAAGTGCATTTGTATTAACGATATGAGGTGACGAAAAACCCACAGGAGATTCATCATCACCTCCTGTGCTCCTGGTTAAAATAATAATAACCTAAACTCCATATCACTTGTCACCCAAGTGTATTGCGAGCCTGACTCCTGTTTGAACTCTAGGGTAACTTTTTTTTTGTTCGATGTTCCCAAATTATATATTTATACCGGTATACTTTCTATCCTTTCTAACGATAAGTATTATAAGAAAAATTAACCTAAGTTAAAATAAAAAATATAAACCTGTGTGACAAATATTACTATTGTAATCTACCAGATGTAATTTTTCATCATTTTAGTTTATTTAAATAAATTATTTTATTTAAAAAAGTATGTATATTAAAAACTATACTAAGGGCCAAACATATTTTACTTTAAATAATAAAAAACTTTCTAAGTCTTAATGTCGAGTAATATTATTTAAAGGCCTTGCATTTTTGCATTGACACTCTTACTTACACACGATAAAATCACATTAGATTAGGAAGTATGCTTATTTTAAGTATTAGTTTACATGATTCACTCGTATATTTTAAGTTCATGTTGAAAATAGCTTGAATACATTGGAAGAACTTTCAACCGTGTTTTGTATTTTTCTTACCGAATCCCATTTTAATAATGAAAGTGTATTATCTAAGAAAGATAATACTGTTATGAGTCATGCTGATGATAGTGGTGTACATGATACTCGTGAAATAGTCTAGCTTTATAGCGTGTCTTTTCATGTTCTCCTGTTAAAGAATACAAGAGTAGATTTAAGAGAGGAAAAAAACACCACCAACCCACTCTCAGTAAACAAAAGTAAACCCACAATAAGCCACGAGGTAAGTACACAATGTTATTACACTCCATAAATCACGTGGCTTGAAACTACCCTTACAGGAGGGAGAGGGCGGGGGGTGGCGAAATCAGGGTGAAATGTGACACAGCGAGATATCATTAAAATGAGGTATATGATGAACTGATGTGAGTTCAGTTTTCTTTTCAGCTCTCTCCCTATCTAAGATAGGCATCTCTTTTATTTTTTTGTGATACACTCACACCCTTAAACGTCTGTCAGCCCTTGGAAAAATAACCAATGTCAATAAATAATATCTACCCAATTCTGAACGTAGCACATTGAAAATTTAGCATTTTACAATGGGGATGAAAATAAAGGACCTCGTCATGATATGGATATGTGTTGTATGAAACTTTTTTTTTACAAAAACTGATTTCATTTCAACTTTATCTGGCTTCCAAACATTCAATAGAATCTCTCCCTGTTGTATGTATATAAAACGACCCCTTCTTCTTTTTTCTATATTTATTGAATGCAGTTACATTTATTGTTTCGTTTTGAGATGGTAGATAACTTTCAAGCCTCTCGTACTCTCTCTGTGTAAGCTATAGTATGTTGTAGAGTAAAGAGTGGGTGAAATAAAAGGTTTATTTAAAACGACGTACTCCATGGGAAATGACTCAAACTGATATATTTTTATTAAATATATTAAATCCAGTTTGTAAAAGTTGAAATTAAATTTCTATATACGTTATTTTGTGTTGCAAAAATCCAAATAAGTAGACTGTATACTCCATCCAATAAATACTTGATTTTTGAAATTCTAAAGGGGACACATACCTTTTATAAATTATTTATATAATCTAATAATTTAACCTTATGCTTCCCAACATTTAATTTTAACTAATCAATTATATAAATAAATAAATCACAGATCAAAAATTAGTTTCATAAATTCATATGTATTTTGAAACAAAGTTTGTTAGGTCAGATATACTTTATTTTAAAAACTAAAGTGAAGTCATACAAGCATGTAAGTATAGTCTAAGTAATCTTTCTACTCTCAAAATATTATAGATAATGAGTCCCTTTGTTAAACTTCTAGTAACATTGCCTGGCGTAAGCCTCATGGTCAGCATCGTCTAAGCGGCCAATTTATAATAAATAGCCTGAGTTTCCAGTGACAAAAAGGTGGTGGTTCGAATATCGGCTAAGCTCTCTAGAAATGAATTTCAAAATATTAGTTATCACTTTTATTGCTCCTTTCCCTTTTCACTTTAATATTGATATAAGTCTTTACGTATTTTAAGCCTCTCTACTGAGCTCTGCTCATTGGATTAAATGGTTAATAAATAACCTTTGGTGTTTATTGTACTTGTTAATTTAAAAATGTGCTACATAAAACTCATAAATGTCTCCTCAGCTACTTCCGTCATATTTAACTGAACCATGTAGCCAAATGTTTACACATTAATGAGGCAGTAACGCTAGTAAGGACCAAAGTTACATAAGATGAGCCAGTCATTAGCTAAATGTAACAGGTAATGAAGCTTCGTCTCGAGTTTAAAAGAGAGGGGNTGGTGTTATTTTTTCTCTCTCAAGAAAACGAGCTAAAGGCAGTTTGAGGGTGGGGGGGAATGATACCAGTAATGTCGAACAAACTATTACTAGGACATCGTCAATGAAGGGTGGTCATTTCCCGAAGCGATAAGATGGGTCCACAGAATGGCTACTCTGTCGCCAGTTAAAGAGGAGAGTGGGAAATGGTGGATTTCCTCGTTACTGAAAGGAGATGTCTTTAAACTTGTTCTGGGTGAAAATGGTATTAGATATGGAGTGGGAAGCTTGGGTGGGTCTTTGTGGAAATATTTTTTCTTTCTAACTTGAAAGCAGTAGTAATATTATAACTAGAAGTTTTATAAAGGCAGAAATCAAATACTTTTTTTTTGTATAGATTTGTTTGGGTGTTATTTCGAGGTAATATATATAAATATTTTATATTAATAGAAGGTTTTCTTGATTACAGTGTTGTTTTTAACTACCAACAAAATGTTCTAAATGTTATAAAATATGACTTAAGAATTTCGTGTTGACCCAAGTGAATGTAAACACTAATTTGCCTTTTACTATACCTTAGCTCATTCGGCACTGATTCTATAGTCCAGTTTTCATAGAAAGGACAATTTAGAATATACAAACCTATTTTTTGTGGTCAACTATGATAAAATATTACTATTAATATTATTATATGAATATAATGATAGGTATTGATCATATCTATCAATAGTGAGAGTTACAAATCACATTCAAAATAAGCAAACGTTATTGTTTATTTTTCAGGACTTAAAATTGCAATCAAATGTATACTTTTGGCTACACACAGTTTGATAAAAGTAGCCACTATCTATTTTGTTTGTCTATGTTTGATTATGTTTAAGGGGGGAGTGGGGCCAGAGTTTGTTTAGTTTAAAGAAGCTAATATAATGACAAGCTGAATTTTAAAAATTGAAAAAGGTTTATCAAGGTCGGACTACGACATTAGCACACCTAGGTGGGGAGAAGGGAAAAGAGGGTTGAAAAGAGAGTTTTATCTCCTGGAAAGGCCAACAAATAATATTGTAATATAATCCTAAATCTTACTAAGTAAAATCATAATATGGAGAAATAAAGATGTGTATAGTGTGTAAGCTAAATATTAAGACCATACTGATGCCTTGATATTAAAACTTTAACCGTAACACACATTAAGAAGGGAGGGAAGGTAAAAATTAACTTAATTTCATATTTTTGGAACTTTTTAAATCAGAAAAATTTATTGCCCAAAATAAATATACTATTAATTGAATATAAATATATTACTTATTTTAATTTTCTTAAACATAGTTATGTCAAATTTTATTTAATATTTATCATGAGCGTAGTGGTATTTAACAAAAAATATTTTATGCAATACCTATAACATATGTTCGAGATCTTTCTAATGATCTATATGTAGAAGATTAAAATAAGTGTGCATAATAAATCAATATTTTATTTTAGCCTAAATAGTTTTATCGTAAGAACTACCTAATATACGGATATTAACTGACGTCGCCAACATCCCTCTTTAAAAGTGCTTCAAAAGTTTTTCATACGTAAAAAATTAAGCACATAAATAAAACATTCGATACATGAAATTCCCTCCTCCCAAAGTACATTTCTGGATTCATCTCCAACTCATGTATGTTTGATTATCGTATAGATCCATTTGACACATACGATCACCCTTAGTCCAATAAATGATCAAGGATGCCTATATATGTGTTCCTCGACTATCTTTAAAAAGACAACCTGACTTTACCACAGCTGTAATGAGAAGTGGAGTGAGCAAGAAAACACGGAGATACAGGTGGGCAAAAGTCAATTTAAATTATTTAATTTAAAATAATATTTAAACTAACAATCTAAGTTTATAACCAAGCAGATCGTTTTCGTGAATATCACAAAGTAGAGAACTAGTAGCTTGCGTTCATTGAATGGGACGATAGAATTGACGACATTAAATCAAAAAAAAAACTGTTGATTCTTCTAGTCATCAGTATGTGATTTAGTTTTAATAATAAATCGTAAAAGATTATCCAAACAAGTAATACTAAATATATTTATTAAAAGCCAACAAAGAATATAGTAGAAATAAATATTCTGTGATAGCAATGCACTTAAAAGGTGAAGGAGATCTCCTTTTAAATTAAAAGGCCATACACAGGTCAAACACAGGAAATTAAGTCTATTCTTAGTGGCAATTGAGGATAATAGCCCCAATTAGGAGTGCCTCAACAATAACTATTTAAGAAAGAGCAATTAAAGTTCAAACTAGGATATATAAAACTGAGTGGTCAAGAAAATACAGGGTGGACCAATCCACCTAAGCCTAGTCTCTGCATTGAAGGTGCAAGACAATAGACAGTTGGACCCAGCTATCATCAATAGCTCCATAGAAGCTATCTACACTGTCCCAAATCGTAATAGTGGTCAAATCCACTTATACTAATAATGTTAAAACAATTCTGCAATAAAATAAAGTTACCACGACTTCAACTGCCACTGGGAATAATATACAAAATTAGGACACTAATGTTTTTAAATCAAGATGCTAGACAATAGACATAAGGTTAAGGACAACAAACAGAAATTACATTAAACTAACACTTATTCAAGTCCTAGTGCAAGTTGTTGAGCTGAGTTTCTTAAACAAATAGAATACACAAGCAAGTGCTACATCCCAGCAACATGATGCAATACCTTGATCTACTCCTAAACAAAAAGCAAGATTAAATAATAAATTTTCTTTAAATGTACAGGCAAAGTGCCTCCCATTCAAGAGAATAAAATTTAAACCTTATTCTAACCACTCTAAGCAGACGTTAAGCAACTAAAATTTTCTCAGAAGGAAACATATATTCGAAAAAGAATTTATCCAACTAGTCAACGGGACCATCGATATCATCCTCAAGTACATCACTGAAAGCGTTGAGCAGCAGGCAACTATAATCAAACATACCAGCGTGTATTCTTCGGTCGTTGATTGAATAATGAGTTTCACTTAGTTGGCTGAACACCCAAATATATATTATCAAAATAACGGGTGGGGGTGGGGCGTAGAAGGAGAAGTCATATTTCCCCATGCGTCATTCCAGTTTAGTAAATAGGTGGGAGTCGATCCCGTGACGCTTACTCCTCTCAGCTAGAAAAGTTGACTGTGGCGGGGGGAGGGGGGGTTTCCATGCGCTTGCGATTGACGTTCCTTCTTTTTCCTCAAATGTTCATTGAAGATGAAGAAGTATGTAGAATCGAGGAAGCCATTTGAACACGCTAATGGCTCGAGAATTTTAATAAGATTGTGCATGTATTCAAAGTGTAGTTCACATAAGCTGAGATCATGGTAAGTAGAAACATATTATTAGTGATGATTATCTTGTAGGTTTATAGATAAGATATTTAGGAACACCATATAAATGTATAATCCATTATTGTGAGGGGTCAAAGACTTTTAGCCCATCACACGTTTAAGTTCAGAACTCTTCATTTACCAGAGCTTTGGCACAGTCTATGATTGTTGAATAAAGCCCTCTCCCACCCCCAAAAAAACTAACTTGACTATTTATTTTGCCCAACGAGCATGATTACAATTCAAACTAACTTTGGCTATAAACTCTCGATCCATCGACGTGTAGTAGACAGCGGGAGGTTTTGGCGTCACTCGCTTGATGGACGCCCTAGCGTTTGCGACTCGTCCGTCCTGACGCGAGTTCACTGTTTGGTCGTCTATTATCACCCCTTAGCCCCTCCGCTCCACCCTACTTTTACTCCGCTCCAGACGATTAACGACTCTTTTAAGTCTGACGCAATTACAGCATCTCGCTACGCCTATAAATAATTTCTGTCTCTCTCTAGACGGCCACATGATGTCGGAACTACCGACCCTCCCCCTTATTCTCGCCCCCTCTCATCCAAACTAAAGGCTGCGTTTTGAGAAACGGAACTAAATAGTTGGTCTGGGATGTCCGTCTATAATGCGTGTCTGAGTTGTACAACAATTGTGATGTAAATTAATCTGTCCGTGAGACATGATATGGTCACCGGACGAATGCGTTTGAAATGATGGTGTGTTTGGTGGGAGAACTCATTTCATCATCAATATAAAAGGAAACTCGCTTTAACGAACACATGATCTAAGGTAGTGATCACCAATTTTTATGAATATGGGCGATACTTTCAAAACTACGAATTGGTTTGCGAGCTACCCCAATTAAAATTGGCCGTATAACCCTTCTATTCATTTATGTGGGGGGAGGGGGGGTAAGGTAAGCGCTATGTGTCTTGGATTCATGATTGCAAAGAGATTAATTAAAAACCAGATAATACATTTCATACAAAAATAAACTTTTTGATGCTGGAAAGTATAAGAAGTACTCATTATAAAAACAAATAAAATCATAGTCAAACATTAAAAAAGAAAAACTATGATGTGTAAGTTACTTAGAAGAGTGATATTTACTTTCATCCACAACATTTTGAAGAGTTATATTTAACTTTCTACTTCCATTTGAATGAATTCATAAAAAAGTTCATATATGTGTCAGCTTCTGTAATTGTCCTTCAGCATCACCTGCAGCTGAAAATAATGACTACTCGCATAGGTACGGTAGAGCAGAACTACGCCTTCATTTAGAGTGCAGCGTCAACCAGCACAACTAGATCATATTTAGATGATGATTTTTATAACTTTATGAATCCATTCACATATAATAAACAAGTTTTTCAAATGAGAAATTCATATTGTGTCGTTCTTTCAAATTTTGTTTTTATATATATATATATGTATGCTACATATTTAAATAGTACTATTTATATTAATTATTCTATTACTAAATTTCTACTAAATTCATCCTTGATTTGTATTAAATTTGATAATATAATAATTTAAAGCATTTATTAAATAGTTTTCCTTATATGCTAATATTAAAGTATATTGCATATTCATTAAACATATTTGGAATTAAAAGGGTTTTATACAATATTTTGTGCTAAAAATTACGTTTCATTGAATCTTAGCACTTATTTAAACACCACGAAGAGAAACTTCATTTCGTTAAATTATTAACTCGATGAACAAATTTCCACACTATTTTTTTTTTAAGTAAAAGCTATGGCTTAGGAAGTTGAATAGCGAATGCAGTGTCACACAAAGAGGGTGGAGAAAAATAAATTAGGGTGGCTGGATTGCGAGGGGGGGGGGG
>CABFWO010000043.1:0-25419 GCA_902155825.1 Timema genevievae | reverse complement strand
GGGGGGGGGGGGGGAGGTTTGGGGATAGTGAAGGAGCTAGGATGAAATTGAGAGGAAATGACGTCATGACTAAATGGTGCTTCCTGCTGAGTATCATTTCTAACAGCTGCCCTCTGCCTTGCCACAATTACAGAAGATGAAGTATTTAGTATGGCTTCCATCGTGAAATTGAACTTGTTTATTTAACAAAGTAGTTAAAACTGATGTAACCGACACCACGTCATTTCAAAGGAAAATTGTGGTTATGTATGGATGGACGTCATGTTAATGGTGATATATATATATATATATATATGTATATATATATGAATTCATGTATTTAAAATGGTATTTTTTTTATTATTTAAAGTATGGCTTTTATGTTCTATTTCAACGTTTACATTTCACCCGTCTCGCGAAAATATATGTTCTCCTATTTCAACGTTTACATTTCACCCGTCTCGCGAAAATATATGTTCTCCTATTTCAACGTTTACATTTCACCCGTTTCGCGAAAATAGAGAATTTTTACCGTTGAAAATTTTCAACCTTGGCAGGCGTCTGTCTAACAAAAGAAGGCTAGGCTTTGTAAAGTTGGGCAGTATTTTTACAATAATGCTTAAGTGTACATGCTTAAAAACAAGTTATCACTATAATAAGATAAATGAAACAATACAAACATATTATTTAAATCATTTGTTTTATTAACTTTAAAAAAATTTATTTTTTATTTTTCAATTAATTTTTAAGATATCGAAATTCTTTCATCAGGGTGTGAATTTGGTTTATTCCTTGTCACTAGCTTCCAGTAAAAGTGTGTATTTTTGTGTCCATATTAAGGTTCAGGTTATACGTTTATGTATTAATTACACTGTTGGTTTTAAGGATGTTGTAGTTAGAGGAGGTGTACCCGCATATGCTCAGAGGAAGAGTAGAAAATAATTTTGGAAAAAACTACCCTCAGTATACCCGACCAAGATTCGACCCTAGAGCGTTAGATCATACGGCCACCAAGGCGGTTCCGATTTATATTGTTAGAGGTGATGTGAAAAGGATGAGTGGAGAAATCAGAATTGATAAATTGTGGAAAAAATATAAACGAGAAAATGAAATATTTTTACTAAGCAAAAATAGATGACTATATGTTGCTAGAACATTGAAGTTATCTGAAGTTGGAAAAGTGGCTCCAATGCTCTAGTTTAAACCCAAGTAGTTTAAAATCACTGAAAAAAGTTTAAAAATAATTAATCATTTAATTGAATATTAAATTTGGCCTTTAAAGTTAAAGCTTTTTAATAAAATAATTAAAAGTATATTAAAAACGTAGATTATTATAATAGTATTTATCTTAATACTCTAATACATATTTTAAGTTTTACGGACAGGCTATCAAAGAAATTCAAATGGAGATAGTCAACATTGATTTTTTTTAAATCAAACCTCCAAAGGAGGAAACTTGCTTCTTGCGTCAGCCTTTCAAAATACCCCACTACAAATTTCCAAGGTCTTATCACCTCCAGCGTCCCTATTTCTCTTCCCTTCCCTAACCATACATCATGTTACTTTCACCACCTTGTGCAGGCACAAAACGAAGAAACTTCCGATATTCGCATCACTTTCCCTTCGTTCTGAAGCCACATCCTATTCCAGACTTGAAAGTCCACAACGGAATAAAAATTCAAGTCAATTGTGATTAGCTTTCTGGCACAAGAACATAAAGCATGTTTTATGAAGGTAATAGTTCACCCGATCGAGATTCGAAACTCGATCTACCCGTCCTCGGCAGTTTAGCTCACTAGCAAGTTAGCTAACTACGCCACAGAGGTGGGCTGGCAACTAAAAGATTATCCTTTAAATCTAATAATATATTCTTAAATTATATTATTGACTTAACTCATTTTCACCCTACGTTTCATTCCACCCTTGTCATTTTTGGCCGAATATTTTTTACTTGTATTTGCTTTCTCTTTCTCTCTTTCTTTCTTTCTTTCTTTCTTTCTCTCTCTCTCTCTCTCTCACACACACACACACACACACACACACAAGTATTTTATTTTCCTCGTATCAACTCTATCTTGTTGGAGAATTAATTTTTGTTTCGAATGGGTCTATCTACAAAGGCGATATAACAAGCTCACCTCCCAACTCTAGATACTTATATTCTATACATGTGAGATAGAACGACGATATAGTACACAAACATAAAAGGGATTATATTCAAACGGGGGCCTTTTCTTTAAATATTTATATATATTTAAGAGAGAAATAAAAATAAAATACGTGAATTTATTTACTAATAGACAAACTATCAATCAATACTTAGGTTGGTACAATATTCCAAATTATTTTCCATGTTCATATTTAAATATAAATATATGGTACAGATTAGAGTCCAAAACGAGCGATTTATTAATTGTCAAAGTGATATTTTAATTTTAAAAAAAACTACTCTTTTTGGAATAAGATTGACCTCAAATATATGAATAGCATAGTAAGTTTAAATATCATGTAAGTTTCTGAAAATATAACATTGATAAGAAACCATTACCCGGTGATCCCCTTCACTGTGTCTCTAGAAATCGGAGACCATTCATTTAGTTCGTAAAAAGCCCACTCACACAGTGAAGTCGATACGTTTTAAAACGTGGATCAAACTGCAAACGAAGTGAACTGGTTTCTCCTTTTATCTATTGCAAACAACGGGGATGCTACTACTCTCTTCTTCACAAGCCTACCAACTTTCTTCCTTCCCTTTACCGTTCCCTCGTTCAAAACAAAGAGTCTCTATATAACCTTTTCATAAGCGCCTCTCCGAACCTATTTCTTACGTCTTCTGCAAAAGGGAAGACAATGGAAGTTAACTCGAGACAATACAAGCTTGCCTTCTACTGAGTTGCTGAATAATACAGATAGTAAGTTGGCAACATTCACGTTATCCGAGAGAGTCTGCCTGTACTGAGTTGCCGTTTATTGAAAGATAGAGGGAAGGAAAGCGAACAAGTATAAACGTGAAAGAAGTGGCGGTCTGGAACAGATAAGCTAGGAGAAAATTGACCGTGCTCCTGTTTAGTTATAGAGCTTATAAATGGGTAAAGCGTGAAAATGGTAAAAAGATTAACAGGTAGATAAATGAATTAATAAATATATCACAACATCTAACCAATTAAGTTTTTTCATGGTGACATGAGAAGAAGAGTTTGTTACCAAACTCTCATTGTTTACTCTCCATGGCAACCAAACCTCAATGGACACCAAGCTACATTACAAATTGTATGAAATGTAATAGAAAATCTTTCTCGCAGCTTTAATATCTCTCCTTTTTATATGTTTTTATTTAATTAAAAGATATTCTCGTAAAAAAATGTCAAAGTTCTGGCCTAGAGATGCTCATATTCGTCCACAGGGTCTAAAAATATTTAAATTTCATATCTCTGCGTGTAGTATATATCGCGCAATGCTCATGACAGACATACAAACTCTTCATTTTATTAATATAAGATTTAGGTTCTTAGAGCTATGATGCTCACATGTGGTTATCCATAATTGATCGTTGGAATGCCTAATATATGATTAAATTAAGCATTTTTAACCCATACAATATATGATTTAATTCGAAATGAATGTTCCACTCTCGATTTGAAATAATTCATGCGTTGAATATGGATTGCCAAAGGTCCAAACTTATCTTACCTTGTCAAGGTTTTCATCTTTCAAAGATTGCATAACATTCAAATATTGAATATATAACTATACAACTAATCTAAAACTTTTATATTTAAAATGTGATGTTAATGATATTATTTTAATCATTATGTTGATCCCTCTAAACCAACTGTGAATAGTCTGTATCATAAGCAATTATTAAATAATCTTTCAAAACTTGTTTTAATTATGTTATAATTTATACACATATCTATCTCTGCCCTAGCATAATCTCCATCCACGCTAACCAAAGTCTATATATAAAAATGAAACGACTACTACTACTTCTATTACTACTTCAACTACTATTATTATTAGTATTATTATTATTGTACTGCGTCTCACTACCTGTTTTGTGTTCAGACTATACGCATATGTAATAATAATAATAATAATAATAATAATAATAATAATAATAATAATAATAATAATATTTAGCTACCGCGTCTTACTACCCGTTCGGGTTATACGCTTAAGTACTAATTACTCTAATGGATTAGGATTTGGGAGGGTTGAATTTAGAGGAGGTGAACCCACATTTGCGTGGAGGGAGAGTGGAAAACCATTTAGGAAAAACCACCCCCCAGTTCACCCGACCGAGATTCGAACCTCGATCTCCCCGTCCTCGGCGGTCGAGCTCAACACGACTGGCGCGTTAGCCAACTACGCCACCGAGGCGGGTTATACGCATATGTAGCCTACCAACTACGGTTGTGAGTTAAGTACAAGGAATGTTGAATTTAGAGAGAGTGTAACCCCATTTGCGTGGCGGTAGAGTGAAAAACCATTTTGGGAAAAATACTCAATACACCCGATGGGGAATCGATCTCCTATCTACCCATCATTGGCAGTTTAGTCTAACGCGAGAGTAACGCCTTAGATCATGCGGCCACTGAAGCAGGTGAAAGCTTAAACGTTAGTAAAATTTATCTTACTACGAATTTCCCTTTGGCTATGATTTCTGTTCCTTTGGTAGATTATATCAATCAAAACCACTGGTATAAAAGATGAAGAAAATTGGTTAGACGTATGGATTTTTCTTTAAGTAAACTTAAAATTGTTAGAAAAGGCCCAAGCTACCATGAACGGACTAAACCTAGCAACTTCACCTTTTATTTATGTTACATGTACATTTTAAAGCTCATAACAGACATAACACTCGTGTTGATGGGCACTCAAGACTAGCGTGTTGACTTTTTATGGTCAGTGTTGTTACTAGCTAGGCGACTTGGATTTAAATACCAGTCGGGTGAAGTGAGGGTGGTTTATTTCTGAATGTTTTCCCCTTCTACCTCCATGCAAATATTCATACATAGCCTCCAAATTGTATCTTTATCCTCCCTAACTCAGTATTCTAAATATGTTGTTAGCCTATGGTTGGGTAAACAGTGGTGCACAAATTAAAGGTAAAAGCAGTCAAAAGTGTTTTTAAATGAACTTATTAGTTCATTTTAGTGAAAGTCTTGTACTATAAATGGATAAAATGGTGATCAAAGTGAGGCGCGAAGTTCCCCTATCCCTCTTTAAAAAATAGATAATCGTAAACTCTAATTCTAAAGGATTGAATGCTATTACTCAACACATAATACGTATAACTTATGAAAGGAGACAAAAGATATTTCGTGAGCTTGATGTGGCATGACTTGTTTAATGTGTTCTTTAAATAAACGGGATACTTATGTTTTTAAAGGGATATCATCATGCTCCGGTTAATATAAAAGAGGTATTAATAAATCAATTTAACTATTATACTGCAAAACAAGTACATTTTGATGGTTCGAAATGAAGGACTCGATCTCAGCTTCAATAGAACATATCTCAATTTGAATTAACATCAATAAAATGGAGCTCTAGAAAAGATTATAGCTATTTCAAAATTAAACCTATTCTATCAGCTAATGGGTCAAAATCTAAAAATTCTATATTCCACTTAAATATATTCTTATATACACAAACTAGGTATTATCTGCGTTTTTTACTGAGGGTAATTAATGTGCAGATTTTTTTTTAGCCAATTTAATGCATCAACACAAGACTTTAAAACACCTTTACTCTAGATAATATACAAATAGTCAACTGAACATGCATCACTGTGAACAAGAGAAGCTTAGTTAATTCATAATTAATTAATATTACAGCAGTTTCAGGATCAAATCTGGTAGCTTAGACCTAGAAAATCGATTGGTCTAAACATATGCACTTCAATGTACATAGTAGGAACGTTATCTGACAATTTCTAAAGTTTATAATATCTGCCTTTACCTATAATACTACAGAGTTTGTTCCGAGGTTTCTAGAAGGCCCTATATGGTTCAAAAAATAAAATTATCTGGGATACTGGGATTCTGGATGGATTTCTGTAGTATTATTTTTATGGGACTTATTATTATTATTATTATTATTATTATTATTATTATTATTATTATTATTAGCACCGCGTCTTACTATCCATTCGGGTTACACGCAATTACACTAGTGTATAATGGTAGAGTGATTGTGAGATGAAATGGAGGACCTACAGTTGAACGTGGGATCCGAACCGCAAGTGGAGGCCTGGCACTCGATGTGATTTACAAATACCTCTCAGTGCCAGTGCTGATGAATTTTCTTGTATTACCATTTCTTCATTTTCCTATAATTCCGTTTTCTAATTTTGTATCTGTAAACTAGTATAGTTCATGAAATACTTGAAATCCCAGTTATTTTAATTACACATAAAACTAATCTGAGCAAGCGTAGGCCAAGCTGTTTTATCACTCAACGTTTTAAAATTGAACGTTTCTCATCAGGGCTGTTAATGACTTAACCTAATAGGGTAGTGATGAGAGATGTAATTAGAAGGAAATCCACAAATATTTGCATTAATTTAGAGACCTAGAAGGCCAGTCCATTCGAATTCGTTAGCGTTAATATTTTTCAGGGTTGGATACATTCTTGAGCGTTGGTAATTACGAGATTGGAGGGTGAGGAAAAGAGAGAACGAAAGATAAATAGAAAGAGAGAAAACAAGGTATTTAAATGTAAAATTACTTAAATAACTTAACACTTATTGTTAGCTTGGGACATATTAATAGAACACAAGCTAGGGTTAAATTATCACTAATTCAAGAGAAATTCTACTGCTATGGCTATTCTGAATTTTCAATTTTGATATGAAAACACACGCAATATATCAAGTCAAATATACATTTTTATTTTCACTCAAGACTGGTTAAAAAAAGAGATATTTCTAAATAATGTATAAGTTTGTTTTATTCGCTTTAATTTAACTATCACTTTTTTTTTAATTTCTAGCCCAGCTATGAAAAAAAGCTTAAGCTACACTTTCTTTTACTTAACTTAAGGCTTTCAAACTTACATTACACATATCTATTTTACCCTTAAATTGTATCTCTTGTTATTTATATCAATAAGATGAAGAGTTTGTGTGTTTGTCATGAGCGTTGAGGTCTGAAATTAAAACATTCGTAGCCCCTATGCACGAACATGCAAACCTCGAAACCTGAATTTTGAACGATTAATAAGATTTTTTTAATTAATTAAAAACCAAAATAATTAAGAAATATTAACGTCGCGATACATGTTTTACTACTACATAATAATTATGATACAATTTGTAATGTAGTTTAGTGGCCATAGAAGTTCGGTTGTCATGGAGAGTAAATAAGGAAAAGAGTTTGATGGCCATGGAACGTAAACAAGAAGTGTTTGGTATTTATAACAAACTCTACTTCTCATGTTGCCATAATATACTAATTGCTTAAAAGTTGTGATTTATTTCTAATAAATAGCTTTTATTTATTAATAAGTTTACTACCTGTGAAACTTTTTACCCTTTACCCTTTTTATCCTACATCCTCTATAGCCTGCACCCTTTATATACTCCATTCACGGTAGGAATTACTCTCTGAAAGGTCTTTTTCCTTACCAATATCCTACTATATAATAGATTTCTGGTAGGGGAAAAAGGCCTTTCAGAAAACAATTCCTACGCTGTACAGACTATACCTTATACCCTTTATAGCCTTGGACCTTTCTAGCCTAGGACCTTTATAGCCTAGGACCTTTATAGCCTAGGACCTTTATAGCCTAGGACCTTTATAGCCTAGGACCTTTATAGCCTAAGACCTTTATACCCTACATCCTTTATACCCTACATCCTTTATACCCTACATCCTTTATACCCTACACCCACACATTTTATACCTACACCCTTTATAACCTACACATTTTATACTATTTATCCCTTATACCCTACACGATTTATACCCTAAGCTCTTTATACGATACACCCTTTATACACTACAGCCTTTCTAACTTTTTTTAAATAATTTACACTTTTTAGCATAAATATTTCGTCAGTGCTAAGCCGGTAAGTTATTAATGTAAAAAAGAAGTAAAAAGTTCAAAAAGGACCAAAGTGTTATACATTATAAAAAGTAAATCTAATAAAAAAAGGAGAATAAGACCAAATGATGTAAAAGTTCCAAATATTGTAGAAAAAAAGGGGTAAAAATGGTGAAGTGGTTCAGAAGTAAAGCATAAGAAAATTAAAAGGTAAAATTGTTAAAAGGGGTAAAAGAAAAGAAAAAGTTAAAAGATTAAAAAGTGGCAAAAAGGTGAAAAGATTAAAAATCGCAAAAAGGTAAAAGGAGAAAAAAAGTTGTAGAAAGGCGTGAATGGGGCAAAAAGCGCAAATTTGGTTGAAAAGATGAGAAGGGTGAAGGGTGTAGGCTATAAAGGGTATAGGTTAAAAAAAGAATATAGTGTTAAAAGGGTAGAAATGCTATAGGGTGAAAAGAGTAAAAAGGGTAAAGATTGATAAAAGAACAAATAGTAAATTATATTAAAGGCTTAGAGGTTAAAATGGGTGAAAGAAATAAGAAAAGATTTAAAATAGTAAAAGATCACAAAAAATGTAAAAAGGGGAAGAGGGTGAAAAGTTTAACTGGGCTAAAACCATAAACGGGGTGGAAATAGTAAAAAGGGTGTAAGGTTAAAGGGTAAAATAATATAAGGTGAAAAGCGGTAAGGGAAAAATGGTAAAAATGTTTAAGGGTGAAAATGGTAGAACTGGTATATAAAAAGTAATCCAATAAAAAAGGACAATAATACCATACTTTCATACCTTATCACCCCGTTCTCTTACGGGGTAGCCAACAAACTGTGTATATATCTAAAAAAAAAAAACTCTGTACTTAATTCATCATGAACTTTCTCCACACTTCCCTATCCTTGCATACTCCCTTCACTTCAACAATATCCTTACACCGAATTATGCATGCTCTTTTATACTTAAAACTATTATGATTCTCTTTTTCACAAATCCGTCTTTCACATTTAACCACGTCTTACTCAATCTAATACTTCCTTTTGATACAAAGACTCTACCTCCTTATATTTGCTTCTTCACTGAATCCACTCTCTTCTCTCTCTCTCTCTCTCTCTCTCTCAACATGGCCAAATAAACGTATTACTCTTCTTTCACAATGACCTATTGGATTCCCTTTTAAACCACACTCCTTTAGCACCCACTCATTACTGAATCTGTCCTTACGAGTTTTTCCACATTTATTTCTTAGATATCTTATTCCAGCCACATTCACCTTGATCTTGTGTTTCTCCTGACAACCCACTCTCCACATCCGTTAAATAGGGTTGGCGTTAACACACTTTTATATACAGCCATCTTTGTCTCTTTCTCTACTACTAGATTATTTGCAATAGTCCATATGCATCCAACTACTCACCCAGATTCATTCACTCATCTGTTGATCTCTCCAATGATCCTTCCATTTTTATAAAACATTCTGCCTAAATATACAAAATCATTCCCTCTTTATAACAGTTTTCCATTTATGATATGATGACAATTATTTCCTGATCCATCCTTATCAATAAATATCACATTAGTTTCAGATACATTTATACGAAAAGCTCCATCCGACGCAACACAAATTTTAATTCAATTATATAACTATGAAATTTGATTTAACTACCGTGCATCCACACCATACTTTCTAAGAACATTCCATAACATACTTCTATTCACCCGATCGACGATTTCTCCATATCAACGAAGGTACAATAAACCTTCTTCCTTACTGCAATACATTTCTCAATCACGTGCTGCAACGCAGATATCTGGTCCAGGCGACCTCTACCTAGCATGAAACAACATTGCACAGCCCAAATCCTGACAACAGTTATGTTAACGCACCCTCTCAATAAAGAACTCTCCCAAAAACTTTGACTGGAATACTCAACTATCTATATGCCCAATAATTCTTACTTTTACTCATACTGCCTTTTTATGAAGGAACAATGACAGCATTATTCCAGTCATTAGGAACATTTGAAATACCAGCACTAACACAATCTGGCAAGTAGTAGCATGCCCCCACACTTAAGTATTTCACTCGTGATCCCATCTACGCCCACAGCTTCCCATTATTTAACACTTTCATAGCTTCAAACACTACAGCCCTGTAAATTCTTTCACTCATTTTCCATGTGTTTTGCGTTTAAAAGGGTATCGTTAATCCCACATTACAGATGGACCACGAGCTCCTTCTTGAAAATTATTAAGCTAGGCGTACTGGTACACTACTTGGCTCTATTTAGGATGGTTGTGTATATTTTTTCATGCTGATCAAAAAACATCAAGTGATGGATAGTGAGACACAACAAAATGATAGGTTAATCTTACTTAGACTAACCTAACTTAACCTAACCTAGCTTAAACTAATCTAACCTAAAATAAACTAACCTAATATAAGGCAAAAAGATTGTTGGGGCCAAATTCATATCTATCTGCATGTCTATTATCTGTTATAGACCTCCTGGTCTGTGAACATGGCCTCACTAAACAATGAATATTTGGGACATTGTGTCTCACGCAACCTGCTTTCACGTTTTTAATTACAATCTAAACCAATATAGGATTAATATTCCAACGTAGTTTAAGATTTGGTTACAACTCCCCGTGGTTTATTTAATGTACTAAAAATGACAACGCTACTTTATTGATTCACCATGTGAAGTACGCAAGTACTTAAATATAAAAAAACACTCAAGGATTTCTTAAAAGAGGGATTTCTCTATGTACCTACTCTCAATATTTCACCGTTTCCTTTGCAATCCTTTCCTCTACCATGGTTTAAAGCAGGAATAAATTACCGCAATGTTTTAACAATTTGTAAGGCCAGAAAGATTTAAAAAAATCTTCTTTTTTCCCCCTCGGTTATTTTAACATTTTTTACATAGCCATTTTTTCTAGCCTTGACGAAAGTATTATTATTTATATTGCATTGGATTACTATGACACTCAAAAATAAATCTTCTTTCTTGCTTAAAAATGTAAATAATTATACTCTCTTATGTTAAATCAGGAAGGGTTAGTGAATAAAACAACTACTTATGGATAAAAAGAGGTTATGGCTTATAAAGTTGCCATCTAGTTATAATTGTAGGCCACGTGGATTAAACATAATGCTCGTCCATTCTTGTATTTCCGGTGATGAGGGTGTCGGGGCTAGAATTTCAGTTGGGTGTTTTTTCTAAATGGTTTATCTCTCTTTCTATCCACCTCGAAAATGAGGGTACATTTCATAAAAATTTGTCCTTTCTCCTACCTATTACATTAATGTGATTTGATTCGGAATGACACTAGAGATGGGTGTTATAATTATGTGTTCATAAATAATTTTCTTTAACAACAAATTTAAAAATATATATATATTAGTATTAAAAAATCAATGTTAGAAACAAAATAATAGTTCAAAAATAAGGGAAAATTTTAAATTCTTTTTATATTTAATTAGAAATAGAAATACAAAATTTAAAAAAAACTGTTCAAATAGGATCTGAAATATTAGAAAGGTGAGAATTCCGTAATCATAATAGTGCTATAACTTTTAAACGCACACTTCATGTTTCTAATATTATCGTGCTAATGTTCCTTGCTAATATTCCATGACTTGGGAAAACTTTTTAGTTTCCCAGTAATTATATTATCAATAAAACTTCTCAGGCATCTGTGCACCCACTACCTTTGCTGGTCTTGAAACTTGAAACCACTTCTCACTGTCAATTAGTCGCTGGAGCCCTGTGGCAACTTTATAGTGTTTCAACTTACCTTCCTCTTCGAACCAATCTTCATTCTTAGAGTAGACTCCTCATTTCATAGTCATTGAAGTAAATTACAAAATAATACAGATAATGGAATGATAGTCTCAGGAAAACGTACTATTTAATGGCCTGTAAACAGTTGGGAAATACGCCCACTTTATAAGGCTACAACGGGGACCTCAAACAGGATGAGAGTTGAAGGAGTGAGATGTATATTAGGGGATGGTTTAAAGGAAGCCAGTGGAGTTTTGGGGGGTGGGGAGCAGTAGTTTGAGGGTAATTTGCGAGTTTCTGTGTGCGCCAACATTATTACCAACGTCGCCACGCACGCCCTTTGTTCCGCTTTCTTGGAAGTGATCAGATGCTTCAACGCGTCTTTTAACGCGCTAGATTTTGACATGTGACACGCTCAATAACTATCGCTGAGCTCACACGTTCACGATGTGCGTTTAACTTACTCTCATTCGTGTATTCAACATCATTGTGTTTTTTTCTTTGCTGTTGTTTATTGAGACCTCGTTTCACTAACCGCATTTAATTACGTTAATAAGATAGGATGAGGAAGGCAAAGTTGACAAAAATTGTACTCGCACTTACGCGCAGGTAGAGTGCAAAGATCCGCGTGCAAAAACATCGGGATTCCAACTCTGAGCCACCCATTGCCAGAAATTCGTTTTTTGTTCTCTTTTTATCACTGTGTCTTACAACCTTTTCAGGCTAAACGCAAACATCATAATATTTCTAAAAGTGTTGGGATGAGTAAGAAAGCATTTAAGAGGTAATAGCTCTGAATTTGTGTAGAAGTAGATTGGCAAACCAATTAGGAAAAACCATCCACATTAGAGCCGGCCAGGATTAAAACCCTAATCTACACGTCATCAAAAGAAACACAGTTTATTACAATAGAGACACCCTAAATCATGAGACCCTCGATATGGGTGAATAAAATGTTCAGCACCATTGGTGTTTTGTGTTGTTATTTTTATTTTGTACTGAATATTGATACTCATCCGTGCTAACCATATACAGGTGGTGGTGTGGTAAGGATGAAGAAGGCATAGTTATTTGAAAATGTAACAACATTTATAGGGTGACCTGGTCGTCTAGGGGTAAGGTGTCAGACC
Source organism: Timema genevievae (assembly GCA_902155825.1). Taxonomy (NCBI): domain Eukaryota; kingdom Metazoa; phylum Arthropoda; class Insecta; order Phasmatodea; family Timematidae; genus Timema; species Timema genevievae. The sequence goes on along the minus strand of CABFWO010000043.1, from coordinate 12,484 downwards.
TCTGTGTTGGGGGTCCAGGGTTCAATCCTCGGTCCGGCACAGATTTATCTGATTTCCAAAACCTTTCTCACCTCCGACAGTCATCTGACAGGTCATGTATTAATCACAACTTGTAAAGTGTGGAACGTCAGGCATCCACCGTGGTTCGGATCCCAAGTTAAATTGTCGGTCCCCTATTTCATCTTACAATCACCCTACCAATACACATTAGCGTAAGTGCATACAACCCGAACGGGTAGTAAGACGTGGTACTAATGATGATAATAACAACACCTACGATTAGAGGACTATTAAATCAATTAGACTCTCACTACACCCAGAAAGGTCATGAACCCTCAAATTACCCGTCACCAACAAACCATACGAGATGATCTTGACGTCTAGTACACGTGCCAACTGATGCGGGTAAATACATTGCTATAAGGGAGCTTATCAAAACGTATAATGATCAGTATAGTTGAGTCAAGACACTAAACTTACATAAAGTGAAAAGATGGGAAAACTCTGCACTCCCCAGTGCACCCAGACAAGGTTCAAACCCTAAGCTCCATGATAAAGGTAATCTAGTATTTTGCCAGTTTCGGGTCCAAGACCACGTGTCCACTCACACTTTTATAAAGTTATTATTATAATTATCACCACGTCTTACTACCCGTTCGGGCTATGCGCACTTACGCTAATGTGTAATGGTATGATGATTGTGAGATGAAATGGAGGACATATAGTTTAACGTGGGATCCGAACCACGGTGGAGGCCTGGCGTTCCACACATTCACAAATTGTAATTAATACACGTCTTGTCATAGGTGAAGGAAGGGTTTGGCAATCAGATAAATCTGTGCTTGGACCGAGGATTGTACCCCTGCCCCCCAGCAGGGACACCTTACCCCTAGACCTTTTGTAAAGCAGAGGACATGATTTTATAATTGATCTGTTTTCCACAGCTTTACCCACCCATTAATTAGTTTCTTGCATATTTCATGTATCTTAGCCATAGATTATGGTTGATTCATATACATATTCCTCCATATATAATACTAGACTACTTATATCTTTTAATATTATCTATAAATCACCGGTATAACTATAAGCTCCTATATATACCAGCCTTTGGGCCAGTTTCATAGTCAGATTTAGTACGCCTAAAGTGCGAGTCGATACTAAATACAGAACGACACCTACCTAGACCAAAATGGAATGGGCCAGTTTCGCATATGAAACTGGCCCATTCCATTCAATTTCAGGTAGGTGACGTCTTGTATTTAGTATAGCGCCGCACTTGAGGCGTACTAAATCTGACTATGAAACTGGCCCTTTATCTAAAATAGGTTGACCCAAAACTTATTCTATCCATCTAATTATAAAATCATTTAACTGCCAATTTACTTAATTGTTTTGTATACATCTAGCACATTTAAATGCGTGGTTTGTCTGAACGATAGTAGATGGGGACGATAACAAAGGATAAATATTATGATTTACGAATGTAAAGAGATGAATGGCAACTTAATAAAAGGAAATTTAAGTGCATCTTATTGAGATTAAATCCCAACCATCAGAGTCAATCATTCTATTCGTGAGGCTGTACTTACTTAAATAGACTTTTAAAAGAAAGTTAAAACTTCCATCAATTTGTACTAAATTTCCTGTATATATTTTATATGTTATCCCGTCCCTTTTTTTTTCTCTCTAAAGGACAGCTTATTTCTTACCCAATCATATTTTCATTCTGTAAATACTTATTTCTAGAGTTAAGTCTAATCCACTATTTTACGAAACCGAATATTTATCCTAGCTTTGAATTCCATTTTCTGGTCTTAGAAAAGATGATAAATAATTTAGAAATAGAAATCTAGCAACTGAAACGACGAAACCACTTTTTTTTAAAATTTGAATTTATAACAAAATAGTCATGAGTAAACTAATCTTTAACGAAATCATACCCAAAAATCAAGTATTCAGCGTTATTTGGGAGGTCAAACCCTTTCTATTTATTAATTTTAAACAATATTGCTATAACCATTTTTAAAAAAAATCAGAATTAAATATAATAATTTATCACTAAACCACCCAAAATTTAAAGACTAGGGTCAAAATCAAAATATGTCCCGATGTATTGCCCTATAACATCTAGATATAGAGTCAATAAAATTTTTTTTTAACTCTCTTTATCCTCTCAGAATCTGGAATCCTCATTTTAAGGACTTGAGGGTCGCACTGCTAGTTATTTCTAATTGGCTTTCTATCGCCCTAGCTTCCATATATTTCATATTGCTTTACACTATTTTTAGCTCATTCGTTATATGGATCTTTGATTCTCCGACACAAATACCCAACGTGAGCTACACGCGCTCACACACATATACATATACATATACACATTAACATGAAACCTTTTTGAAACCGTTGAATAAGGGGCTGATGAGGTGTTCTCAGATGCCTATCACCTCCAGATCTACACACGAGTCCGTATTGACGGAATGCCGTACAAAGCCTAAAGACACTCCCTCAGTCAACGTTGAACATGTATGTATCTTTCCCTGCAAATTAAGCACAAGGGAGGTGTTCAGTCGTGTAGTTAGTCAAGAGCAAATACAAGTCTGACGAAGTTGAATTGATCTAAAGAAGGTCTACCTAGATGACTGAGAGATATTGCCTATCTACTGTTGCGCTAAGACTAAATAGCAACAAAGGCTTAGACAGTACACGAGTTTATTGTTTACTAGAAATAACACAAAAAACTATTTTCTAAAAGCCTATACTTAAATCTACCTGTAAACATAGATATAGTATGACATTTCTACTTTGTGAAGTCCAAAAACCAACATTTTTAGGGTTGATTAATCAAACAAAGCTTCCTGAGGAAAAAAAGGCATTTGGTATAATAGTATGGATGAGATCTTTGTTATTTGAAGAATGTAATTGTATTGGCATTTGTCTTCTCCTCCATCCTCGTTGTTTCTCTTACTAGAGCAGGGATCCAACAAGTAATGTTCCACTTGGTTTTTGACTTATTACGAAGTTGAAGAGCAAAAAAGTCACCTGCACGGATTGTAGCCTATTCAGCTGTAGAAGCTTGATAGTTTCTATTTTCGGCTTTGTATTTAAAATATCATAAACATATTAAAATGTTTGGGATGATTTTAATTTTTGGTCTGTTTTACAAATAATTTCATTCAACTCTTGAAATTATTAATGATTTAATATTTAGTATATTGGAAGGGTAAATCAAAGTATTTGCATTTGTGTGGAAAGGGAATAGAACTAGTGATATAATATTATTATAATTAGCACCGCGTCTTACTACCCGTTCGGGTTATACGCACTTACGCTAATGTGCAATGGTAGGGTGATTGTGAGATGAAATGGAGGACCTACAGTTTAACGTGGGATCCGAACCACGGTGGAGGCCTGGCATTCCTCACATTCACAAGTTGTGATTAATACACGTCTTGTCAGAGGTGAAGGAAGGGTTTGGCAATCAGATAAATCTGTGCCGGGACCGAGGATTGAACCCCGGACCCCAGCACAGAAGTCTGACACCTTACCACTAGACCGCCAGGTCACCCTAGTGATATAATAATAATAATAATATTAATATTTAGCACGTGTCTTACTACCCGTACAGGTTATATGCTTAAATACTAATTACTCTAATGGGTTAGGAATTTAAAAGGTTGAATAAAGAGAACGTGAACCCGAATTTGCGTGAAAGAAGAGTGGAAAAACATTCAGAAAAAAACCATCTCCAGCTCACCCTAGCGAGATTTGAACCTTTATCTCCCCGTCCTCAGCAGTCTAGCTCACCACGAAACTAGCGCGTTAGCTAACTCAACCACCGAGGCTGGTACCAGTGTTATAGATTGCGTATGGAAGAGTACCCCTATTGCAACCAATGAAGATGTGAAGCTAGACCTTCCCATCATCGCCAATCCAGAATATTGTACGGCTCAAGCCTTATACCACGTGATCATATTTGAAGTTTTTAGAGAATTCCTAACTAATTCTTATTTAAAAGTAGAAAAAATAAATCATACATATATTTTGTCCAAAATTGCGTTACATTTTTCAGTAAGTGCTCTTACACCATTTGTTTCTTAAGTTCCTTAGTGAAAGTAAAACTCCAAAGTAATTAGAAACCAAGGAAAAAACAAGTCAAATTATTCTTCTCACTTTTCCCCCTCTCTCCTCCAAATAAAAAGCACACACGTGTTGTTTCGTATGTAAATGACGTGGCGGAAATCCTTTAGGGCTTTCTAGAGGGTGTCATTGATATACGAAATTAGTGTCCAGTTGGGTGAACCAAGCCACCTTTGGAATTTCCATCTGAGAGCCACTTCATTTGACCTGAAGGCATACATGCATAAAACATTGTCACACATGTCCCAGGGATAGTCAATATCTATCTAGGTGTGCCACCATCAACTACAGTGAAACGTACATAATTACTTGTAATGGTGGATTCACAATAAAAACAAATTCACCTCATAATTTTGAACAGGGTAGTCTTGTACCTATCTGTATTTAAATTTATGATAAAGCTATAATGATGACTGTAGTTGTAAAATAGATTAAAATATGATACAGTATTTAATCTTCAAGTATGCCTTAGTTCTTGATAAACATATTTCTGTCTCCTAGAGTCCTTATAAAATATATAAATAGGAGGCATATTTTATATAAATGGCTTTTAGAATAGTGCATTTCATTATATATATATATATTATAATATATATATAATGAAATATATTATAATATATATACTATAATATATATATATTATAATATATAAAGAGATAGCTACATTGTGTTCTTAGGTTTAGAATTAATGTTTTTAACTTCAAATCAGTATATTATTATTATTATGGTATTATGACAAATGAATAAATAAGGCATATTTAATATGTATAAAATGTATATATTACCAGTTACTATTTGTGTGTGTATATATATGTATGTATATGCTCTCTTGACCATTTTCATATTATTCAATAATATCTGAATTTGATCTATGATTTCTTAGAAACTACGAAATTATAGTAGGTCTGTTACTTATTAATTTAGTCACCTTGTACACAACGTTTAAAACCAAATAAGTAATTATTTTCATAAATAATTATTAATTATAAAAGGCCTTCCATATTTTTATAGTTTCTGTAAAATTATATGTCAGACAGTACATAATAATGTGTAGACGATTCTACAATGATATAAAAAAGTAATATTTGTTATTATATAAGGTACCAAACTAAAATGTTTATTTAATTATATTTTTCATATAGGTCACGTATTTTTAATTTATACACTCAATTTTTTTCTTAACTAAACTTTTAAATAACTATTCTCATTCAATCCTAGTATAAAATGGTCCAGAAAACAAAAATCGTTATGAGAAAAATAAAACATGGCAGTAGAATTATTATGGTCGTGTAGGGGGTAAAGTCAGGGTGATGTAAGCCAAAGTCCTTAGGGGGGTTTGACGTTCTCCAAATTCAAAGCTCAACTCTCTAGCCCTCTTCACTGCCCCAACCAACTCTTACCAACCCCTCCAGTTTATAAAGACAAGGGGATGAAGTGTGGTGTACCTCAAGGTTCTCGACATGTCGCCGCAACTTCACGCACCTTCTAGGTCCGCACTCGTGGTCGCACTCACGCGTTCTCATAACGGGAAGGGAAAGAAAGGTTGGGGGAAAATTACTCTGTATTTAAACTAGCAAAAGCGAGCGCAAATTTCGCAATGATAAGGTAAAAACAAAAACAAATAGTACTTTATATAATAAATACTTTGTCTAAGCTAAAGAAAATAATTTTTTTTCTCAAATTAATAAAACACAAAGATACGTACATTATATTAAATAAAGAAACTTTATTTAAAAATGAAAAATGAACAATAAATATATGAGGCCTTCATATTTACAAAGTGATTGAAAAAAACTTCAGTACAGACAAACATTTGTTATTGCAATTTCGCCCCATAGCCCCATCGGTTACAGAGATGCGTCTGCAGTGGGAAATGGGTGGGAGGATTTTCTTCCGTTTAAAGTCTCGAGGGGTATCCCCATCCGAAGATGGGCCCCATAGCCCAGATGTCTCCGGAAATGCGTGTGGTAAGGGGTGGAGGAGGGGTGTGAGCTTGACTTCTGGTAAAAAAAAAGTTGTATTTTAATAGCGGTTGCACATATTCATTTCAAAAAAGGTATATTAATGTCTTCTTTGGTCAACTTACACTAACACACCTTACATTCCAATTTTCATAAAAAGGGTCTTTAAGGATATAACAACTTTTTTTTCGGTCAAATGAATAACATAACATCATTTTAATTGTTTTTTTTTTCTAGAACAACGTTTAACTACCTGTTCAGGTTACACGCTTAAGTAGTAATTACGCTAATTTGTTAGAGATTGGGAAGAATTAATTTTTGTGAATGTGTACCAGAATTTGCGTGGAGGGAGAGTGGAAAAAATAGTTAGGATAAAACCCCGATAATACTCCTGACCTGGATTCAAAACCCGAGAGCGAACGTCCAGTCTATTGAGAGAGTGACGCCTTAGACCAGTCGGCCACCAAAGCTGATTTTGTTTGGCTTTTTTTTTCTCTACAACAAGTTTTACTTAGTTATTGATAATATATTATGTATATCAATAGTGTCAGCTACATATTATATACGATAGTTTTAAGTATTGTCACGTGAAAGGAGCTTTAGTAACCTGTCCACCTATCCTATGAGAATTGGATGGCACATTCCTTCAAAAGTTCTCTGCCATGTAAAGATTTTTCAAAATTTAATCATCCTGGATTTTTTAGAATTTTTTTTTTAGTTTATAATTGTTCAGAGCTAAATTTCTTTCCAATTTTGAGTACATTTTTTAAATATAAAATTTATATTACTTAAGTTATAAAAAAGACAGTTCTTTTCCCACAAAGTGTATTAGTATATGTTCGGGTTACATGCAATGATAACGTTATTAGGGTCGGTTTAAGGAAAATACAACAAAGAGTAAATATACCAACACTGTCTAAGGGGGGAAGTGGACCTGGATTCAATATCCAACCTTTTCATCACCATAAGACCAGGCTATATGAGCTCGAGATTTTGTCCGATGTGCTCACAGATGTGAGGCAGTGGTGTATAAGTTAAGGGGACCACTTCGGTAATTAGGATACTGTCGCGCAGACGTTCAGCTCTGAGGCAATATTTTGTTCTAAGATGAGTTATTTCAAAATATAGTTCACGCCAAAATAATGTCGAAAGAAACCAAAAGAGCTCTTTTTCCTTAACCATACATTTCAAGGTTTTTTAATAGAAATTAATGTGTTAAAATGTGACAATTCATTTTCAACGACTTGTTGGGCGTAATTTGCGGAGTTATGAGAATATGCTTAGTGAAAGAAGGCCCCATCCTTCCTCAAACAAATAAGATAATTTTTTGATTGGCTCACAACAGAACATTTTAATATAGTTTGAGATCTAGCTGCAAACATTTATCTTTACTTTAAGATAAGTTTCGTAGTAGTAGTGACAAAATGTGGTTGTAGGTGAAGGACGAAAGGGATTTTAGGCTTAGAAAGAATAGAGAATTAGTTCCAGAAAATGACACAGCCCACTGTATCTTAAGCCACGTGGCCTTACGGTGATTGATAGCCTACTCTCTCGCTGACCGAAGTGGCCTCCTTAATATTATTATCCAAATGTTTATTGTAGATAATCTGTCCTTGTTTAATTTATTATCAAGCCATATCCTGAGCTAGCTGTGTTCCTTTAAAGTTAATTCCAAGTTAAGCTTATTTTTACTTTCTCGCTATCTTACATGTAAAGAAAGTATTGTGATCGTCAAAAAAATTGAACTCGAAATTTTGATGAATCTCATCTTTTCATGGGCCCCCGAATCCGAAAAAGTAGTTTTTGAATTTCCGTCTGTCTGTACCTTTTACTAGAGCCTAAAATATTTACCGATCGGGCTTAAACTTGGTATCTAGGGTTTAAAAGGGTTGCCCTGAGGGATTTTTGGTATTGGATATCTAACCCTAAAATTAAGGGTAGTTTACTGAAAGGCAAAAAGAGAAAAAGTCGATTTTCATAAAATCGGCTCTATTGATTTTTATTAAATTTCATTTCTTAACATTGATAAATATTCCAAATAAAATAGCTATTCTCAATATTTCAACAAAATGATTTTAAGGGCTCCAGTCTGATGCGTAAATTAACATTTTTTATCATATCTCCAAAAATATTTGAGATATGAAATTTCTTATTATTATAAATATGTAGATCTATTTATAATACAAATATTTTATTCGAAGTATATTTTTATAAAACCAATAACTTTCAAGCCATACGTAAATATTTATATTTTTTAACTTTTCAAACACAAAATATCATGTATTGAGACCGTACAAAAAATCTAACCTGAAATGTTGATGGATGTCGACGTCTCATGACCCCCAAACCCTAAAAAGTGGTATTTGCAATGCCATCTGTCTGTGTTTCTTTTTAAACTTAAATTTAAAAGTAGTTTAATAAAGGTTGAAAGAAGGGGAAAAATCGATTTTCTCAAAATTGGTTCTAATGATTTTGATTAAAATTTGAATCTAGTCGTTGATTAAGACCATAAATAAACTGGATTTTTTTTTCCCCCCCATGAAAATGACTTATAGAGTACTTTACAGAAGCTGAAATTTTCTTATTTCCGCAACTATTTGAGATACTAAATAACTTATCATTGCAAAATTGTTGAACTATTAAAACTAAAAAACTTTTATTCTAAATATATTTATATAAAACCAACAATTTCCGAGATAATGGCAAATATATTAATACAATTTTGTGAGCTTTAGTTGTAAAGAGATACAGTGGATTCCGGTTAATTGGTTCACTGGTTAATTGGGGCAACTGCTTGTTGAGACATACATTTATTTGGGACAAAACTATAAAAACAGACACCAAACAAGTATTTACCATGAATTTACTCCGCTTATTTGGGCCAATTCTCCGCTTATTTGGGCCAATTCTCCGCTTATTTGGGCCAATTCTCCGCTTAATTGGGGCAGTGAAAGTAGTGTGGGCTCACAAGCTCGTAGCATAGATATTCTGCGGGCTGCAGCTGAATTTGTTATTGTGAAGTCGTGCTGTGTATTGCGTTTATTCTGTGGAGTGGTAGTGAAGGTCATGATAGCGCGCTGGTAACATGGAAATTGTGCAAGCAGCAGTTGAGTCAGTAGAGTTGAAATAGTGCTGTAGCGTGGCTGTGTTGTTTGTTCTGTGTTGTGGTAATCATATTCTGTTTCACATTATGCTTGCGGTATACAATTGTTTACGAGGATAAAGCTATGTGCCGGGTATAGATGTTCATTTTGTAGATTAACATAAATTAAAAGTTGTAACAAACAGTGCACTGAGTTAGTTTTTTTCAGTACATTTAACAATCCTGTCAAGATGCCACATAAAGATTTTACACGCTCCAAAAAAATCGATATTCTTGACAAAATAAAAAGTCAACCTCTCTACATCAGTCATCGTCAGTTGGCGGGAATAATTTAGGTGCCGAAATTTACAATTTCACGACTGTTACAGCAACAAGAAAAACTTACGAGTGGACATTGCGCGTGGGTTTAAATAAAAGATCTTATAAGCGAAAGAGGCAAGGCAAAGATCCAGACGTTGAGGATGCTTTAAATCAATGGTTTTCCATTGTAACTAAATGAGGTGTGAGTGTGAGCGGCCCTATGCTAAAAACCAAGTCAGAAGAGTTTGCCAAAAAGCTAGGTAATGTAAATTTCAAAGCAAGTGATGGTTGGTTGTCTCGATGGAAGTCAGACATGACATTAGTTACAAAAAAGCACATGGCGTGAAGGACAGTGCTGATGTTACGAGCGCTGACCAATGGAAATCTGAACAAACTACCAGAGTTGCTTAAAAAATTTAGTGTGTATAACATTTACAACACCGATGAAACAAGCCTTTATTATTGTTCTACACCAGATAATTCCCTGAGATATAAACACATAGCACTGTCCGGTTCATAGAAAGCAATGGATCGTGTAACTGTGCTGCTCAAACATGTCAGGAAGTGATAAAACTCAAACCTTAGGTTATTGGTAAAAGTGCTAAATCTCGTTGTTGCAAGGGGCTTACAATAGGCAGTTTACTAGTTTCATATTATGCAAATAAGAAGGCGTGGATGACCACATGTATTTTTACGCAATGGCTAATGAACTGGGACGTGGAAATGCAACGTAAGTCCAGAAAAATTCTGTTGATATTGGACAACTGTACGGCACACCTTCATGTAGATGATTTAAAAAATATTTAACTGGAATTTTAACCCCCTTACAGCACATCCCTGATACAGCCTGTGGACGCCGGAATTATAAAAAATTTGGAAGAAGTATTATCGAGGAAAGCTGGTTAATCACATCTTTATAACGATTGAGAAAATCTTCTGACATCATCTTCAAAAGCAATAGAAGTTAGTGCAAATGTTTCATTGTTAAAAGGTGTACAATTTATAGCCGATAGCTGGTGAGGAATAAGCAGCAAAAAATTCAGATTTTTTTTTTGCTAAATGTGGTTTCACGATTAATTGTGATTCAGATATTGTTATGTGTACAGACAATGAAATGTCTCTAGACCTGCAACACATCCAAAACTGTGCACGTCCAAAATTGTGAAGATTTTTTAAGTATTGGCAATAACCTTCAATGCCATTATAAAAATGAAAATTGTGAGGATACAATTATTGAAGAAATTGCGGCAAAACACTCAGAGACAACAGAAAAACATGACAATGAAACACCTAAGTGAGTGACTAGCCAGGATAACAGCAAATATATCGCTGAATTGAGATGCTACGTCATGCAGGAAGGCAAATAAGGCAGCCCTTTATCAGCACTAGATACCTGCGCCAACTCTGTACAGGTGCAGTCAATAAAGAAAACACGTCAGGGTACACTTGATAATTTTTTTCAAATAAAGAACTCTTAAGTAATGTGTAACCCTTACTTGACACATACAAGTATGTACTGTGTATTCATTTTACATATGTACATTTTGTTTGCTTTTCGATTTAGTTAGAGTATTTTAAAATAAATAATTGTACCATTAAAATTTCGTTTAATTGGGGCAACCGCTTAATTGGGCCAGAGGGACCTAGCCCGATGTGTCCCAATTATCCGGAATCCACTGTACTACTTAACTTTTAGTGCTATAATTCTCCAATGCCATAGAGTAATTAAATATAAGCAAGTCTCTCAAAAAGTTTGTTATTTTTCCTTAAACCTATTAAGAGAAATGTTTGTACAACAATAATCTATCGCCATTTTGGATTCAATAGTCCATATTTACATTTTTTATTGGTCAAAATTTATAATTGAGGAATTTAATAGCAATGTGATGACATGAAGATGTACAACACCTAATAAAAGGTAAAAAATTTTAACCGGAAATCGAAATTTTGATACGAAGTGTTGATCCTTATGGACCCAATATTGATTTTTTTTATCGGTCCAAACGAGGACATTTATTCTTTAAAAATAAAATTATAAAATTTAAAACCGATACGCAAAAAAGTTTTACATAAATATAGTGCCATTTATGCTTGGGTTTGCTAGTGTATATTATTTCGTTTCACATATATTACTAATTTTGAGTAAATATCTCCATTTTTAAACAATAGAGCGAGAAAGTCCGTGCGGTGTTCTGTACCATTTATTTATGTCTAATTTCCTTCCAGCCATAGTCTCTTATACAGCCAAGGTTATATTTAGCACTATGGGAAGCCAATGTAGTTAAGGTTTCCTTAGAACAAAACAAACTACTTCTCTGAAGAACTCTTATAAAAGGAAGAAAGATTATTAGGAACCCTTGAATAGTTTGACAACATTTTGATCAAATGTGAGCGTTTTAAGTTTGTTTCGGCGTGACACTTATTTGAAAGAAAATACATCAAAGGAAGTGCTTGATTTATTAAAAGAGGTTAGGTGATATCTTCATCAATTCATCAATATTTAAAAAAATATATCATAGCTTTTGTCAACTATAAACGAAAGTACCAACAAGATGCCAACCTACTATATATAATCTGAAAGTTTGCCAATCTTTTGATCTTTTCTTCAATAGCCGTCATGATATAGTACAGGTGTTTTCAATTGTGATGCATTATACCCGATTAATCGTGGTCGATACGGATATGTAGCTAGCTGCCTTCCCTTATGAAAATTTACTATTGAAAACCAATAGTATTTTTGGAATACTATTGAATTTTGATAGTATTTTAGAATTACTATAGGATTTTAATAGTATTTTAGAATTACTATAGGATTTTAATAGTATTTTAAAATAAATATTGGATTTTAATAGTTTTTTTAAAATTACTATAGAGTTTTAATAATATTTTATAAATACTATTGAACTTTAATAGTATTTTAGAATCACTATTGGATTTTAATAGTATTTTAGGATTACTGTTGGATTTTAATAGTATTTAT
>CABFWO010000042.1:631476-662008 GCA_902155825.1 Timema genevievae | reverse complement strand
TATTCGAGACAGAGCCTCTACAGATTAAATTAGTTGTAAGGGAGTTCCTTAAATAACTCTCTGAGTTTTGCTTTTCTTTTGTGATGAAAGTCGAATTCAACAAATCTGGAGTCAGCATCATGTATACAAAGGCCTATGGGGCTCATCTTTTAAGAGTTATCGAGAAAAAAATAATTTAGGATTGCGAGAGGCCCCAGAAGGAACAAGAATACCAACGTGATCAAGGGCAAATTTACAAGAAATTAAGCTATTGAAAATATTACAAAAAAAAAAGGGTGTCATAATAAAGTCCACGCGAGTAGAGAGTTTGGAGCCCTTATTGGTTTAGAATTCTGTCATAATCATAATAAATCTGGTTACTAAAGAATTTATCAAAGCCCCCAGTGTCAATTTTTTTTAACGTTTTCTAACCTGAGAAAGCTATTTAATATGATGAAATTCCAAACAACAGTAGCATATTCTAACTAGGATCTAGCCAGGGCATAGTTCATACATAAAAAACAGTCCACTTTCTTAAATTATGAAGTAATAAATCTAATAAGTCCAAGTAATTTCAATAATTGGGATATTATATGATCAACATGATAGTGTAAGTAGAGTTTATTGTCCAGGAGAACACCTAGATCATGTATATGAATGGAGCGAGCCATGTTATCACTGTCCAAATCATAAATAGAAAACATGGGATTAGTTTTCTTAGTGAAATATATAGATTTGGTCTTAGATTTATTAATAGACATTCCATTATCAAGATACCATTGTAAAATACCATTTATATCATTCTATTCATTCCGCAGTTTGTTTGATAATTTTAAATAATTTCACATCATCTGCAAAGAGTAAATAACTATATGAGGTTAAATATTTGCCAACATTATCAATGTACACATAAAGAGAAGAGGACCTAAATTATAACCTTGAGGTATACCACAAGAAGCTAAAAATATGTTGGAGAAGTGAGAATCTATTTTAATGGTGAAAGATTTTTCATGTAAATTACTACTAAACCAATTTACATATGATTAAAAAAAGGACAAAATTACAAAGCTTAGAGAGAATAATACTATGCTAACATGAATCAAATGCCTTACTTTGATAAAACTAGATAGTATCATCTTGACCTTGGGTAGAGACTTGAGGGGCTACATGTCCCAGAAACTATACTAGATTTGTGATGGTAGATTTATTTTTTACAAAGCCATGTTGTTTATCGGAGAGTTTATTCTTTAGGTGGTGGAAAGTATGCTCATGTATTATTTTCTCGAATACGTTAGAGAAAGTGTTTAGTAGATAAATTGTTCTACAATTACAAACATTTGTTTTTGCCCCCTTTTTTTTATAGATAGGTACGACAACAGATTGTTTCCTTTTAAGGGAAAAGGTTTCATTTAACAGGCTATTGTTAAAGATATGGGCTAATAATGGGCTAAAAATTTTGGCACAGCCTTTAAAAGTAAAGCTTGGAATTCCATCAGGTTCAACACATTTAGAAGCACTCAACTTTTTTATAACATTAGCAACATCCATAGGTGTAATGTGGCATGGATGCAAGGTCACGCTAGTTTCAATTACGGGGCAGGGTAGAACTGGTACGGCTGAGTTATAAACGAAATATCAGCATTATTTGTTTGTTTAAACATTTTGAAAAAATGTTTTTTTCTTAATATAGTATTTAAGAGTATAAGAAAACCAATTTGGATGAATCAAGAATATTAATTTGAGGAATATGCGTTTAGATTTTCTTTGGACTAAATTGGTAAAATTATCTACAGCCAAGTTAATATCCGTAGTAGAATAAACACAAAACCAATCAGCAGTGACCAGGTCATTGTAAAGATTAAGGTAATCACCACGTGCATAATCAATATATGTGGTGGAGGTGTCATTAATTTTAGTAGCAATAGGTACATCAAGTGAAATCAATAAGGGCGGATGATCTAAATCAATACTTGCTAGTGATTGAGAGCTATGAGTTACTAAGGGGTGGTGAAACTTAGCAAAAACAAGGTCAAGGAGGTAAGTGTCGTTATCAGCTTCATTAAGTTGTTCTAATTCTATTATTTTGTTGAAGCAAGAAGCTGAGTAGCTTTTAATTTTATGTAGAAATGTGATATGCTTTGAGCATGATGATATTTCCAATTAATTTTGGGGTAGTTAAAATAACCTAATAATATTATTCAATAGGGGTGGTTAGCCAAAGCACCTTCAAGAAATGTAAAGTAATTATTAAATGCTTCAACCGTTATTTGGAGAGCAATATATATGTTTCCAATAAACAGTTTTTGGTTGTCAAAGGTTGGGAATTCAATCAAGACACATTCCATATTAATCCATAGGTAAGTTCTTCTGACCACACCAGAAATAGAGTCAATAACAAAAATGAGAACACCACCACCCCTTGAGACAGTAGCTTCACCATATATCCTACCGGCTCTATAAACATTATAATTAGGGGGAAAGAAGTTTTCATTAACATATTCACTAGAGAGCCAAGTCTCAACCAAACAAACAATAGAGAATTCATTCAAATAAACATTTGTAAATAATTCCCTTGCTTTTGTTCGTAGAGTACGAACGTTTTGATAATATAATAGAACATCACTATTATTCACTGGGAGCTGGGTTGGGAGGTATTATCCTAACCTCCATCGATGGACACGAGTGGGGTTTGAGTTGAATCCTCTTGAGAGCCAAGGTCAGATGCAACAGCAGCTTTTGCAGGGGCAGACACACAGGGGGTCTCCTCACAGATTATCTGCTCTGGCAGTAACTTCCCATAGTAAGGTGCAATGAGACAGCCAGACCTCCAAATATCACCATTGTTTATCATAGGAAAATCATCTTCTTTGACGGAAATATGGAAGGAGGAATATGAGTTAAATTTAGTTTTCAATATTGAACGAACAATGTAATCAAGATTGTGTTCTCCATTCAAATAAGATTGAATGGCCAGGGAAGATACTTCAGGAGAAAAACGGGTAAGGAATAGAGATTTTTTAAATAATAATAATAATAACTCCGTGGCATCAGCCCACAAACAAGCTATACCGTCCGATAGGCCCCCATATGTTGCTGAAGATAGTGTAAACATTTGTGGATTGATAGTGTTATGTGATCAGCACAACAAACCTTACTAATCTTAATTTCATTTTTTTTTAGACAGAAGCCACTCCTTCTTTATTCAAGTAACTTATTGTTTTATTGCTATCGCTAACTTTTGGAAAGAACTATCGATTGTATCGTTTACAATATCGAACCTGATTGGTAATACTTCCTCTGGACACTAGATTTGAATGCTGTGATGGTTATGTTTTTATACTTTTTTAATATGATAAATAATTGTATTTTGATTTAATAAAATTGTGACATTGTTTTTATTTATATTTGCTTTGGGCCTCACTTCAGTATAGGCATACGTTTATCTCCATTAGTTCAATATCCTGAAAGGTTTTGCGACTATTTGCAGCCAAAGTGTTTAGTATTCTACCTATCTAAGATTAGAAAGGGGCTACTGTCCTTCACACCTTCATCTAAAGATTTGTACCACTTTCCTAAGCTGTGTACTCCTCCCTCAAATACATTGTATTTCTTTGGAGACGCGACTTAGAATTGCATTCAGATTGTTACTAGTCCACCTCGATCCTCACTAACACTATTTCTACCGTAAGCACACACATTCATTATTATATCTGGTCACCTTCTGATGTTCATAAATTCCATTTTGTTTCACAATATCTCGTTTTTACTAAAATATGACTATCTCAAATGAACATTAAGATGAAAAGTATTTGAATAAATGATTTTTTTTCTGCAGTTTTCTTGATGCTTATGCCGAGCAAAATGTGGAATTCTGGGGCCTAACACCACAAAATGAACCCGACCACGGGCTAGAATATGGACTTTTCAACAGCATGGGCTGGTATCCCTCAGAAATGCTGGAATGGATAGTTGGGTACCTGGGACCCGCGCTTGATGATGCAGGCTACGCAGATCTGAAAATAATGATTAATGATCATCAACGAACTATGATCTCTAAGTGGGCAGAGGTAAATTTTGAACAATCTTAAATACATACCACACAATGTAAAGTTAATATTAGATAATCGCGTCTCTGTTTGTTACTCTTAATGAAATTGATACAATTAAATGTATATTTTTATTTAATTCCTAAACACTTTGATAAAAAATAATCAATACAATAATGATCTATTCTGCTTATTTATTATTAATTGGGCAAATTAATTTTGCAGCCATTGTGTTTGAATGAGCTATATGAGCATAGGTTGTACATTTTGATCATAAGTTACAAATTTTTGGATTAAATTTTCTGTTTTTACTATTAATATTAATAACTTTGAAAAAAATATGTTTGATAAAGCATACGCTTGTACAATTAATGGTACATGATTATAGAAGCTTGAAAGAATGAAATTATCTTTTAGTATGGATACCTACGCATCATATATTATATTCGTACATTTTGAAAAAAATATTCCTGGATATGGGAATTGAACTCACTATCCCCGTGTCCAGGTGTAGTTGATCACAATTTACGAACAAACATATATTGTTTTATATTTTCACTTTTTTATATATTTTTTGTGCAGTTATACAAAAATGAAAGTTTGAGCAAGTTTGTGTCTGGAATGGCTGTTCACTGGTACACTGATCAAGATTCTGACCCAAAGATTTTGACTCAATTTCATAACGAATATCCAGAGAAATTTCTTCTCTACACAGAAGCTTGCGTCAGTTCGTATCTATTGAGTTTTCTATATTTAAGACCTTTTTAAAATTAATTAGATAATACATAAATATGTTATAATTAATATCACTGACTCTTCCAAAGTTGGGCATGTAGCTTTCTGAACAGTTAATTTAACCTGAAAGGTATTAGTATAATTTTACTCCACTGCGTTTGGACTAAAACTGAAAACAGCTTTACTTTGATGATCCTATTTATTAACTACGCCTGAGTTTAGCTGGTTTCATAGTAATCGAAGGGTACATACATGTTAATATTACTATTTGAAAATATTTATTTTATAGTATATGATTCAATTATTAACAAGGGAGTTTTAACTAAAATTCCTTTAGTATATTGTTTAAAAATAGCATTTGAATCACTTTAAGTGTCTAAAATTTATACTTAAAACACCTACATTAATATCGGTTCAATATTGAAACTAATATAATTGATAACATTTGTAATAAAATATATTTTATTAAAATTGTCTATTTATAGATATATACATTTTATTTTTCTTAATTATTTATATATTATCTAGTATAAATAGTTGGTAGACTTGAAAATTTACTATTTTTATATTATACCATGAAAATTAATATTGTACTCAAGTTGTGTGAATATTTAAATGGTAAAGTTTAATTATATTACATATTTTGTTATCTTATCTTGTCCTTAGTTCCATTTACAGTCTTTTTTACACAGGATCAATTTATAATTTACATCTTGTCACATCTTGAAAAACTCCTCACTATGCTAATTTGTCCGCAAAAACTAGTTACCTCTTTCCGGTATCATCTATTGACCATTAATTGCAAGGGAAAAGGAAATCAGGCAGAAAGTGAACTAAGAACAGGATAATATACTAAACATGCCATCAATAAACTTTAATCATTAAATATATATATACAGTATGTCAACAATATTAACTTTCATGCTATAAAATATATCTAGGTACATTCAATACATTCTTAGGTTTCAATTCTAGACCAAATATAAATTCTCTAAATTGAGGTGTTCTATGTAAAAGGGGCCCATCTCAAAAAATTATGTTTTGATAAAACGGCGCTTAAAGATTTACGATATATGCTACAATTACAATAAGTATTTTATAAATTTAATAAGTTTTATAATTATTGGTATACATATTTTGGAAATTAACAGTCACTCATAATTTCCTTACATGTTTTATATACATGCGTAATTAAATATTATAATTTGGCCTGAAAGTGCCCTTTTTACATATAAAAGTGTCAGAGGCCCTTTTTACACAGATTATCAATTTTTAATGGTGTTTTCAAACATTTTAAGGGTGACCTAAGTGGAAATAATGATAAATATAATTTGTATAAATAGTAGCTATATTTATCTACTTTTTAATATGTAAGATATTCACTAAAAACATGTTTTAAATAATTAAAAATAAGATACACTTTTTGTTTCCTGTGAAATGCAAAATTTTCAGTCTTTCAATTTAAGTCTTCTTTGGTTGAATTACTAATCAAAAATATTTATATTAACATTGACAATATTCTCATCAACACATGCCACGTTAATGTCAGAACTTAAACGGTTTTGTTTTTTTAAGATTTCTTCAAACCAGTGAACTTGTTCAGGTTCCAAAAACTTAAACAAACTTCTTACATCTGCTTCTTTAGCTGGAGTTAGCTTAACTGGTTTAACTGGATGAAGTGACGACCCTGAAACAAGAACACTTCCCGTCACTGGGTATCTGAGAAGCTGATAGGATTGTATTTTGAAAACTTGCTCTTTTGCTTTAGGCTTTTGAGATCCAGCAATGTTTTGTAGTCCTTCAGCCCATTTTTGTATAATAGCTGCGCCATTTTTTATAATAAATGGGGATGGCTTGACTCTACATTTTTCAAATTATTTCGCATAGTCATTAAAAGTAGCCAATTTCTCAATTTTACGCAAATGTTTACTGTGAATACCAAAAGTTCGGTCACATTGGTTGTACAAATGACTTCGCACTGGAAAAATATGAGTTATCTTTGCTTTCAGTTTCATGGAAAGCCAAACTAAAAAATGTTGTTACTGTCATATTTTTATTCTGTCCCCCTGCTTTGTCAGAAAAATAGAATAGTTTCTCGAATATCACATTCTTCTTGTAACTTATGCACAATAAATTGGTTAACAAATGAACAAACTTTGCTGGGTTTTTTTTAGATTCATTTTCTAAAAAGTAATAGAATGCACTGCTATCGTCATTTTGGCAGTGTACATTGAACAAGAAAAGCCACATTAGCCTCTTATAGAACTGAGAAGTTACGTTTGTTTTCGGGAGAGGAAAGTTTTGATTGTAGTCGAATTATAACGCTAGAGTTCAACTTCCAACAAGTTTACAGGTGTCAATCCATTCCCGTTTAAGTTTTTTTGTAAGCTTCAGCCTTTCTTTTATGTAATTCAAACATAATCTTACATGGATCTGTTGGGTTAATTCTTGAGTTTCACTGTTGTCTCTGTACAGAAATCGTACACATCAGTGCGTGGTAATTTAAAAGCATACATATTTTGCTTTTTAAAATAATTGTGATATGATTTGTAGCTCATTTTTAATGGCTGACCTGTTTTATCCTTGAATAACTTGAATAATGTTAATCTATTAAGGTTGGGATTTTAAAATTATTTTTCTTTGATTTATTAATAGAATAGTGAGAATCTTGATGGGGTATTCCTTCTAAATGTTCATTAAACAGCTGCCACACATTTTATTTTATGTTACGGGATCGATTATTGTGTTTACCCCCAAGTTCATTAAATTATTTTCCTCCCTTAACTTTATCTTGAATCACACAAATCCGCTTAACCGATATTTGATAAAGGGATACCAGAAAATTTCGACACACTGCAATAGTTGAACCATTGTATTTTACAGAATATGACCACACATTTTCTCATGTTGTACTATTAGAATCACACACTTTTTCTGATCTACAGTCTTTTCTAGACTCAACAAACCACCTAAGTAAGCATCTGGCTCTTGTTTTGAGACTGTCTCATAAAAAAGAGAAAACATATCTTACTGTTCATCCTTAGTAATTTTCTTAAAACAATCTTCGGAACAACATTTTATCACACTGTTAAATGATTTAACTGGAATTTGTTTATTGAAACAAGCTGTTGAATATGCTTCCCTGGAATTACGTTTCAATTTAATTTCTTTTCTACCTCTTAATGCCCGTTTCTTTCTCTTCCTGCTTGAATTATTAATTTCTTCTTCCTCATTAACCACAATGTCAGACTTTTACACTGTTTTATTGTAATACTAAATAAAATCGTGAAAATATAATCTAACTACTATGTGTAGCAAAATAAACTGATAACAACAGCTTATGAATTGTTTCACACTGCTACCTCTATTCAAGATATACAAACCAAACTTTGCAAGCGTACCAACTTAAGTATGATAGAACATAAAGTGAAATCTCCCTAAAAAGGGCCTATCTCAAGATAGGCCCCTTTTACATAGAGCTCCTCAATTCAAGCATTGGCCTACCTTATTAGAATTAGACATTTTAATCATCAGGCCAAACGTATAAATATAACTTTAAACACTTTAGGTGGGTCTTAGCTTCAATACCTGAGCTATCTTGTTGTCTATAAATATCAAAGAAAGAGTTTATAAATTTATAACATATCATAGTAGTGGTTGTGTTTTTGAGTAAAAAGACTATAAATAATATTTATAGTTTATGCTAGCAACACACAGATATTTATAATTATTATTTATTATTTTATTTATAATAATATAAAGTGACCGCTTTATTTTTAAATAAAGATGCTGTATTTTCAAACAGATTAATAATATATCAAACCATTTATTTTAATCCTACGCAGGTACTAATTACACTAAGAACTTAAATAAAAGAAACTCACGCAGAACACATTATCTTACTGGAAGGCGTAAGCCACAAAATGAAACAGATCCTTACACGATAGACTCACTCAATCACTAGCGAACAGCATGTCGACACATTACTTATGTCAGGGGATACCAAATTTATAGACAGAAGAATTCCCTTCACCAGAAATAATACATGCTGGAACCCTCATAAAAAATGTTTACATTACTATTTTGAATATTCAATAATGAGATTTATATTTTAGATGTATAAAAGTAAAAAGTAAACAAAAAAGCCTCACACTTTCTGGCTGCACCTTTACCAAGTGGTCTTTATTTAGAATTGAAAAAAATAGCAATTCTAATTGTTGTCCTGGAGCCCAGTTTAAAAAACGCTGACTTATGCTACTCTTCCGCCATTGGCATGTGAACCCAATGGTTCAATGGATACAAAAATCTTCGTCTTCACTCAGCTAAGACTAGGAAAAGTAGGTTTCACCAGCAGTCCTGTAGAAGCCGTAGTTTACGAACATTGATTTCCTTAGTCAAAGTCAAACCTTAGAATGTAGACCACTTTCAGGAACTATATAGATATTTAATAAAGTAGATTGATAGTTTAAGATTGAAAATTGCGAGACTAACTAATAGTAATAAGTGATTACCAACTTTATAAATTGATAGATAAATTCAATAAAAGTAATACTAAGTCATTCTAGTCATGTCTGTAGTAATATCATAATATGTTCATTTTATGATAAGTTTATTATTATTATTATTATTATTATTATTATTATTATTATTATTATTATTATTATTATTATTATTAATATGAACATATATTTTTCAGTGCCAGCGGCAGAAGAAACTTCTGTCATTCTGGGTTCTTGGGAGAGAGGAGAACGTTATATGACCGATATACTTGAGGTAAGATATTTCACTTTATTTTTTAGAAGTTACTATACTTATTATTTACCAAGATAATACAAAATCCCATCATGCTGCATTTTTAAAAATTCTTAAGCTTAAATTTATTTTAAATACTTAATTTTTTTAACGATTTTAAACTTAATCTAGGTGTTTGTGTTTTAGTGTCTAGGAACATATGTGAATATGTGTGCGTGTTTGTTAATGTGTGAGTATGGATCGTGTGTGCATTCATCAGTTATAGCAAACATTTTAGGCTGGACTAAGAGTATCTTATAAACACACAGAAAATCAAATACCATTGAGATTTATAGATTTAAATATCATCTAGTAGCTCACATTGCTTTATTTAGAGGTTATTAGTGACTATATTGTAGCCTATAGTTGCATATGATGATTATAAAAGTCAAATTTGCTCAAAATTAATATGAATTCAGCATAAAACAATCATGCATACCAATTAAAAAGTGTATTAATAAGACTATTATTTTTAATTTCTCATCTAAAGTTAGAGTATTGTAATCGTGAGAATTTTCAGCCTTCAGATTATGATGAATTTTTACACTTTATTCTGCCCCTGAACACAAAATAGTGGGTTTTACAAATTATGTTTCTCCCCATATCTATATGTCCGTTCCTAGACACATATTTGATATTGTTTCATGTATTTGGTTTAGACCTGATATTATATATTATGGAGCTATACCTCGGGAACATTTTTTGACATTTATAAAATGTATCTTATGATTTTGTTTAAAATTAATATTTAAAGAAAGTTTTGACTCCAAATGAACACTGTATGCGTGCGTTGTGAGTAAAAAAAATGGTTTAAGGGTAAACGTTAATGCAGGTTTTTTGCAAATTCAAATTATTTCTAAAATATCTTAATTATATAGATTAATTTTGTTTTAAAAGTATTTCTGGGGAGTTTTTTTACATGGAAAAGAAGACTGTATATTTGTATTAAGGTAAAACATTTCGTTTAAGGTTAATTTACCGATCACGTTTTTTTAATTTGAAATATTTTAAAAATGGCTCAAAGTTTTTTATTCAAAATCGGTATTTGGTTTTTTTTAAAATATACATAATTTTATATATATTAATTTGTTTTTCTTAAAAAAATCATACCATAGTAGGCCTAGTTTAATGATGACTGATTTGATAAAGATTTCTTTAAAAAAATAGATTTAACCAGTTTGTTAAAATTGGAATATGGGATTTATTTCACATGATAAATAATAATAAATATTTTATATTTATCAAATAAATTAGTTTAAAAGTGGTTTACTTAAGACAAATATTAGAAAATTTGAAATTGTTTGAAAATGGTATTGAAGATTTAACTTGGATCAAAATGGTGTATCTGGATTTTTTCTTTTAGAATAAATAGGGACATATTTTATTTTTACAAATTAAAAATAGTTTTCAGATAGTTTAAAATAACAGATTTTTCAAAAATTAAGATTTGCTAAGAGTATTTGAATATTAAAAAAATGTATATAGGAACCAGGAGTTTTTATTGTGATTAGCAAGATATGTACTGGTTTTTCGGGGAAAACCTACTGATGGGTAGTTCAATGAAAACCTAGTTTTTTTAAATTTCATTTAAGCTATAATTCAAAACAAGATCAAATTTGTGATATTTTATCATACCGTTTATTTTAATATTTATTGATGAGTATAATTATGTCGTAATGTGTAGTCATATAAAAATAAAAATAGTTTTCTCGAGAATATTAACTACACTACCTTTCTTGAGTTTTCAGATATAGTTTTGTAAAAGAGAAACATTTTCTTCTGAAACAATATTCTCTCCTATTAAAATTAACTGATGATATTTTAAGCCTACTTCACCAAACTTTTTAGATATTTCAATAATTAATAGGATATTTTCATAACATTCTACTTAGCTCAATGCTCGCAGGTAGATGATATATGCTCTGTTTAATATGAAGAAAAAACATAGTAGCATTACTTCATTGGTCGAAGAAATGTACTTTCAGCATTTTATTTTATAGAGGATTCTTAACGTCTATAAATATGAGTGTTTCTTCTATGCGCTTTAAAACTATTTATAGATTTTAACGAATAGGTCTATATGTTCAGGTTATGAATAATTGGGTGACTGGGTGGACGGACTGGAATATGGCACTTGACCTTGAAGGTGGGCCCAACTGGGTCAGCAACTTTGTGGACGCCCCGATCATCGTGAACGCCACAGCTGACGAGTTCTACAAACAGCCCATGTTCTACGCTCTAGCCCATTTCTCGAAGTTCGTACCTCCGGGCTCCGTTCACATCGGTCTTGACTCTGACGATGATACTGGAATAGAGAACATTGCTTTCCTAACTCCTGATAATGTCACTGTTGTTATACTTCAGAATAGGTAAACTTTACTTAAATACATGTTATCATATAATTATGTTGGATATTGTGACTTACTTTTACATTTAATAATAATTGTATGCTAAGAAACTTATGTTAACTTTGGTTTTTGCAGAAACTCTACGGAAGAAATGGTTTCTATCGTTGATAAAGATAGAGGACATGTTGTAATCAATGTACCAGCAAGAAGTCAGCATACTTTATTATACAAATGATGGATTAAAATAAAATGTTTTAAGATACATCTTATACACGTGTTTAATTAGATAGTAAATGTAAAGCTGTACCCAATATAATCGATATATTAAATATTTTGATTGAATATACTTGACATACTTGTTTATTTAGTTGGTACAAATTATATAATTACTATTAATAAACCTAGCTTTAAAATTACAACCCATATGAAATATATTTAGGTGATATGCAGCTCACTATTTCTAATGACATCACAGTGACATATATATATGTTGCTTAAAGAACAGTAGAAATATAAATACATAGAAGGCTTAGCAATTTTAAGCCTAATGTTTGTGCCTATTATTACTAATTTACAAATATTATGACTGTTTAGTTTCTGGTCTTTATACTTTTGTTTATTTAATATCTGCCTTGATTTATGTGTAACTCCAGATAGTAATAATATTTAAATCTAAGTATTAAAAGAAGATTGTCTCTTCTCAATTTCACATTTAAACTTCCATGTTTAGTGGTTGAATTCCAAAGCGTCATTAACGTCGGATTAACTGAAGACCAAGTATGGTAACACCTCGGTATTTTAATCAAAGCCTTTGTCAACACATTACCTTCTCCTACAATTTAATAGTTTTTTTTAATCAGTGGTGTATCGTCATTTAAAGGAACTAAATGATCCCTTAACCTAAGATATTTTTAAAAAAGTAGATGATAAGAATGATAGGTCCTTTTTCATTGTTTTCTTTAAATAATAGTCTTCCAGTTTAAAACATTCATTTGAATCACTAAGCAGTGGCGACTCGTGAAGGAGGACTCTGGGGCGCCGCTTCCACCTACCCTCCTCCCCTTTCAGAATAAAGTAAAAGAAAAATAATAAATTATTTTTGAAATTCACACCAATGTTCTCATATATTTTTATTAAATTAGAAAAAGCATAAATGAGTAACTTTTTCATATAAATAATTCTCTAATTTTGTTGAGGAAAAATTAAAAATCATAATCACATCAACGCGAGACAACAAGCTCTCCTACCAGTAAACTTAGGGTAGTATGTGCTCGCCGTCATTTATGTGGCTCTGGGGCGGCCGGTCGCACCGTCCAAGCCCTGAATACATCAACGGGTGCTGGCCATGACAACCTCTGACGTCACTGCCGTTATCTAAGCGATCGTTTATTATGTCCTGTGGACTCTACCAGGGAGAGCCTTGATACATGCAGTCAAAAAACTGATCGCGGTGACATGCAATGGCACAACTGTATAAAATGCTTGTATTACTTTTGGTGCAAACAAGATGTATGTGCAGTTTGGGCTGTGAGTTTACGAACAACCTGAATAGTAATCAGTCCCATGTAGATAATCATCCCGTCAACCGTGACCTTGTTCAATTTGAGTCCAGCATCTTATACAAATTGGACCCTAATCCGGGTAGATATACTTGCAAGAACTTCCCATTATCTTAAATATGTGCCCTTCCCCGTTCCTGTGGTTACATGGTCTAAGGCATTAAACACGTCTGTTTAATTCACAGGTGATGGGAAAGTTGATGTTCCAGCTGGTGTACGAGATATTTCCTAAATTATTTTTCACTCTCCCTCTATGCAAATAAAGGTATATTTCCTCTAAAACTGTGTATTTCTCATTCCTGATATATTATAGTAATTAAACATGCTTATATAGACAGGTAGTGCCTATAAACAATTAATTAAAATAAATAGTACATTGTTTTCCATCCTTATAGTATAAGAATGTTTATTCCTTTAAAATATTAAAGCCATTATGGCCTGATGAAAAATTACATAGTTTAAGTATTTACAGAGAAATAAATTGTAACTCACTTGCTAAATAAATCTCTATAAAATGTATAGATATTGATAGTATTTTTCTTGTTTCCATGAAAAAAAAATTGATATTTTAATTCTGCTATTTTCTGTATTTACTTAATACTTAAACATATGAATAGTAATAGTCATTACATGAGGATTTATAAAAAATACAAGGTACCAATATAAGTGATTTTAAATGAGTTGACCTTCTTTCTTGTTATCCGAGGATGGTGTGATTTGTTGAGCATTTTTGGGATTTCCAAGGGCATTGCATGTTTTAATATCACACTAAGGCAAATGCCGCTTACAAACCCCAATGCTGCCCCAACGATGAAAGGAGACTGCAATATAAATCAACCACTTAATATAATAATGTTCATTTAGAAATTAGGCCTAAGAGAAATAATATTTAAGCTGAACCCTTTCAATGCTATGTATTTTTTCACACATAAATCCCTGAGGTTGAGCTAAAATAACCCTTATATTTAGGCATATAGCTTCTTTGTTTAGTTGAAACACCCTTTAAGACCAATAATCAGCTCCCATAATGAGCTAAAATACCCTTATCCTCATTTAAAACAAACATTCATCATTTATTTAGTTATAATACACAAAATAATGTGCAAAAAACTCAAATGATCAACTATACAAATCCTATACTAAGGCACTACATCCCTTATTATGAATTAAAGCACCAACATTCCACTTGGAATCTGCCTATCATATTTGGAACTTGACCGCTCTGCCACATATATCACGTGACTGTTGAGGAAGCAGCTGTCCAGGGCAATAGGTGACCCAATTCACCCTGATGTAATTTGGATAACTTGTAATAAATACTACCAGTTAATTGAGCTCTTGATATATTACTACACTTTAGTTAATTCACCCTAAGAAACGTCGTAATTTACTATAATACTGTATTAAGGAAAAAATCAACGATAGTTATGGCTTAGCAGGGAAAACAACATTTACTCATTAGGGCTCCGCTAAACGTCCTGTCCAGATTGGTACTAACAGGTCCTTTTTCCCAGGGATTACTTCAAAGGTTCCACGGCTGAATAAAATAAGCTAGCTATCTTTGACATTTCAATCAAATTATTTACCAATATTTTTAATAATGTAAGCTAAGTATGAAAATAAACGGGAAACGAGAATCTACCAGCTATTAATGTGCCTCGCTAGAATCCTGATTAGGTTTACTGAAGGTTTTTTTCTAAATGGTTATCCACTCTCCTTCCAAGAAAATACATGTAGAATACCTTGAAATGTATAGAAACTGTGCCCACATTTGCGCGGATGGGTAGTGATAAGCCATTAATTAAAAACCCATCAGTACACTCAACCAGGACTCGAACCTCAGGCTCTTCATTGTGAAATACCAGGCTAGATTAGCCGGGAATTTAGACCACGTACCTATCAGCTCGAATCCCGCGCTTAACTAATAATTGTAGTAATACAAAACTTATTCGTATAACCAGAACCGGTAGTAAGACTTCGTGATGAATAAAATAATTTAAAACAAGACTTTCTTTAGAAGTACACATTTATACAATATATTGCTTTACAAAAGTTAGTTTATTATTTGGTTTTGATAATGATAGCAACAGATGGTATGGATTGAAGCATGACTACTTTAAAGTAGATCTTATACCTTTTATATAGGTCTGTGTCTCTTCCTATGGAAATTGGACGGTAAATTCACTGGAAATGTGTAAGCCTTAACTATATTAGACTTTTCTAATTTTTTTTCACAATTACTGAGCCCCAGTGTTACTCGAGTGGTCTGAGGCGTCAGTCTCGCAATTTACTGGGTTTTGGAGCAGATCTATTCCTGAATTTAAGTTTGGTTCACTAGAGAATAGGTGAGTGTTGATTGTAGAGGGGATTCGAATTTGGTTAATCAATGAAGTGTTTCCATTCTCTCTTCAAGCTAATTAGAATGTACTCCAAACTATTAATCACTAATACGTAAATTAAACAGTTTATAACCCGAATGTTAGATATAACTATTGTAATACATTCACAATTTAAAACTTTTTGCTTGCTTATGAAGAAATTATAGTAGTCTGTTGTATAAAATTTCTACATCGAGATTATTATGGATCTTGAAGTTTTTTCCCCCTCCAACTCTATAATATAAGCCTTACATTTTTGTAAAATTGTTAAATTTGTTAATCTCTACTGAAAAATTATAATTTTTGGTATTGGAAATTTACATTGCTAAATATATATTTATTTGTTTCTAGTTTTATTGTCCCGTCTTAAAATAAGAAATTAGGAAAAATTAAAAATAAAAACTATCTGAAACATTAAAATTTCTAAAATTCATGGATTTCAATAAAAATGAAAACATATTATATGATTAAAAGAGGACAGTTCCGTAAATCTAAGTTATGGACGATCCTTTCATTCTAGGTGATTCAAAAACAAATGAACCAATCTTGATATTTTATGGCAACAGAGAAAAACCAAGTGAACCAGATCAAATGGCCACGAGGAAAAACCACCAAACGATGACGCATCTACGATTCTATCTTTATTACCAAGTGAAGCGGTCCCGCACATAATGCGCTGTGTCTCGAGAAAACGTAAAGGTTTCTTATCCACAACTTCTTCGTTTATGATCGTTTCGGCAAACATCCTCAGGTTAAAAACGGACTGACGGGAGAGTAAGACGCCGTAATCTTCAAACGCTTCAACTTTGAGGGAGTTTATATCATTCCCTCTCAACACATATCCACACTTAACAAAGAAACGTCTCCAGACTTTTATTGACAAATCACGACCCACGTTTTGACATTTTTCTCATTCACTTCTACGGATTTAAACAGTAGAAATTTTATTTTTCAATTATAATTTTGTTTTATGTTTTGGCCCTGAGGAGAAGTGACATCTATTTTAATGTCACGATGGAGAAGATTTAGTGAATTTGCATTCTCTTAACTCAGTAAAGATTAAAAAAAAATGTGCAAGTTTTGCACTTCACTTCACTTGTGCTTATTTCATTTCAACTCTTATGACTGTAGATTAAAATACGACTTAAAAATTCCTACTTAGGTGTAATTATGTTACAGCTTACTTTGTGTTTTGATTGTGTCATTTGTCAACATATGTAATTTATGATTAATCAATGTATTAATACATTGCATATTATAATTAAAGATTGACTTGTATATATGTTTCTTATACTTTGTGATTGTCTAACATTTTAGGGGAATCTATTGTACTGTATTTCTAAGAAAAAGAGTTTTTAAAGCTATTTTACTAAAATATCTTGATATCTCAATATCAAGATATTTTACTAAAATATCTTGATATCTCAATATATTTTACTAAAAATATCTTGATATCTCAATTTGTATGACCACAAATATTCGTAATATAAATATTCTAATAAAATGGTTACTTTAGCCTTATATTTTAACAACTAAAGTCAAGTTATACAGTTTTAAAAAATATATGACAAATCGTTCTCAATGTTGGATATATAAAAAATAATCTTCATGTCTCCAAATAGGACCTTCCATTGGGGAGCTGACTGTAGTTTACTAGTTATAAATCTGATGATTTTGGATATCCAAGTGAGTGCATTAAATAAGGAGGTGGTTCAGTCTAAATATATCATACATTGCCCAATTTAAGGGGTCACATTTAAAAAAATAACAAAAGGACCTTAACGTGTTGTGCTTAGACACACTCGACCCCACAATCCAATTTAGTTCTGGCATAACATCGGATGTCATTATATCCTTTTCAGTAAGGTGAATTATTTATAATCTATATTTGGTAAGATGGGGGCAGCACATTATAAAAACCACTCACCTTTACTAACTATTCAATTGTATTAAAACACATAAAGTGTTGTCATTTGTATCTATTTCATAAATTTTTTTATGGAAAAAAATACAAATGACACCACTTTTATCTGCTTAATCTAGTCTTGTAGAACGTACCAAGGCATTGAATAGCCTCAATTTGTTATTCTTTGAAGTACAATTGAACAATTGAGGGGCGTTAAAAAAAATATACATCACGATTTGTTTGTCCAAAGATATGACTTAAAATATTTGTATTGTTGGGCGATCGTAAGTTGCAATGAGATAAAAGGGAAGTATGTAAATATGTCAAGCTGTGCTCTTTGAGTCTTACTGGAGGGTGTTGTGTTGTAGAATTTTTGTCCAGAGGGTGTGTTATAAAATGTACCAGCTCGGATCAAAATTAAGGACAAAATCTTCGATAAAAAGAAATAAAAGTGGATACAAAAAATTTGCGTCCTCAACCATTATCAGAAGATAACTTTGTCATTTTAATAGGATTCATAAGCTATAATCGTGAGCAATATATAGTTAAGATCTTGTCTATAATAAGTTTTAATATATTAATTTATTTTGTAATAAATGTAAAAGTGGACTCAAACCGATATAATTACAAGGTGTAACAATATGTTGCGTTTCCATGTATTCCGTTCTCATATTGGCATTAAATTACTCTACTGGAGTGAGCATAAAAAAGTTAAATTTTTAGGGGATGTACTGTCATTTTCCTGATGAAAAAGGGGTACTTAATCTATGAAATAACACCTTTAGTACACCTGGGTGGGATTCTAACCGCAACGTACCGACCACTGATAAACCAAAACTAGATGAGATTGATGCTCAGTTCATAAGGCTTAAGTAGTCAGTCTTACAACATATTAAATTGCCGGCGAGGGGGATTGGTTTTAATCTTGACCGGGTGCGTTGCGGATGGTTTTCCAAACGATGTATTTCTGTGATTTCCATATCAGCTTCCCATTTAAACAGGGGAATCTTTCTTTGAATTACCCTCCCAAAAACTATCCTTTGGCATAAATCATCAATAGCCTTTGTGATTAGCGTACCAATTAAAAATAAATATATTAGACGTAACTAATGCCATCCTATTATAATTTTTAAATCCAAATTAAACACCTTTATTATTTTTAAATCAAACAAATAGATCGACTATAAAATTGGTTAGAGCTATTATTAAACAAAGTGTGGGAAGTGATAAAAAAGATACCATAATATTTAACAATGTCTTATTAAGTATATATAAGGGTTTTGTTAAATCTATATCAATCAATCCATTAATTATTAATTGTATTTAGATTTAGAAGCCATGCACATAATTTTTAACAGCTATAGCTTAGTAAAACTTAGCCTTAAACTGACTTCACAAATTGTTGGTTATTTAAATGCTACGTTTAATTGTATCAGGAATAGGCTACATTAAAGCATTAACTCTGTTTTATGTAAATAACCTATTTTAATAATAATTACACCATCAATTATTAAAGCCCTTTTTCCAGCTGTCTATCAAGAATCAAGATCATTGTTTGTTGATAACTTAAATTAACTACTAATTAAGTGGTAAGATTGAAATGTCATCTATTTAGCATATTAAGAAGGGAACATCTATTACACAAGACTGATTAGTACTGATCACCTGGTTGTTTAAGATAACACTATTTATAGAATGACTATCTTTTTTTAAAGAGCTTCTTCAATCCACACACTTTTGGCTACTTTATTTTTAAGACCACCGGTTTAATTTTATATTCAGCAGGTTTAATCAGATAAACTTTAAAATGGGAAATGTTAATAGGTTAAAATAAACATTTCATAAGACAAGATTAGCTTCTTCATCACGAACTTTATTTTTTTATACTTAAAGGAAAAAAGAAGAAGAATGGA
The DNA here is from genome assembly GCA_902155825.1 of Timema genevievae. Classification (NCBI taxonomy): domain Eukaryota; kingdom Metazoa; phylum Arthropoda; class Insecta; order Phasmatodea; family Timematidae; genus Timema; species Timema genevievae. Next base: position 642,353 of record CABFWO010000042.1, on the reverse strand, counting down.
TTTACCTTTTAAAACACATGTTTGTAATTTAAGACAAGGTAGTAAAAAGTAAAGTATTTGACGCTTTAGAACTGTTACACCACGCGTTCTTCTGGGTTCATGATGAAGCAGAAAAACGGGCGTAAATAGTCAGATATAACACCTACCCCCTAAAGAGATATGTTGCGCCAGTAAACCGGTAGGAGAAAACGCGGAAACCATTAGTGACTCATTACAGTAGTAAAATGCTGCGACGATCTCATGTAAGGATCCTGTATGTAGTTTAACATCATCCCACACTAAACCTTAAAAAACATATTATAAAATCAGGAAAAGTAAGTAAACTGGTTTGTTTCCTGACACACTATATGCCTGGTTTACTTGCAATTAGCAGGCTCCTTATTAAAGTGGACTCCAAAACCAGCCGAATAGCGAGGACATTTAGTATACGATTAGGTTGGATCCATAAATCGTATTGAATTGCAATTTTTTTCATTCTTCACCTATCAGCAGAGAAATTTGGGATCAGTGAAATAGTTTCTTCATTTTAAAATTACTATTAAGGAAAAAAGTTCTAGCTTTTAATATATGATCAAATGATTTCACGGGTCTCAATTCCCTTAGTTTATAATGCCGGGATCAGGATCAACTTAACTTAAGAATAATACAAGGGATAATATTCACGTTAAGGGATTATTCTATTTAAAGTGAACTAAATCTAGGGGTATGACGTATTTAATTTACTTTGTAAATATATCATTTTAATTTAAAGGTGTTTTGTACCATAAGGAAAGCTCAAGGCTACCACACAACTACGCGCCTGCGTGTATCGAGTTATACTCTTATATTTACCTGTCGAGGTTATATGTTAACCGGTGATTTAGTGAGACAATCCTCACCAGAATTTAGAACTTTTGGACCTTAGAGATATTCAGAAGTGAAAAATCAGTACTTATTTAGATTGAAATAACAGATTAAATAAATAATAAACTAAGTATTTTCCAAGAAAACACGCCTTTGAGATGACAATTTGATGAAGTGATTATATAGGCATGTACAAATTACACCTGGGCAGCGATTTGAGCCCTGGACCTATGAATATCCGGGAAATACTTCTTGTCATTATACTATGCCCCTAAATAAACTTCCCATCGTGAGTTTAGGCCTATATAGGGTAATGGCAAATTAAAGATGAGTAAATCCTGGATATCTCAGTCAGGGGAATGGACGGAGCTATAAGCCTGATTTACGAGTTTCAAAACCCTATTGAGGTGTCATTGTACTTAATCTAAACCACCTGAAATAATTTTGTAGCCAAGTAAAATTTTTAGAAATAAATAACATAAAAAGTTGATATCGCCATATATAATATTTATGTTTTAGCACAAGGGTTATTTCAAGGTTTAATTCATGGTACAAAGATGAGGAAAATAATTTTAGGAAATACACTCACATTAGGGTTGAGAATACATGATAAAAACCCAAAGTGATATATCACATCTGTAAAACCACCCCCAGAGTATCGGGCCAAGATTCGAGCATTTGTAAGTCCAGTCAGTTTAAGGTCTAACACTTTGTATTTTGTATAATGTGCCTATTGGTGAGGGTATTGAGTCCCTAAACCACCGTAACTTCAAGATATTCGTATAAGTTGCGTCTCACCCTCTTCCACCCCCAACCCCCAATCAAGAAAACCCCCACTTACAGAAACACCAGTGGATAAGTAAATATAACTGAAATATCATTTATTTATCTGACATTATAGGCTACTCATATAGCAGATCAACGTTAGATTTTGTCCCCTATTTGAAGGGTAGATATCCTCAAGCTTCAGTACTCATAATTGGAATAGCAATACTGAAGCTTTAATACCACTAGAACCATCAATTAAAACTTTCTATAATGAAGCTGTTTTAAAATACCTTTTGTTGTTTGAGAAAGATTAAATAAATATATGTTTCTAGCAAGTTATCACATTCTTATAACTGAGACATTCTAAGTTAAATGTCGTTTACTATGTTAAAATTAAATAATATATTTCAACAATCTTTAGTTTAAAAGTAATGTCAGATAATATAAACCTGGATAAAATATATTTGTTCAAAACCATGTTAGTATTAATAACGTAAATAATTGATGAAATAAATTAATTATAAACCTAAAATTAAAATACTAATATAACTAGAATATATTGATAGCCTTATCTCCATTTTGGAGTAAACCATATTTTAAAATTACCAAACTCTTCTTAAATGATGGTTAGCGTGATATTTTATAAACGTATTCAACGCCTCTCAGCGCTCCGGTAATTGGCCCTCTTAAACGACAAATTTAGAAAACATTATTATTAAGTTAATAACAAGTAGCGTTTGGATCTCATTACGGAAATGACTTGTACAAAATATATTGTAACATAAGTTCAAAAATTTTCCATTAGGCCTCGTGAGATTAAATGAGGGTAGACTATGTTCACGATGATGTGTGAACAACAAGATTTGTACTAAATATTTTCCCACTCATACTGTACCAATAAGAAGAGCTCATTGGTAATAACTATACGCAGATGGGAGGAAAACATTAAAATTGATCTAAAAGAGATGGAGTGTAATGTAATGTGTAAGTAAGTAGTGTTAAAGCGAGTCACTAATTTTGTTTTAGGTGTGGGGTGTGTTTTTTCAGCAAACTTTCATTTTAAAATAAACATTTTTGGGACTTTATTTAAAAATGTCAGTGCTTGCAACATAAAATACCATGTGTTTATTACATTTTAACCTAGTTATTAGTAGAACTTTAATTATTTTCAATAACTACGTCAAAGCTATGTTTATAAAATGGAGAATATTACCCAACAATAGTCTATTTTTAAACTAAAGTTTTAATTTAATCAGTGTTGTACAAATTATTTCCAAACGAAATTAAATAAGATTGTTCAAATCATTAAAAACTAGTATTAAGCCCCCTTAAGAAATAATTTGACCAAATAGGTGTTATATGTTTTACTGCCGAGAGTTGAAGTAGTATTCTTTCTTACTAACGAGGAATGAAAGGGTGTTATCTGTTTTAATACCGAGAAATGAAGTAGTATTCTGTCATAATAACGAAGAATGAAAGGGTGTTATCTGTTTTAATACCAAGAAATGAAGTAGTATTCTTTCATACTAATGAGGAATGAAAGGGTGTTATCTGTTTTAATACCGAGGAATGAAGTAATATTCTGTCATACTAACGAGGAATGAAAGGGTGTTATCTGTTTTAATACCGAGAAATGAAGTAGTATTCTTTCATACTAACGAGGAATGAAAGGGTGTTATCTGTTTTAATATCAAGAAATGAAGTAGTATTCTTTCATACTAACGAGGAATGAAAGGGTGTTATCTGTTTTAATACCGAGGAATGAAGGTGTGGTCTATTGGAAGCAAGCTGATGGGGGAAGATGTAAAGAATGTTAATAGGAGTTAGTAAATCACCTAGCTAGGTGTCGCCACCGGCTACCTGGTGTAACCCGTGGCGATCAAGACTTGCTCTATCTCTACTCTGAATCTCCATTGGGAACTTCACTCGTGGGTGGAACTAGAAAACACCCACTTTAGCGAGCAACAAAACACTCACCACACTTTATAACAAGAGTTCCCAACCAGTGAAAGATGAGAGTATTTCTTGATTTTTGTTGCGGGTCTTTTGATAGATAGCCTTTAAAAAAAATCACTTCAATGGTGCTCTCATATTCTATTTAACTGAAATGAAATTTTAAAAAAACAATGCTTACCATATAATGGATGGAAATAAAATTTTGAGAGTTGTTCTTTTTAGAGGTTTTGTACATATTAACTGACTTTATCAGATAAAGTTCTAACAGGGGTTTAAAACTTTCTATAAATAGTGTAAATCTGGCTTTACTCTCTTAAAGAGTGAGGGGGATTACAAAACTATTAATATTACTTGTATCGATGTAAGCATGTATCTAAAATGTAATTTTGGGGCTGTAGTGGATGTAGGGGAATGAAAGCGAGTATAGGTAGGAGTTAAATCTAAAGGATGGGGGGGCTATAGCACTAACACTTAAACAATATCTGAATAGTCCACCTAGGTGGCGTAGATAGCCAACGCGCTAGTATATTGTTGAACTAGACTGCCGAGGATGGGGAGGTCGAGGTTCTAATCTCGGTCGGGTGAACTGGGGGTGGTTTTGGGCTAAATGGCTTTCCATTGTCCCTCCATACAAATTCTGGTTCACTTCCTCTAAAATTAAACCTTCCCTATTCCTAACCCACTAGCGTAATTAGTACTTAAGCGTTTACCCCGAACGGGTAGTAAGACGCGGCAATAGATAGATAAATAAATAAAAAATATCGGACTGAAGTTATTTTGTCCCTTACATCAGGATGATATATTCATACATGATTCAGTACTGAATTCAGTTTAATTCATCTATTGCAACCCGTTTTGGCGGTAGCATCGTCTACGCCCTAAAGCGTTTCTCTTGGAATATAACGTATTACTAATGATGGGGGATCGGGGCCCGAATCGCGGTTGGGTATATTGAAGGTGTTTTTTCCTAAATGGTTCTCCAATTTCCCTTAGCACAAATGGGGTACATTTCCTCTAAATTAAATCTTCCTCATCCCTAACACATTAGAGTAGCTAGTACGCTACATAGGCGTATAGCCCAAATAGCTAGTAAGAAGTGGTGCTAGCTATATAAATATGTATGTGTGAATAAACTACGATGGCGACTAATGGCAAACCAAGTAACTATCATGTAAATTATTATTATTATTAGCACCGTGTCTTACTACCCGTTTGGGTTATACGCACTTACGCTAATGTGTAATGGTAGGGTGATTGTGAGATGAAATGGANTACTACCCGTTTGGGTTATACGCACTTACGCTAATGTGTAATGGTAGGGTGATTGTGAGATGAAATGGAGGACCTACAGTTTAACGTGGGATCCGAACCACGGTGGAGGCCTGGCATTCCTCACATTCCCAAGTTGTGATTAAATACACGTCTTTTCAGAGGTGAAGGAAAAGTTTGGAAATTAGATAAATCTGTGCCGGGACCAAGGATTGAACCCCACACCCCCAGCACAGTAGTCTGACACCTTACCCCTAGATCGCCAGACCACCATTATCATGTAAACTTGTGCGTAGTTTGTCAATAACTTAGGCTATAATTTTTTAGCGATGTTTGATTACAAACGATTGAGCTGAAAAGACACAAGTTGTATTGCATTAAAAAGAGTGCGAAGCGATTTCCCTATGTTGTGAAACAAAAATAAAAATATTATTTGGATTTTTAATAAAATGATTTGATATAAGTGATTTTGATTTCTGGACGTGACAATTCAAAATAATACCTGTTTGTTTCAAAATCTACATGATACTTTTAAGTTACATACAGACACCACTATCTGAGAATAATTATATTTGGTTGTTAAACTTAACTACTACTAAAACAATATTTAAATAAAGGCAATGGGAATGAACGTCGTATCTGGTCCCTAAGCTTTTTTTTTTGCTTTAACCTCAGAAGTAGAAGTTTTCGCGTAAATCATCGTTGATTCTTTTAAATATCAAACTCAAGATTTAAACTTTCTAACTCCTTAGAAACGTGCCGATAATTTTCGCCTACAGTTAGTTGAAAAAACTATTTAAAAATATCAAGTCACGTTATATATAATGCGGGATTTGTAAACTTCTACATTGCGCATTATTACTCAAACATTCAGCCTTATTAATGGAAAATTCATAAAATATAGTTGATAAATTTAACACCCTGAATTTGGAATAGTTTGGCTAAATAATTTCGGGCAATAAACATAAAACTGATAGAAAAAATAAATCAATACAATCATTTACACACTCCCTGAAATGTGACACGTTTACCTTGACTGTATACACTACGATGGTACCTTACAAGCTACACCATGCTGGAATAAAACAAGTATTTTGTGCACCCTATCCAGGATACCCATATAGTTACACTCACTGAGTATATATAAGGGTGGTATTGATTAGAGCAGCAAACGTACCCTCATTTGCTTGGGGGCAAAGTGTAAAACCATGTAGTGAAAAACAAACATATTCAGTACACCCAGCTTGGATTCAAACCCCAGCTTTCTCATTACCGACAATACTGTCCAGAGTGATACCATAGACCAGGGCTGGGAAATCTGAGAGCTTTCGAGGTGTTTTATACAGCCTCTTCATACATTATTTTAATAAATCGTACAGATTATCCACGTAAAAGTAGCCCGGATACAAACGTACTCGTATGGAGGAAAGGACTGAAAGATGTTACCCGTAATGTTCAAGGTCAGTCGTACCCACCCGGACAGTGACGGTACAAGCAATATGTGCAGTAAACAGTACAATGCACGTGGAAACGTTAGCAGATAATATTTTCCATGCTCTATTGCACGTTTCTAGCGCGAGGCTACTTTGACATGGAACATCCCGTATATCTTCATTGTTTAAAATTTAAAAAAAAATCAATTTCGTATATTTTAATTAATTAATACAAAAAATACTTATTTTTAAATCATAATGTTAAAAAGACAATTAACTGATCTCATCGATCTATGACTGACACTCTCTCATATTTTTGGAAAAATGTACAGTACTGTACTTGAAATGTGTGGCCGCACGAGGAATCTGTGACACGATATGCAGCCTTCCAATGCAAAAAAGTTCCCCACCCCTGATAGCGAATACTGATTTGAGTAACTCCAATATGGTTATAGGATGTAAATTTGGAGAATCTTTCAGAAAATACCAATAATTATTTTAGGTCAAGATTGATTACATTTTACTATTTTACTAGTAACTATTATTCTATACGTATTAGTAATATCTATCAAATGTGTCAAGTCCTTATCTGATTATTTTACTTAAAAATAAGGTATTATCATTTTTATAAATTTTTCTAGCTGCCAGATATGTACATTTGTTGGAAGATCGGGATGTAAGTACCAGGAAGCTGTATTTACTTTTTAAGTGTTTTAATGTGTTTATGGTCTGCAGAGGAGGCTTTTCAACGATAGTATCAATCTCGATTAAATAGTATCAATAATATGGTTTTTCAATTAATATTATTTGAAAACTAAATACGTATTTAAGAAAATATTTTGTGCATAAAGGGATAGGGGAGGGTGAAGAAATTTACATAATGATGAACTACACACCATATACTCATCACCAGGTATTGTTAGAGTAATTAAATTTCACAGGTTATGGTGGGCAGGACATGCAGTGCAAATTGAATGAAGTATAACAGCTTTCAAGGTATTAACTGGAACATCCAATGTAAAGAGACCATTGAGAAGACCTAGAGCCATATGGGAGAATAAAATTATGATATTCTTAAACGAGATTGGGTGTAATGAGGGATATAGTTATCAGCCAATTCGGTAGGAAACATAAGGGTGGTCTAGTGGGCTTTCGGGGGTTTGCAGAGGCTGATACATGATCAACGCTGATTTTAGAAAATCATATACGGTTCACGTTGACAAGGAAATGGACTAGCGATGGCCTAAAGTGCACTTCTTACTAGAGTTTTAATCTTCAGGCAGTGGTGAGGCGTACTTGTAAGTGATGCTATCAAAGGTAAGAGTTGAAAATCAGAGCAATTAACTTAAAGATACACTGACCGTCGTCATTGGCTTGTGTGAGAATCTCGTCCCGTTCCCGGGGAGTAATATTCCTTACATAGGTACCTATATATATATATATATATATATATACTATTTATGTACTAATCTGGTTTCGTTTTAATTTATATCCTTGTTCATTTGCGACGCGTGAAAAGAAGTTTTAATCTACGTTAAAATCATGGCATGAATAAATGTGTCGGTACATGTGTTCAGACTAGGCAGAAATGCATTAAAATATTTATTTGTTTTATTATTTCATTACCATATAAATAAGATGCCGCTTAGGATCGGATCGTTTCTATCAGAGAACGAACATTCCTCGTCAAGTTAGCACTTGCACAAACAAACATTATATATTTCTGCAAATTTTCTTAACGATATATTCATTTTACTTTCCGAATCGATGCAAAAATAAAATCTAAACTAAGTATAAAAAATAAATGTACAGAGTGTATTATATTAGCATTTGACACCTTGAAAATGTGACAATATATTTTTTGGAGTCCATAGTAACACTCTTAACAATGGTCTTTCTAGTCAAAATGATACAATTTTATTTAATTAGCACGTTTGTCTACTGTGTTATAATCAAGGGCATAATCTAACGGGTCAGAGTGAGGAAGACATTTTAGAGAAATCTGTCCCGTTAAAGTGAGGAAAAAAGGATGGAAATAAGATTTTAACCCCATCCTTCTCAAGATAAGTGCGAATGTAAGCTCTTAAATCACACATGCACCAATTCACATGTTCAATAGAATATATTTAATTAAGAAGGTTTATAGCGAGAGGAGAGTTGGTACAGTCACAAAAAACAGTGCGATGAAAAATCATGTAATAAATATTGTTTTATTTTTATCTTAAACAAAATTAATGAATAGCAGATCTACATCCATAACATTGTGAGAGCCTGAAAAAAACACTCTTTAGTTAGAAAATATCTATAGTCTCTCAGTTTATGTTACATACATTAGTATTAGTAGGCTCATCTTAGACGGAAGTTTGAAGAAGGGCTCCTATAAGTAATTAATTTGATAATTTAACCGGAAAACCAGCATAATAAATAGATACTAGGAGAAGGAACTGCATGTACTAAATTCAACCCATATTCACCAACTGACCATTTTAGATAAGCATTTAGCTCTCTGATTAGTCTGGGTCTAGGACAACGCGTGTGAGGGACCCGAAGCTAAGGTGCTTTGGAAAAATAAAATGAGCACACAAAATGAATTAAGTTTTAAACTAAGGAAAACACTTGCCATATTTGATCAAGATTAACCATTATTTTACTGCCTGGTTGATTTGGAAAAAGTTAATCATTTCCTAAATCTAGTTTGTAAAACTAGAATAATAAAATTTTAATTAATTATCATTACGTTTCCTCAAGTATCATTAAAGGTTGTATCTAAATCAGTATTAACCCAGTTAAATTTATGGTAACACTATCAAAATGAGTATCTGTAAAATTTTACATAGGCACACCTTTAGTAAAAATAATTTTCTCTCTTAATTTACACCAATTTGACTTTTGGTGTGGAACGCATTTATAATTCAAGATTGATAGAAATCAGATACGCACCAGTGGACACGTGGTCAAAGGAATTAGTATTGCTTAGGCTGATTTTCTTGTGTCAAAGAATTTTGGGCTCAATTCACGGCCAACTTAAATTATTATTTTAAAATGGTTTCCCAATCTACCTCCTCTCAAATATGGGTACTTTCCCCCTAAGTGAAAACATATGAATAACTCGGGTGGATGGTAAGATGCTGAGTATGGGTAGTAGGCAACCAGACATAAGATTAAGCCCTGCTTACAAAATTAATATATCCTTACAGGATTCCTAGATAAACCTTTCCCTACAAATATCAATAATTCAGTTTGAGTTAATTAAAGATTACCTATTTGTTTTTATCTTCTTATTATTATTATTAGCACCGCGTCCTACTACCCGTTCGGGTTATACGCACTTACGCTAATGTGCAATGGATTGTGAGATGAAATGGAGGACCTACAGTTTAACGTGGAATCCGAACCACGGTGGAGGCCTGGAATTACTTACATTCACAAGTTGTGATTAATACACATCTTGTCAGAGGTGAAGGAAGGGTTTGGCAATCAGATAAATCTGTGTCGGGACCGAGGATTGAACCCCGGACCCTCAGCACAGAAGTCTGACACCTTACCCCTAGACCACCAGGTCACCGACTTGTTTTTATCATGTTAAGGTAAAGTGTGTGGATCAAAAGGAAGTGGTAGACCATGTAAAATGAGGCTAAATGTGGTAGATGAATATGTGAAAAAGAGAAACATTAAGAGCTTTAAGAATAAAAGAGCATGTAGGACTCGGTGTATGAAAGTTGTTGAAATAAGGAGAGTATGCAAGGATAGGGAAGTGGGAGAAAGTTAGTGAGGATGGATTAAGTGCGAGGTTTTTTTTTTTTTGGATCTATACTCACAATTTCTTGCCTACCCCGTAAGGGAATTACGTTATTAGGTGTGTATGTAGGTTAATTACATATAGTAAATATTTGTTGACATATTGATTAACAAGTAATAATATTGATACATAGCATATCCTGTTCGAAAATAGTTATTCACTGATCTACAGCTTTGATTCCTCAACAGCTCACTCATATAAAATGTTTGCATCTCCATGACATTTTCACGGCGTCCTTAGAATGATGTATCTTCCTTTGGTGAATTTTCTGAGTGTGACTTGGGACTTAGCAGGCCAGTAGAAACTGTCGAAATAGTTGGGGGATCACCCCTTACCCACTGGACCGATAAGGCCCACATCACACTCAGACAGCTTGATGCGTCTTTATTCTTCGTTGCTTCAGAGGTCATCTTGGGTCACCAAGTCCTGTTCTTAAATTATATTCAATCCAGTTGAATTATAGTTACACTTACATGATTCATAAAAGATAAAAAGATATTTATATATAATTTAAAAAAAAATATTTCCCACTCTACCGCCTCTCAAATATGGATACTTCCACCCTAAGTGTAAACATATGAATAGCTCGGGTGGGTGGTAGGATGTTGAGTATGGGTAGTAGGCAACCAGATATAAGATTAAGCCGTGCTTACAAAATTAATATAATAATAATAATAATAAAACTAAAATAAAACAAAATATCTGTCAAAACAAAATTTTACGTATTCTATTTAGTCATATAATCAATCAACCTCTTCACATCTCACCACACACACACACACACACACACACACACACACACACACACA
>CABFWO010000042.1:564398-622348 GCA_902155825.1 Timema genevievae | reverse complement strand
ATATATATTTATATATTGAATGTGATTTTATCTATCAGATATATATATATATATATATATATATATATATATATATATATATATATATACACACACACAAGATGTTCGTAAACTCATAGCCCACACGGCACATACAGTTTGTTTGAACTAAAAGTAATACAAAATACCCATATACTTACATCAGGAAAACTATGCTAATACCATTTAATTGTATTCAAAGTTTCAGCGTACAGCGCCGGGAGAGCAACGCCGGCCAATCATCTATGTACAACAAGTTGCATAGAAGTTAGGCGCTCGGAAATGCACATGTAATATAGGCAAGCACTAGCTGCGGTATATGACCGTTAATGATGACCCTCAGAACGTATTCGCATTTCTAGATGGATTGGTGTGTTGTTTACTATTAATTGTAGTATGTTCTACTGCCGTGCTTCAAGATGTCGAGGAGGTGTGTAGTGCCACGCTCCTAGCTCTTATGCAACCTGTTGTATACGCATGCTTGAATAGCTTTGCTTTCCAGGCGCTGTACGCCTAGACCTTGAACACAATTTAATGGTATTAGCATAGTAGTTTTCCGGATGTAAGTGTACAGGGATTTTGTATTAATTTTGGTTCAAACAAACTATATGTGCAGCTTGGGCTATGAGTTTCCGACCATCCTGTATAAGTTATGTGTATATATCTGCTAGTGAAAATTACACTCAAATAAAAAAGATTTTTATTTAGCTTTTAATTTAACAATATTAATTATATATATATAATCATACATATATATTTATATATACATAGTGGTTGAATAGGTAATATAAAATGTAGCAATATACCACATGGTTTGTACACCAAATATCATTGCTGAGGGAACTGCAGGTCTTAAAGATAAAAGCTTTATCTTCGCTTTCTCTCAGTTAACTGTTGCCATATCTCTTCTCTCTCAGTTATTTCAGTAGATGGCGTTCTAGGGTAAGAAGAAGCTTCTGGCAACCTTAACTTACCAGCGTTGCAAAACTTGTTTTATATTTAAGGGGAGATTGACCACAAAAAAAAAACCAAGAAAATAATCAAGTTGTTTCCCAATAGCTGCCATGCAGTTCCCTCAAGGATGATATCCAATGTTACTTTTATTACATACCTGATTCTGTAGCAAAGCAATAATGATAAACCCACTTCAGCGGCCACGTGGTCTAACGCGCTACTTTTTTTTAGTAGACTGCCGATAAAGGGGAGAACAACTTTCGAATCTCAGTCGAATGAACTGATGGTGGCTTTTCCAAAATGGATTTCCACTCTCCCTCCACGCAAATTCAGGTACACTTTCTTTAATATAGCCTTCATAATCCCTAAGATCATCAGCATAATTAGTACATAAGCGTAGAGACTGACCGGGTAGTAAGATGCCGTAGTAAAACGAAACAATGGTAAAGGGAGGTAACTTGGATTGTGTGCCTTATTTGATAATAATACAACACCATAGGGTTGGTAGCTTGTATTACGTACCTGATTCTGTAGGATAAACTATACTAACAGAGAATGTAATTTGGATTGTTTGACATATTCTGTAGCAATACAACACTGACAAAGTGGTTAAATAGGATTTTCTGACTGAGTCTGTAGCAATACAGCTCAGAAAATGTTGGTAATTTGGAATGTGTGACAGATTCTCTAGCAATACAACTCAGACAATGTTAATAATTAGGATTATGTGCCTAATTCTGTAGCAATACAACACATACAAATTTGATAGCTGAAAATGTTTGACTGATTCAGTAATTCTGTAGCAATACAACACATACAAGGCTGGTAGCTGAAAATGCGTGACTGATTCTGTATAAACACAACACCTTATTGTAACAACTCAGATAGTGTGCTTGACTGATTATAAAGGTCTCAATCCTGACTAGCTACAATATGTTTTACCTTTATAGGCCTTTTCCATCCGCCCTCCAAACAAATTCCTTTCCAGTTTCTCTAACAGTCTTTATATATACTTTCCTCTTTAAATTAAGTTATTAAGTGATCTTGGGTCAAAATATATAGCTAAATTTAAAAAACAACAATAAATCCTACTTAATTAAACATGAACTATCATTGTAAGCTCGTTGAGAGTCCATGTTGAATTTCAAATTATGTTATTTTGATTAACTAGATTAATACACAAACGACTTGATCTTTTATATTATTATTTTTTATATCAACTAAATCATTATTTGCCTTGAGAGGTAACACCAGCCTTTAAGATAAAAGATAAAAATAACACATAAAGGGGTTTAAGAAAACTCTTACCTAATCTCAACTTACCAACTTCTTGCCTTAACAGTAATCATTACATCTTCTTTCTAACCGCCTCTTTAAAAAAAAACACCCCAGCCCCCACCACCATAATCACAATGAAGTCTCAAGAACAAAGTCACCTCTGTATGAAGATAATAAAATGATATATTACATACACATCGAAATAATTACACGCGATTCGTTTCTATCTCATCCATTCTTGTCAAACATGGATACAATGCGATTGTGTTATTATGCTAGATCTAAAAGAAACTAAAAATCACGATGTAATGGGAGGAGTGGGGGGTCCACGGGGTATTCAGATAGGTGGGTTGTAGAGGGGAAAAAATCATTGCCCTCCCATTTTGGGTGTGGCTGTCCCTTCTCCCAGACGATGCCGAAACGTCATACTTGATTCCGTTGGCCTGGTTGATCACACTAAACTGTATTGTATATATTTTTGCAGACTCATCACGCTTAACCACTTGTACATGAAACTATTTTATTCGTGGGGGATAGGGGGGGGAGAGAATGAAAAAATAACAAAGAATTGTGTTTGATAAAATAAGATGAACAATTTTGTGATGATTTTACTTTGCACTCTGTTTCGCATAGACACACATATCAAGATGAAATATTCTTCTATAATCTACATTACTAGCTGTGATTGTCATTATCCTTTTTTTCTTTGTCAACCTATTTATTTTTCACTATTAGACACACACACACACACACACACACACACACACTTGCGAGACATGGAAGATTGAAAATGCAAGAGAACCACTTATCTGTTTTCTGCCCACTACATCCGCTTCGAGTTGACAAGAAGGACATTTCTATCCTCAGGTGGTATTCGTTTAAGAAAAAAAACGTGTTCCACATCAGGGGTGCCACAAGAAACGTGACAAAATTATCTTATAGTACATAAAATACTCAACCGACTGACAGCGGGTGAATGAACTTAAAGAGTTTCGAAATACATTTTTTATTTGCAAATGTTTATTTTATTCATGTGAAATACTTTTAATACATGAATTGATAAAGAAAAGTCTTGTAAATATTTTATTTTTGTTTCTTGGAATATAAAAAAAGCGTGTATTTTGTTTGATTGCTATATTTAATGTCCACCCTTATTAACTAAAAATCTAGAATTGTTTATAAATTGAATATTGAGGGTTCAATAATTCGATTCACAATGATTATATCATTACATGACTAATCTAATATAATAATTAATCTAGTGCCATATTATTTATATAAAACATCAAGATTTGGAGCCTTTACTCATTGGATATTATTAAAATCATATAACACATATATTAAGTTTCTTCAAAACCACGTGGAATAAAAACACGCATTGTTCATATAGCTATGCAAATTTATATCACTTTTAATCAGATATGTCAAACTAATACACATATTATTATTTGACTTGTTTGAACTATTACAACTTTATCAGAAAATAACCCGCCTCGGTGGCGTAGTTGGCTAACGTGCAAGTCGTGTTGAGCTCGACCGCTAAAGACGGGGAGATCGAGGCTCGAATCTCGATCGGGTGAACTGGGGGTGGTTTTTCCTAAATGGTTTTTCACTCTCCCTCCACGCAAATGCGGGTTCACTTCTTCTAAATTCAACCTTCCCCATTCCTAATCAATTAGCGTAATTAGTACTTAAGCGTATAACCCGAAGGGGTAGTAAGACGCGGTGCTAAATATTATTATTATTATTATTATTTATCAGAAGATAGCTACAAAAACTTCTGAACAAATTCAAAATTAAATAATAGAACACTAATATATAAAATAAAATAATTTTTGATTTCTTAGGACAGTGTGGCCTAACTGGTGACTCACGCACACTGAAAATGTGGCCCTCACAGTCTTATGGAGGAGTATTAAAGGGAAACTCTAAGTGGCGGATGTGAAATATTTAATGATTCAAATAAAAATACTTACTTATAAATAGGTCAAGTTTGTATTTTACTATGCATTTATTTGATGAATAAAAAATTGTATAAAATATATTTATAATTGTAAATTGTTGCTTGAAAGTGTATGTATATAAATATTTCATAAAAAATTATTGGGAGATTAATAAATTATTTTGTAAATAAAATTTGAAAAATTCTACCAACCAAAAATACACTTTATATTGAATATAATAAGTGTGTTTATGTGTTTGTTATTTGTAGGCCTACATTAAGTTGATAGGATTAATATATATATATATATATATATATAATATGGGAATACTATATACATATATTGTAATCCCATATACTTAATATAATACTATATATTTTGTACTATATACTATATAGTATTATATTAAGTTGATGGGATTACAATATACATAGTACTATGTATACAGTACTTTATATAGTACTATGTATATATAGTAATCCCATCATTATGCCAAAAAGAGGTTATTAATCTCCCAATAATTGATCATGAAATATTATGTGCACACACTTTTACCCAATAATTTACAACCATAGGCTTATACTTAAACAGATTCTTACTAATCAAAAATGCATAGCAAAATGCAAACATTGCCTATTTATAAGTAAATAATTTTATTTGAATCATTAACTATTTCACATGGGATTAATATATATAGTAATTCCACCCTAATATATATATATATATATGTGTGTGGATTTACATATGTATATATATTCAGTCCATGGTGAAAACTGGTGATCACGTTGGTTTGGTATTGGGGATAAACAGCTTTGGACCACCCTGTCTTGAATAATTGTTTGCCAAAGATGTATATATTTTAAAGAAACTAAAATAAGTAGACTATATGCTCTAAGGTCAAATTTAATTCACAAATACACCGTTACTTTTAAAAAATCTGTAGTGGTTTAATGTGTTTGGACGAGAGCACAATCAACTTGTTTGTATGCAAGTACCGCGTCTTACTTGCTGTCTGGGCTATCCGCATATTTACATTAATACTTAGCACCAAGTCTAACTACCCGTTCGGTACTACCCAAATAGGTACTGATATTACTCGAATGGGTTAGTAATTAGGAGGGTTAAATATAGAGGAAGTGAACCCGAGCTTGCGTGGAGGAAGAGCGGAAAACAATTTAGGGAAAACCACCCCCAGTTCACCCGAGCGAGATTCGAACCTCAATATCCCCATCCTTGGCAGTTGAGCTCAACATGAAACTGGCACGTTAGCTAACTTTTACAACGAGGCGGTTATTTTTTTACACTACTACATTAAGGATAGGAAAGGTCTAGTCCGAAGAGAACCATTCACATTTGTTTGGAGAGAGAGTGGGATACCGTTAGGGGAAAATCATTTTATCACAATTGGCTGGGATTCAAATCTCAACCTCCTCGTCACCATAAACCAGGATAGATGAGACTGACGCCTTTGTCTTAATATCCACTAGTCCATGTAGGCTAAGATGATTGGTATATTTTAACAGATTAATCACCAATGGCTTAATCTATGCGGTAAGGATGAGAAGGATTGCCTAAAGGAAGTACATCTACATTAGCATGTGAAAATAAAATTTAAATTAATAGATCAAGTGAATATACAGCCCTTTTCTTCTAGTGGTTTTGTCAAGGATTCAAACTTAGACCTCTCCTTAACCATCATAAAATAATAAAAGATACTGGTTGCCTTTGTAACTGTGCGCACTGGTGCAGGTAAATTTGGTATTTAATTGGTTCAATTATATAGAATGGCAGTGTGTCACAAAATCAAAGTTTTAAACTATAACACAATTAAATGGAATGTTTTAAACAAATCTTTTTGTAATATATCTAGTTCCCGGTAACATTAGCCTCATTTACACTTTTAAATTAACTCTAGAATCTTTCCTTGGTATTTTGCTTTCCAAATATGTTGTGCATTTCACAAATTTATTTATAACCCAATCGAAAAGTCACCCCAGTTAACTTTCTTGCTTGTATTTTGTAGTTAATTCCAGAAAAAAATTCAGACATTTTGTGTGAAACTACCGTTAATTACCTCTTTTCTTAGATACCTCAACTAATTTTTAAGTTTTTGGTCAACGGGAGCTCTTACTTAATATTGTTTATAAATTCATTGACCAGCATAATTTATATATAAGCTTAAGCTTGGTTATTAAAATTTTGTAAGGCTTGGGATGAATCTTTGATGAAAGGAATAAGTTCATTTCTTAAGTTCATATATTTAGGTAATCGTTAAATGTGTAAAAAAATATAATTTCAGCATTCCTGATGTCATAAAGAGTGGTTGAGGTGTCTATAAAAAATGTTCCAGGGCTATAAATTTGCAATCACAAAATGTCTTAAATGTTGATAGGATTACTTAAAAACTCTGTTGTTTGATTTAGACCAGCAAGAAAGTTGACTTTGGTGATTTTTCATCTGGGTACGATGACTGATGTAACATTAATGTGAAAATAAATGAGGTTTTGAAATGGAAGCATATCACACACACACAACTGCTAGCTTCTGACATTTGACGAGCCGTTTGGGCACCACCATGCCATTTTAAAACTATCTTGAGATAATCTGTTATTTAAAATCAAATCAAGAAAATGGTCCTGGCAGAAGTGATTGGAATGGTGTTAAGATCCGTTTACTTTAAGTTTAGCACTATCTGACAGTTTAAGTATTTCTAAAAACATAGCCCTGTTCATCCGTTCGATGGATGCGGTTTAGTTCGAAAATGTTTGTAGTTTTTTGGGGGGAGACTATACCTATAGGTAAAGTAATATAAAAAGTAAATATATTAATTTAGTAAAAAAAGTGTTTTATTTTTCTGTATTTATAAATTTCATATCTATGATAACTTATTGTTTTAAATACTTGTATGATATATTTCAATTGTATTTAATAAAGAGTATAATAAAATAAATAAAATAGTAATAAACAGTATGATAAAATTTGCCATTTGAAAAAATCCTACTCATATTAATTTTTAATCAAATTAAATGAAAAATCATGCTAATTCGATGAAACTTAACTCTTAAAGGCAGCTAAAAGGCTAATTTTACTTTCAAATCTTGAAAACATTAATATCAATTTGAAATAATAATAATAATAATAATAATAATAATAATAATAATAATAATAATAATAATAATACAAACAATAATACAAATAAATAATAATAATAATAATAAAACTAATATTTTACATGATGAAACATCACTTAGACCTTTCTATTTTTTAATAAAACGCAATCAATGGTATTTTATTTGGCTTAAATTAATGTGTTGTCATTTTTTTTAAATCATGTATTTTTAGGAGACACTATTTCACATACTTTCAAAAAGTTAGTTTTATTCATTTTATTAAAAATAAAAAAATATGTCTGGGATAGCAAGAATTAATGATAAAGATTGACCAACCTTTGTTAAATAAAAAGAAACATCATCTTTATTCTAAACTGTTGGGGAATGTTATCAATAATACCACGATCTATGTTGTATCTGTTGAATTATGAACAATATGTGATGAAATGAATATTCTAAAGAATATTCATTTATAAGTTTTGGTTTCTGTTCAATTGACCCTTGTTTTCCAAAGAAATTTTAATTTAAAAGGTAATTTAACCATGACTGATTTTTTTTAATTTGTAAATTTTTAAAAAGAGTTCCGAGTATTTTGTTCAAGTTTGTATCTAGGCAGTGATAGTAACTAAGGGAAAGCCGTGGGTACATTATGTCCCCCCTTCCCCCCCCCTCCTCTTTATTGCAGGGTTGTAAGGAGAGGATCAATGATCTTGGAAAAATTGTTTGAGAATTTACTTATGATTCTCACCTTCAGTAACAGTGATCAAGAACGATTGGACTTATCCCTAAGAATTTGCTGCGCTGCCGAGGATGGGGATATAGTGGTTAAATCTCTACCGGGTGTACTGAGATTTGTTTTTCCTAAATGGTGTCCTATCTCTCTCTCTCTCCACGCAAATTCTGGTAAACTTGCTTTAAATTCAACTTTCCTCATCCTTAGCCCATTAGATTAGTTATTATATAAGCGTATAGCCCGAATGGGTAGTAAGAAACGGTGATAAAAAAAGTTTAAACCAATTATATTTGCTATACACATAACCGATAGATGAGCCACATATATAGTTCATGCGCGGTGCCAATGCTAGACAATAGTATTTTCGTTTGTTTGTTTGTTGTGTTGCCTTTGCTATGAGGCCACTTGATTTGTTCATAGTTATAGACACCGTTAGTAGGTAGATAAAGTATCCTTGTAATCGCCTGGAAAGAGCGTAGAAAAACATTCACATCATGGTTTAATGAGTGAGAATGCGTTTGTAAGGAGAATAGAAAACCACCTAACGTCTTGAGCGACGCCTTGGTGGAGGGGGGTGGAATGGTTGGAGTGGGAAATCCACCTCTATGGGCTCGAGTAGTTGGGTGAGCAATTGATGATGACGTAAAAAGAAGGTGAATGCATTCGTTGGGAAAGCACCAATAGGGAGTTTGGATGTGATGAAAGGTGAAACAAATTAATAGCTTAAAAAATAGGGTGATGTATTAAGGGGCTGAAATGCAATCTGATGCGCAGATGAATTAAAAAATAGAAAAAATAAATAAAATGGGTTAAAAATGTGGGAAGTATGTGGAAGTGTGCCCAGGTGTGTCAGAGGAAATAGGGCCTGTTTTGCATAATCTTGCAGGGAATAGCGGCTATAAAACCAGTTCAAACAAGTTCAAAATATAAGATAGTAGTATAAAAAAAGGTGATACCATAAACATTCATGTTGAAGGGAGATAAAGCGGATAAAAGTGAACTGTTGGCAAATTTCAGTAGAACCTAACTAACATGACCGGTCATGACCTGCTATGATTTGTAATGATAAGACATTGATCAGTAATGATCAGCTATGATCGGTCTCAAACCGGTTCAAACATGGACAAATGCGGGTGTATTTGCGTCAACAATAATGTTAGTACTATAAAAAAGGTTATACTACCACAAAGTGGTGGTGTGTCAGAGAGAGAAAGAAAAGAAAAATGGAGTAAAATGCATAGTCTTTCAAGGAAATTCGGTTAGCAAACATGTTTAAACCAGTTCATTTGTAGAATTAAAATGACACCCTACAACAATAAATTGGGGGGAACTACGAGCTCTACCTATATAGGCTAGAATTTTTGGATATGAGATCTACCATATTTTCACATCACGCCTTAAGGTATATTAGAGACCATTGCTAATTTTCAACGTGTTCATAAATATCCAGACATGTTCAGACTTCTTCAGACATGTCCCAATTGTTCAGAAATGTTCAGTTATGTTAATTAATAAATCAATCACCTGTCAATATATGCATCATCCAATGTCAAAAAATTAATCTTGTCAAAACCTGACGAGTTTTATCGAGACTTATTGGAACATTTTGAATATTCAAAATGGCCTCCAAAATCCAAAAAGCCTTCAAATTTGAAAATTAAAAATGGCTGCCAAAATCATAAATGTTCTACCCGTGCGCGTACACCAAAATAGTGTCCCAAAATCCCCCTTGGGCATCAATTTTTCAAAAATTATTTGGTAGAAGACTTTAAATTGATTCTAGAGAGATCCAATAATCAAAATTGCCAGAGGTGTCTTATTCAAAATATCTTCTGGGAGCAAACACCTTTTCAAAATTTGGCAGAAGAGGCACACTTTAAGTATTTTCAAGAGACAAATCATTTTCAAAGATTTTACAGGTGTGAACACTCCAAATAGCTTATAGAGTCACAATTTATTCAAAAAATTGAGAGAGATCACTTTTAATAGCTTCCATAAAAGTTATCTAATTATTCTAGGCGAAGGTAATAATGAATAGCTTCGAGGCAATTCAAATTTCAAAAAAAGATCCGGAGGTTTGCCGCTCTAAATAGCTTCTAGAAGAATCCGGTTTTCTAGCTTTTTCAGGAGAAGACCATTCAATATAATTTCTAAAGTTATTAAAATTTCACTCATTTTACAAATGGACACTTCAAATGGCTTTTAAGAACATCCAAGCTTCAACATTTTTCTGCACGAAAATCACTCCAACTAACTTTTAATGCAGTCTAATTTTAAAAATAATTTAGGTGAGAATCACTCTAAATATCTTTAGGAGCATTCAAATGTCAAAAGAATTATTCGGAAGGAGCACTCCAAATAACAGATAGAGGGTGTAATTTCAAAAAAAAAATTCAATTCAATGGCCAATGTAGATATTTTCTAAGAATTTGATGAGGGAGGGTCACCAAGTCTTTAAAAAATTCTGCTTTTATTTGATAACTAACTCTAGATATATCGGGTTTCACCACCACTGAAGTAAAGAATTACAAAGAAAGAGCCCAAGTTTCCCCCTAGTACCGGTCCAAATTTAGGAAGGTATGTGAAATTACTTTTCCAGGAAAAATTGGTAAGCCCTTTTGATTCTGCTCACAGAAACACTCGTGGGCTGATTTAATCAGTCGTTTCAGGAATTGCACGTTAAATTCTTCAAAAAATACAAATAAAGTTCTTTTTATGAAATAGACAAATTATAAATAGTTGGCTATTATTTAAATCGTAGGTTTAACTTTAAGCAAAAGCGTATAATCTGAACTGTTAGTAAGACACGGTGCTAAAAAACTATCAACAAATCATTATTGAGAACAACCCAACGTATATAGTGTCATCTTTAACAAGGAGACTCAGAAGAAAACTAATTATTTGTATTTGGTGACACAATAAGCTTGTGGTGTTCAAGCTACTTTTGAATTCAGCTTAAGTATTTTATTTTTGTCTGAGAAACCATTAATTAACAAATCCCCTTTCTCATATAATTAATACATGTAATTTTTTTATTATTTTTTAAATTAAAACTCTGTAAAATGTTAAGGCAGTTCCACAACCGAAATATTAGTATGTTTTTTAAAAAATTGCAAAATAAGCTTGAACCATTTTGAAGGTGCGTTAAAAATCTAATAATTAATAGTAATTTTTATTCAATTATAAAGATAATTCTCGTATCAAACACTTTAATTTAAAATATGTTTTATTTTGGGCCATAAGTTAAACAGTATAGGCCTTTAAGCCATTACGTATACTATTTTGTTAGCATGTATGTAACATTTCTAACTTAAATATCTATGACAATATAAAGCAAAACTTAAACTCTACCTCAAGTTTTCTCAATTAGTTTTAACAGTTTTCAACATCTGTACAGTCATATTGATAAGTGAATATTTTAAGAAAGAACGTTAGACTACTAACATAATATTTATAGACCTATTTAATTATATTTATTGTTCCATATGTATAAAGTTTATGGTATTATTTAGAAAAAAATTAACAAATAATATTAATTGTAAGCAACTATAACAATAAGGAAAATATTATTTTATTGAACTAGATTTTTTTTTAAATATTAGCAAGCGACTAAGATCATTAAGGCTCCGGAGCGCACATCGAAATTACGTGTAACTGAGCCACCGTTACCCCAAATAGAGACTACCTCATATATCTCACATATATCTTTCGATCCTAGCAGTCACGTCCAAGACTATAAATATATTTAATAAACATTTACTGAACCCACAGTGAATGAAACACGCTTCACCTTAAAATATTTGATATAATATTAAATTTTAATTTGGGGTACTAAAGGTACTGTGGATAATCTGTATTCATACATGCAACACCACACAGCTTACAAACAAACTTATTTTAGACCAGGACAGATAAGAGTAGACAATCAACATTGGCAATAAAATTAATAATATTCAGATAATAGTATAGATTAATATATAAACACAGCATGGAATATAACCAGTTTTTTTTAAAATCGCCTCTACCTGTCAGGTTATACGCGTGTATGATAATTACTCTAATGGGATGGTGATGAGAAAGGAAGCATTTTCGAGGTAGTCCACCCGCATTTGATTGGAAGGAGTGTGGGAAACCACTTAGGAAATAAAACTTTCAGTAGGCCCAACTGGGATAAGAACCCTGATCCCCCCCGTCATATGCAGACCAGTCTAACACGAGAGTGGTGTCTTAGACCATTCGGCCAGTGAAGCTGGTAAGCCAGTGTTCCATGGAAACTTTAGTAACCACTCAACCACCCAGTCAGGCCACGTTCGGACACAATAGGTATTAAACGATAGAAGAGATAATAAACAAGAGAACAAGACAAGCAAAAGAGCGACATTAAAATAAATGGCAAAAGCGTGTGTAGGTAAACTACTGTAAACATATCGAATTAAATAAATAAAAGGGTACCATAAAACATTTAATATTAATCAGATAGTATTTGCGGGTATGTTTATTTTAATTCACGGAAATGTGACCGATAAAACCTCTCCTTTTTTTTCGGTTAAAAATAAAAAAAGATGTAAACCAGTAGCCATAAACAGCGTGAAAAGAAGATATCATCATCCTTAAAGCTATTTTAATTATGTGTTACACATTTAATGGGAAATATTTTTTCACTGTAAATTATAGTAATAATTTTTTTCTAACGACCTTCCTAACGTTCTGTCCACCCTATTCCTTCGCAAGTGGACAATAAAATGAAGATTAGTCTGATGCTCTTTTATTTTTTATCTTTTTTTTTATTAAAAAAGGACTCTTCTTCAACGAGTGGTATGAGGAAACATTAAAGTCATGGTATTTGCTATTAATCTGTAACATAACTTTTTATTCGCGTTTATTTCTCCTCAATCTGAGCATCGCTATGTAGGATCAGCTTTATGTCTTGAATAGTTGAGCCAAATAAAACTACCTCACTATCCAATTAGTATCTTAAAGATAAGCGTGCAGTTTTAACCACATCTGCTAATTTAAGTAAATTCCTCCCGATCCGTTTCCCCCATTTGATTCTCTTCTCATTTATAGTGGATTCACACTTATGCCGAAAAACAAGTGAATAACTGGAATATGGTCACGTGACGAGCTCCACACCAATCTAAAGAAATCATCTTGAGTTACGTAGGCTACTCTGTTTTAGTAGAAATAATCTCAGCTTTCTCACGCTTCTTTATAAAAATCCACCCATTAAAATAAGTAGTTTTATTGTCCGTGGTATGCCTTACTACCCATCCAGGATACCTAGATATTTAAATTATTTGGGTAGATAGGAGGAGTGTAGAATTAAAGGGGAAAAAAAAACCCCCGATTTGCTTGAGAGTAGAAAACACCCCATTAAACATGGCTGAGATTCGAAACCCTACCTCCCTTGATACTGGTAGACTATATTTTACGAGACTTGTGCCTTTGTCAATATGCCTACTGGTGCAGATTTTAATTCTTTAATAGGATCCATGCAAAGTGCAGATGATATTTGAATTCACGACACAAGCGTGCAAGAAAGCCATATTTTTAAGTTCTTGCAGAGTAAATCCAAGCGTCATCATGTTTACCGCGATCAAATACTCGAAAATCCAAAAACATAACTCACCGTTTCTCGTGAACTACTTGGACAATAATAGTCGTTTTTTTCAGAATTTGTTAGAAAGACCTTCAAAGACATGAATATATTATTAAAATTCCCATAATATAATTGGTTGGCTTTGAAAAAATTATTTTCTAATAAAAGAACAATAATGAGGTTTTTACTGCAGACACATTTTCACTCTGTTTAAAAGTTTTTTCTTAATTGAGATAGATGGGTAGTATAAGTGTACAAAATTATCATCATGAACTGAATTTTATTTTTATATAAGACTCATTCCTCTAACACCAATACATTTTACAGTTTGATGTGTTTAGCTAAGAGCTCTTCACGCACGCTAAGTTGATGTATATAATGATGTAAGATATATAATCTTATTCTCTGGTGATTACACTATACAAGAGGCTGCATCAGCGTGGAAGCGAATTTAACATCAGGCCCAGCTAGTATGGCTTTGGGGTTGCAAGACGTCGAATCTCGGACCCAAACCAGGGTGGTTTTACCTACATGATTCCTCATTCTCCCTCCACGAAAGCACAGGTCCTCGAAACTCTACCTTATTCATCCTTACCCTGTTAGTGAGTTAAATATAAAAGACAAATGCAAACAAAAAAAAGTTTCAAGCTTTGAAGATGTTGGAGAATGTACTGTACAACTCTTGTATGTGACTTGGAAGGCTGTGGTGATGAATGAAGTGATAACTTGTCTGACAATAGAAAGGAAGAAAGTGAAAGACACTCGGTATTTTATCTTATTCTTATGCTCTTTTAAAATAAATGTTATGACACAATCGCACAAACGTTCTCATATAGGCCTACAGCTTGGAATAAAATAAAAAAAAAGGTTTTCTGTAAACTAAGCTTAAATAAGTTTTACTTATAAAAACACATAATCTTTTTAGTTACAATAAACTTTTTTATACATTCATTTTGAACCAAATTATTCATATTTTTAAAAAATTTAAAATTTTCAAAAATAAGTTATCTGAAAACTAACTTAAAATTATTTGTAAAAATAAAACTGTATTCTTGTCATGAAATTTTTTTCTCAAATACCTATTTTGAGCTCAATACTCGAGGCCAATTTCGAAAAATTTCAAACTTTTTTTTAATTTGTCATAATTAAACTACCCTTAAATTTATTTATTTATTTATTTCAGTAAAATAAAGACACATTATTACTATTGATCATGTAAAATAGTACTTCGATACCAATCTGATCACCTATCAGTGGGCTTCATTTTAACATTTAACTACCCGCATTAGTGAGAACACGGATCTTATTTCAGGTTCAAATAGTGACGTATAGGTCGGGGATTTAGTCCCAGCCAAGTGTTCTGAAGGTAGTTTTTCCTTAAGGATTTCCCATTCATGATTCCACCTTACCCGTTAGTGAGGTTAAATTCGGATATCCCAAATAAGTAATAAGTGGTGATGCTTCGCTTTACTTCGCTTCGCTTCGCTTTGACTTATGATTTGGGATTAAAATACTTGGTTAGACAATTACGATGCTTTGACAAAAAATAAACAAAAAAGTTAAAAAACACCATTACGTTAACTTTTCATTAATTTTCTGCAGCTATTGCCATCACAAATTAGTGTTAGTGTAAAAAAATATGAAATAATTACATTCAATTTGTGATAATAGCTTAATTTAGTATTTTAAGACGAAATATATTAATTACAATTTGAATATAACATTTTGTAAATTATATTTGATACCTAAATTCATATAGTTATGGAAGGTGTAGTGTTTTTATTTAATATTAACATTTAAAAAAAATCTTTGATTCGGCTTCGGAAATATCTCACACTATTCGATTCGACTTCGCTTTGAAATGGAAAAGAAAGTGGACTTCACACACTCCTAGTTACCATCAACCATTTAAAAATATTGATATAGTTTTGTTATCAAACATATATATTAAATATAGAATGGCTGTAATCATGTGGAGATATATTCTTGGTCTTTGGCAATGATATTATTCCAGATATTTCGTGGTTTACAGAATTACTGAATGAGAATGTTTGTGTCATGATCACTCACTCAAGTCTCTAATGAAGGACAGTATGATTTTAGTACATGAACAACATTGAAACCAGCTAACACTAGATAACTCAACAAATAAAGTAACCATGTATCATTTTCCACTCAGGATATAATCAAAATGGATACTTAAACAATCAAAAGTTGTTAATAGATTTTTAAAACAACTATACTTTTGTACCTAGTATCTTATGTGATTTCATCAAACGTTACATTACTGGTTCGAAGAACAATCTATTTTCATGTCATCAATATGGATGATCGTGTGATATATTGGAATATTACATCCGCTAGAGTATTACAGAATCAATTCTCCTGTCTACAAACGTTCTCGTGTTGGTTGTTAGGTGTTGTTCCATCTTTAACATCGTAAACAATAAAGGCGAGTTTTATAAATGTAGTGATTTCACCGTCATTCTTTGAGGACGCTTGTTGTTTTATAGGTTGGCCTCAATGCCGTAAAGTACGTGCGATTCTTATGAATCATTTCTTTAAAAGGAATTGGAGATAAATAAAGATAATTTTAAGAGAGATGTCCATAAGTTTTAAATTATTTTATCTAGAAATCTTCATTAACAGGTTAGGCCTATCCTCATTACTCGTGGAGATATATGTTATTTAATTGTTTGAATTGTGGTTTATAATATACAAATTAAGAACAAAGGGGAGTGTGTATGTGATGTGTTTGTTTCAAAATGTAACTATTATTAAGTTGAAATCTAATAAACTATTTAAAAAAGATCCTAAATGCTTGCTTATATCAGAGTCCACTGACTTAAAATAGTTAAACTTTTAGAGCGCTATGTTATTTTAAAATCATAGTAAGGTTACGTATTAGGATAGTAGAGTTTGAAGGAAACTAAACTGAATTTGCATTAAAGTAATTTTGATAACCATATAAGATATACACTTGACTTTAGTTTGAACCCCTACCCCTGTTAAACCAGGTTAGACGAGACTGACCCCATTGTCCGTGTACCTAACGATGCAGGTAACATTGCTATTGATAAATTGATGAACCAAGCTATTGAAATAAAATAAATGGTCCGTATTGTTAAAAAAATACTTCCAATGCATTGAGAGAGGAATAACTGGTGTTCCAAATTTCAAAAATTATTCATATCTCCAATAGAAAATTTGGCTTACATCGTATGTAAATGTCAATATTGTTCGTTCTTTCAAACAAATCAAAGGTAGTCAACTTCAAATGGCAAATTTAATTAAACTCATGTTTTCCCTTGATAGTTAAACAACAAAATAAGAAACTCACAAAGTAAATATAAAATCGTATAAAAAATTATTTCGAAAAGTGTAGGCCTTACTCCTTAGTCTTTATTCTTTATAATGTAAGAAATTTGACCAATGTCTCCAAACCGGTATCAAGAAATCATTTTCATGTGCAGTATTGATTGATTTTCTAGTTCTTTTATTATTTCATGTTGATTAATATTTTTAAAGATAAGATTGACTAGAATTGTAAATTTTTATAGAATAAAATATCTGGAATTTAGATTAGAAATTTGAAAGGAAAAATATTTAATATTTATTTGATAAAAAACAGATCATGGGGAATAAAGTGAAATTGAAACATTTTGTCGGCCTGGAAGAACGTGAGAAGAGGATTGCATTAAAGATTATAAGTACAGGTATGTGGGGGTCAGTGTGAAAGGGTGAAGGCGGAAGGAGAAGGGGGGGAGGAATGTGGGGGTTGCGAAAGCAATCCTCGTCAGATGTGGTTGATGAATATCTCATCCAATTCCTCCTCCTTAATACGATCGCCATTTATAGGCTCCACGAGGAATGCTGCAATATATTATGGTTAGTGCGTACAAGATGAATTGAGAGTGGTATAGATTTTGAAAAAAGACTATATAGTCGACTTATTCAAATAATATTGAAGCTGTGTCCATTTTTAAATTATTTTTTACTGCCGTGTCTTACTACCTATTCAGGTTAAAAGCATATATGATCATCTATAATGATATAGGGATGAGGAAGGAAGCATTTTTTAGGTAAGCTACTTTCATTTGTGTAGAAAGAAAATGGGAAACCATTTAAGAAAAACCACCTCCAGTAGATCCAATTAGGATTCAAATCCCGATAACCCCGTCATCAGCATGTCAGTTTAACACTAGAGTGTTGACTTAGACCTTTCGGCCACTGAATCCGGTGTACCACCTATTAATTATACTATCGCACATCAACTAGAACCCAGATCATTGTTTTAGTAACAAAAGTAAAGGTACAAACATTAATAATTGATTAATTTCCAAATCTACCCGAGATTAAAACATAAAACCCTTAGAGCTATATCAATAACCCAGCCTGGCTACGTGTCCTTTACAAACTTATTTTTCATTCTCATAAAAAAGAACCTGCCACAACATTAAAATATTAAGTTTATGGGAGGGATATTAGTAGGTTTCTTAGAACAGTAAATATGTATTCTACCAGCTGAACATGAAACTTTATTTGTCTATCTGTCCACAATGTCAGTCGAACGATTTAAAGGCTGAGCTCTTTTGCTCCAGCTTACCGGTTTTGAGGAGGTTGGGCCGAGGTAGGAGTACTGGGTGTTTTTTTTAATGTTTTCTCAATTTTGTCTCCACATAAATGAGAGTATAATTCCTTTAAATTCTACCTCTCTCATTCATATCACATTGGTGCAATGAAATGTGGGTAGCTTAACTGGATAGTAAGATTAGCCGTAAGAAGAACTTGTCATAAGGAAATCTGGCTACGCAACTTAGAGGAAAAGTATAATGGGAGCTATCCACAAGCAAGGAAGTTTGACAAAAAAGTAGGCCTACCTTTACTATGAAGACTTGCACCTGATTGGTCCCAGCTAATTAAATATGAAGGTGTTGCCTATATAAGAAAATAAGGTCATTCAGAGAATCCTGCTGAACATCAAAATCAGATTTCAGCCTTATGTGTCAGAAATGTTTGTAACACCTACCTCGTGGCTAACTCTGTCAATATGGTCTAGTAAACATCCAGAGGATTTTCCTAAAGGAGCTCCGAGACAATTTGCAGACATTTAGAAATTTCACATTATTTAACAATATATTCTTAGTTTAAAATATGGCTCGGACTAAAAATGTTGGTAAAGGTATTAACCAATCCTTATAAAATTAAAAAATAATATTTTAAGTAATAGATTTAAAAATAAAGTATGACAAGATCGAGAAGTAGCATCAGATTGGGGTTGGAATCTCAAGGGTTTGGGATGTGCTCGCCCTCTTGGTGACTGCCCTGACACTAATGGGACAAGAGGCTTCCCTCCCCTGCTTGCGAGGTGTTCCTCGTCTGGTAATCCTGGCAGAATGCCTCCTTATTGTGGTCCCCGGGCAACAACTGGAGTGTTTAACCCAAAGTGTGGCTAAATATCTGGTGAGGTCGTCTCTGTGGGAGTAAATGGGGTTAGGTTGGAACCCTACTCACCACACATTAAGCTGTTGGTAGCTAGTAACTTCCAGGAAAGCTGGTCAGGCCACCTCTACGAGGTCCTCATTGAGCTGCTCAGGTTGAAACCCCATTTTAGTATGGTTCCTGTGGCTAGGTGTCTGGCCTCCTCCAAGGGGTTAACACTCCTTCTTTAGAGTCCAGCACTCACAGGAGGAGTCTACTCCTTCCACCGAGGGAAACCAAACAAGGTGAGGAGTTTTCCCATTTGTCCGGATACCAGGATCTTTGGCGAGCACAGGGCACATCGGTTCCCAAATTTATCCACTGTGCATCTAAAAGTGCCTGGCAACGATTGAAGGACACATCCATGATAGGTTAGAATAGCTTCATAAGAGGTTTTTGTTTCCCAGACAAGTGAATGCCGAAACCTGACTTTGTAATTGAGTTTCCACTTTGAAAATACTTTGATTTATTTAGATGTTAGACTAGCTACGTGGTGGTGTCCTTAATGCATATGGTTTGTAGCAAGTACCTTCGGGGAAAATTGGTAAGACCACCTCCACGAGGTCCCCGATGGGCACCTTAGGTAAAAAACCTTTTGGGATGATTCCTAAGACTAGGCATCAAACTTCCTCTGAGGGCATAAATAGGGTGACTTAAGTATTATATAAGCCCTTTTTAGGGTGATTCCTAAGATCGAGATTTGACTCCCAGTAGGGCGATCAAGACTAAAGCCCTCTTTGAGTAAGAGCGATTCCTAGGTTGTGCCTTAACACCTTGACGTGTGCGCCCAGTATACAAGGAAGGAAGAGCCAACTACTTTCGTATATGGAAGAAGTTAGGTAAAGGTGGGGTGGGTGAGGTTGTATAGAGGTAAGTAAATTGTCCTGGGATCGATAGCAGACACGGGGTCATCAGCCCTTAAATTGATCACTGCGCGGGTCTACGTGCGCTACTACGCTTGAAGGACATAGCCATATGAGTCAGAGGGGCGTTAAGAGAGGTGTTTGTTCCCAAGAGACTTGCTTTCGGAGCCTACAAGGCAAGTGGATTCCACTTTGAATTATATAAGGTGTCAGACTAGAAACGTAGATAGGGTAGCATCAGCTCATTTTCAACGACATTTAAGTTAAAAAGTATCGTATTCAATATCAAAATAAAAGGTAAATATCGTAGCTCAAGCTTTCCTCAAACAAACAGTAACTTTTAATAAGTTAACGATAACTTATTGTTTTTACATGGTTTTAGCGGGTTTTTGAGGTTTCAGAACTTACAATTCCATGATAAATACTGTAGCGATAATATTTTCCTTTAAGTCAGCTCCCGTAGTAGCGGGGCCTTATAATGTAAATTAAAGAGAAGAACTTCTTCTAATACAGTATGTACTTAATTATTAAGTGTTATCGTAAGTTCTGGCTGGTTCACTAGGAGATAATTAGACGTACTAATGACATAAATGTATTTAAAAAAAACTCAGTTGCGGCCAAGCAATAAAAGTAATCTGAAAATAGCTTTAAGCGTTGACCTAAGTATACTAGGAATCTACAAATTTATATATTTTTTATTATGTGATAATTTATAGTGGAGCATTAACTGGAATAATTTTAGTGCGACTTACAACTATTAAGCCATTATCACTAATTGCTCAGAGGTTTTAACTGCCTGTAAAATCAACAGAAGGAATGTGCCAGATTCATTAATATAAAAAAATTGTTGTCAGCACCAATTAAGAGAACAATGGAACCCAATGAATAATATGAAATTTAGAAAGAAAATAATGCTATAATCAAGTTTATTATCATAGAATAGAAGCCTGGAATCTTCATTAGAGGAAGAAATTAAGACCGATGAAACCTTTTACAATTAGAAAGAAAATGGGTAATAGGAAAAGTACATACAATATTTGTTACTTTTTTAATTAGAGCCACTAATTATACAAAGCTCTTTTATATAGAATGGATAAATTTATACTAAACACTATTTGATTGCCAAAATGTATGTATAATCTATAACTTTACAATACATTTTATTTTTTGATAACAAATTTACAAAAAAAAATTACAAATTTTAATGATACAAATTGATGTAAAATCACCCAAAAAAAATTTAAATTCTATATCTTTGTATAAAATATTACTTTTTTACTTTCAAATGTATGTAATATTGTAAATAAACAACTTGAAAGCCAGTAATTAGTTTAAATTAGGTTCTGTTTTAGAAATATATTATTAATCTGATACAAAAATAATTGGGTCAATTTACTATCATTTATGATCTGTAGAATGTTTGCGTAACACCTACAGACAAACAAAAAGCTACGTAGGTTAAACTTACTTTTTTTAGTATAAAGGAGAAATAAATTAAAACCAATGTTTCATAGACATGTAGATCCAAATTTGATATTTCATAAAATATAATATTTGATATGGGTTGAAAAATAAATTTGAGTTGTTGAGTTCAATTTATTGACGCGCATCGCCAAGAATCACCCAGATTATTGAAAAGTGGTGTAAATGATAAAACATTTTCACTAATCCCAATTTCATTGTTGTCAAGGGAAAAATGCAGAAAATGTATATTTTAATGCCATTTCTGGCGTAATCGTGTATTTAATTTCTAAATTAATCTGCCGGGAAATTAGTTATTAAGGGTCCAGTGAGTGTTAAAACTTTAAACAAACTCTGGATATGATGAAACGTTATTAGGCTGTGTGCCTTTGATAAGGTATGTACAACCCGCAGCCCCTGAGTTATTATGTTCAGCCCCCCAAACCAAATTGAAATGGTTCATAATACAGAAATAAAAAAAGAAATTGATCTTTCGTAGCTGACTTAAATGAGCACCATTTTTCATTTCTATTTTTTATATAGATTCTTTCAGATTAATTCCTTGGATAGTGCTACTTTTTTAATGTATATATGTATGTATGTATGTATGTATGAACATATGTACATATGTATATATGTACAAATATATATATACGTATGTATGTATGTATGTATGTATGTATGTATGTATGTATGTATGTATGTATGTATGTATGTACGTATGTATATATGTATATATGTATGTATGTATGTATGTATGTATGTATGTATGTATGTATGCATGTATGCATGTATGTATGTATGTATGTATGTATGTATGTATGTATGTATGTATGTATGTATGTATGTATGTATGTATGTATGTATGTATGTATGTATGTATTCCCCTTAAATACATTTTATGTAAATATTTTATAGTATTGTAAACATATTTATATTAAACGTTTTAGAAAACATTCTAAATACATCTAATCATTTATAATCTTGGAATATCAACTATAACAAAATTACATAATATTTTAGATATTTTAAATACTATGAAAATTTGCTGTAATTAATATTCCAAGATTATAAATAACTTGTTCAGGGTCTTTATGTTGTATAGAATTTTTCTTTGTATTCACATTTATGAAATCTTATATTTTAAATAATATTTTTTTGAATTCTTCAAATAACAATATCTAAGTCTTAACTTATATATATTTATATTAGATCAAACACAAGAAATTGAGTAAAATTATCAAAGATTAAAGGGAAATTATTTGGTACAGCAACTTATTAATCATTTAATCATAGTTAATGAGTGGTCACAAGAACGTTTCTCTCCTTATTTTCTTTGTTTACGTCTCTGATACGTTGGAAGACCTTAAGGTAGTGTCCAAGGGGAAAGAGACTACCATTCACTCGCAATGATTACATTCATTCGACTGAAGTTGAACTGAACAGAAGCCAATGAGCTCGAGTATCTCCGTTCTGTCTCGTGATTTATTCAAAGGAAAATGTCATGGCAACTATTTGTGCTTATAAATAGAGAATATATTTTGTTCCAACCGACAGTGTAAAAGAGGACTCTTCAACGCTCTAATTTTAAGACAAACAATATCCCAATATATCTCGTCACAAATATATAAATACTAGTCTGAAACTACATTTCAATTTTTATAAGAAGTACCTTTTAGAAAATCCAAACTTTTTTTCTGAATAATTTGATAATATTAATATATTAATAATATTATTTTATAGTTATTGATAATATCTGTCAAAAGAAATAACTGTTGATCACATGGCTCAACGTAGGAAAATGTAAAAGTAGATAGAGTAGCTTTTCTAGCGACTAGCCCTTCATGTGACAAATGGGCTCTGTTTTGAAATGGGGGGGAGTGGGGGGGTACTGATTACAAAAAATGAAACCCTGCACTAGTTACTGGACTTATGAAGATCTCTAATGTTATCTCTAATATTTCTGAAACGTTGCCAAAGATTACAATAATCTTAGTTGTACAGTAAATACAACCACATCGGTG
The DNA here is from genome assembly GCA_902155825.1 of Timema genevievae. Lineage (NCBI taxonomy): Eukaryota > Metazoa > Arthropoda > Insecta > Phasmatodea > Timematidae > Timema > Timema genevievae. Next base: position 598,884 of record CABFWO010000042.1, on the reverse strand, counting down.
ATCGCATCGTCTATAGTATAGGGTATTTCGCTTACTCTAGGCCCTTGAGGGCTTCTCATACACCGATTACTTCCATTAGTTGGAAAGTTATAACGGAAACTCAGGTTCCGAGAGCGAGCGAAACACCCTGTATATGGTATATCTCTCGCAATGGACTGGACTGATAGGAAGATTCGGACTAGCACTCCGATCGAATTGTGTTCAAAGTTATTTTATAATTTTAAATAGTTTTACAAACTCCCTCCCTGCGAACTCTGGTAAATTTCCCTTGAATATAAAGCTTCCTCCTCCTTAGCTCAGTTGTGTAAATATGCCGATAGTTCAGATGTATAGTAAAAAAAAAAGAGGTGCACAGTAGAAAAATATTATAAAATAAGAGTGAAGTATTAATTTTGTACGGGTGTCCCTACCACTAATGCATTTCTAAAAATATTATTTTCAAAGTAGAAAACAGATGCACTCTCGACTTGAACGATATTTATTACATAGCCTGTGGATCCAGGCGATCCTTCTATTTCCCGTGCGGACAGTCCACGAAGTCGTGCATTACACGCCACATTCCTCTGTCGAGGCATTCACTTGTACTCGTATCGAATACCGACAGTGACAGTATCGGCGCTGTCATCATAAATCTTCACTGCCATTGCTACACACGTGCGAAGTAAAGCCGCGAGAAGGAATGGATCACTCCCCAGCAGCTGGAGGCTTTATCAATACTATTATTACCATAAATAACAATTGGAGGACGAATATATCACTCACTATAAACTGGAGGTTTTATCAATACTATTATTACCATAAATACCAATTGGAGGACGAATATATCACTCATTATAAACGTTTTTTATCAATACTATTATTACCATAAATATCAATTGGAGGACGAATATATCACTCATTATAAACTGTAGGCTTTATTAATACTATTATTACCATAAATACCAATTGGAGGACAAATATATCACTCACTATAAGTTGGAGATTTTATCAATACTATTATTACCATAAATACCAATTAGAGGACAAATATATCACTCACTATAAACTGGAGGTTTTATCAATACTATTATTACCATAAATACCAATTGGAGGACGAATATATTACTCACTATAAGTTGGAGGCTTTATCAATACTATTACTACCAAAAATACTAATCGGAGGAAGAATATAACACTCACTGTAATTATTATTAATTATATAAATTGGAGGGTGAAATTGATCACACACCAGCACCTGGAAATATTGTATATATATCGCCCCACTTCTTACTACCTGTTCGGTTCTTAAGCTATCATCAATATTATTATTATTACTATAATACCAATTGCAGGGGGAATATATCTTTTACCCTAAGGACCAATGCGTACAGGAATGAATCATTCATCATGAACTGGAGACTTTATAATATTTGTAAACAATATATAGGCTGCCGTACCAATTTGAGGAGGATTTATAAATTTACAATGAAATGAAAACTTTATATTTATTTATTTTTACCACTGCAAATACTAGTTTAAGAACGGATAAATCATTAACTAACAATTGGATGACATTAATATTATCACTGCTATCCACAGTACTAAAAAAACCTACTTCAAAAATTTAAGACCCGCTTCGGTGGCCGCATTGTCTACAAGACTGCCGCCGATAACAGGGAGGTCGAGATTCGAATCTCAATTGGTTGTACTGAGGGTTGTTTTCCCAAAATAGTTTTCCACTCTTCCTCTACTCAAATGCGGTTACAGTTCCTATCAATATATCCTCCCCCAGCCCTATGGCCATTAGATTAATTATTACACAAGCGTATAGCCCGAAAGAGTAGTAAAACGCGATGCTAAAAGAAACTTTGTGAATTCCAATTATTTGTAAGAAACGTATTTTCAGCAATTACTGCCATGTATATAATAATATTGTCGAATTTGATATGAAGAGTTTTATTTAGAAATCTCAAATATAGATTTTTGCTATCAACAATCATAACTTTTTACATATTATTACTATTTTTAAGTATTGATAGTAAATATCAAAAGTAACCGCCTCAAATCACGAGATTCTAAGTATGAATAAGCGAAATTATAATTGGTAGATTTTCTAGCTGTAAGACAAGGTTCTTCCTATGATAATGTGACTTTCTAGATATTTTGTTTTGGATTCTGACGTAATAAACTTTCTAGTAATCATATCCAGCAGAAAAAAGACCTAAGTCATCTTTATTGATTGTCAAAAGCTCGGGGTTTTTAGTGGAGCAAAGACTAGAAATTCACAATTTTGTGGAAATTCACACCCAGGATATCTGATTGGAATTTGAGTATTAATATCCTTACTCATTTACAATCAAGTGTATTGAATGTTTGACTCCAAAGAAGGTCTACTGGTGATATGACTAATTGAGTTGTCCTGAGAGTCTAGGTAAAAATAAAACAATGTTTGCTTATTTGTAATGTTTTAAAGATATGAATTGGACCAGGCTCATATAAAATAATTCCCTCCCCTTAGAAAATAGTTTTGTACCTTCTACCCCCACCATAATCTCTTTTTACTTAAACTAGGCGTGGCCGAGTTTACACCGAGCACATGGTGATTAAGAGAAAAACTTTTAGCTACTACAACTAGATGACCTGTCTTGCACTATCACCTACAGAACAAAATAAAATAGAAATTTAAGTCTATTTCAGAGATTCAGTGTTAACGTTTTCAACAAGACAGGCGCTATAGATTATTATTATTATGAGCAACGCGTCTTACTACCAGTTCCGGTTTTACGCACTTACGCTAATGTGTAATGGTAGTGTGATTGTGAGATGAAATGGAGGACCTACAGTTTAACGTAGAATCCGAACCACGGTGGAGGTCTGGCATTCCTCACATTCACAAGTTGTGATTAATACACATCTTGTCATAGGTGAAGGAAGTGGTTTGGCAATCAGATAAATCTGTGCTGGGACCGAGGATTGAACCACGAACCCTCAGCACAGAAGTATGACACATTACCCCTAGACCACCAGGTTATCGATATAGAATCGAATCATTGAAAAGTAACCATTTTTTTTTTCCACTGTGATGCTCTTCACGTTTCGCTATCCGTTTGGGCTATACAAACTTAATTACACATATTAATGTGGTAGGTAGGCATAATTTAGAAAACTTGTGCACTAATTTGTGGGTAGAAAGTGCGTAAAACATTTTTTTTTGTTTTGTTTTTTAGAATACCCTCAATTACCCCGGCTGGTATTCAAACCCCCATCTCCTTGTCATAGACAAACCTGACTAATTGAGCTTGACGCTTAGTTCGTGTGACCACCAGTACAGGCTTAAGCATCTGTTGAATATGAAGATATTTCTACACCGAAAGTGATAATTTCATTTTTCAGGTTCGGAAAAATCAGTGGAAAATACATTGCTTTACACACACGATTATTTTGACTGAGGCAAAGAGTACTACTTTAGAGAGAGATGTTTGGTGGATAAGGGAATGGGGATTGTCAGTAAAACTCAAGTGAGACACAAAAACTTTAAGACATAATCTGAAAAAGAAATACAAATTATATTAAATCGTACAGTGTAGTTGTTTTTAACAGAACAATAATGAAATAACTTGTTGTAACTTATAACATGTATACAAAAGTATGAGGGAAATAATCCAATGGCCCCGGATTGGATTAGCCACTACGTTTCGGGTGTAATTTCTCAATATACTTACTTACTGCCAAACTACTATAATATATTAGTTATTTAACTGGATTACGTAAAATGTGAAATAAAACCCTTTTAAAATACTTTATAAAAATTTCCTTCCTAAATAGTTAGTTCTGTTAAAAAGTTCTGCTAAATTAATACTTTCTAATTGACAGTAATCTATAGTCAAATTTTCCTATTAAATGACATATTTATCATATAGAAAATGTTTTTAGCTAGCCTATACTTTCACGTATCCATACGTCACGTAGTATGATCTACAGCCGTCGCTTGATTTGGACCTGTATTATCTTACTTACACTATGGCATTAAGAGCTCGAAATTTCACTGCCGCACTTAACAAAATTAAGTAATGCCACCTATTCCTAGCGTGGGCTAGTTCTACCCAGTCCACCTCATTACACTCCATCTCTTTCAGGTCCATTCTAAAGTTATCCTCCCATCCGCACCTAGGTATTCCCAATGGTCTCTTCCCATTGTGTTTGCCAGTCAATACCATGAACACGGCTCTAAAATATCCCAATCAGGCTGCATATTCTGCCCACCGTAATATACGAGACTTGAGTATCCTTACAATGTCTTGTTATGTGTACAGCGTATGTAACACATCATTATGTAGCCTCCTCCGACCCTCCAATAGCCTTATCCCTTTATGGACCAAATATCTGCTTAGGCACCTTGTTTTCGAGCACCTACATTTGTTTTCGCTTCACACACATAGAGAACAACTTGTAAACTTATTGTTTTTATATATTATTATGGGTTTTACAATTCCTGACAGCAGACGAGATGTCAACAGCTTATTGACGGAGTAATAACATGCATTTCCCGTCTATATTCTTCTCCGAGTCTTTTCCAATTTAATATCGTTATTACTAGTTAAAATTGTACCTAAATATCAAAACTCATTAACCCTGTAAAATGATATGTTGTTTGCAGTGGGTAATCTCCAAATTATCTTCCCCAATCTGTGTTCTCTCTGTGATCATAGTCTTCTTTTAGTCTTCTCAGTGTTCACTTCTAAACATATTTCCTTACCAGTCTCTAAAAAATGTCTGCATATCTTTCAACACCTTCATTACTATGACCCAACAAAGCTAAATCATCTGGGTACCCTAATAGTTGCATTGTACCCTACCTACTCTCTTTTACTACCCTAATATCATTGTCTAAGGTTAGATAAAAAAGTAATGGGGAAAGTGAATCTCTACATTTTATCCCATTATGTATTTCGAAAATATCTAATTAGTGATTTCCAACCCGTGTCAAGTCACGTGTATCATTCAAACATATCACAATTAATTTTACAAGATTTTTTTTGGTATCCCAAACTTAACTAAAATTTTATATAATATATAATAAATACCTATAAATTCACACTAATATTATATTTATTTGTTGACAATGTTAAAAAAGTTTTTATTTTCTAAAAGATCGTATACAATGTACTATGAGAACATTATTTAATAAATCAAAGTATATAACTTTAATTTCATACTGTTTATACAATTTGGGCTGGTTCTTGTATAGTCCTATTTTCATTGGAAGGGCTTTAGATTATTGATAGAAAAGTTAACATATAGGCTTATTATCCGCAAGCTGTCATTTTTGTTTTGATATTATTAGTACAAAATAAAAAAACACTATTACAATAGTAGAATACTATTGATTCTGGCCACAAAAGATACACTTATATTTTCTATAAAAAAAATGAGATGGTATTTACAGCTTGTTTGCGTGCGACTGTACCTACCCGGACTGGAAGATGGATGAACCGAGAGTATCTACTCACCCACCCACCGGTCTAACCGAGACAAAAGGTTGGCCAAAAGGTGGTTAATTGCTCTTGTACCGCCTAGAACATTCCCGAGATGCAATCAGAAGGAACTCTCCTTTTGCGAGAAGACTTGATACAGTGCGCGCGGGAGAGAAGGAGAACAAGACAAAACGAAATGGCTCTATGCCTTTAGGCTGGACACACCATCGTTTGTTTATTGATACCACTCGATATGGAAAGGTACGTGAAAATAGTCCGCTAGAAAAAAAAACACACACACAAAATAAATCGAGGCGATAGATGGAGGTACTTAATGAACGGTTTCTTCTTCATAAATTATTTGTGTTGTAAAGAAGCAAAATACAAAAGAAAGGTTTTAATGTAATTAAAGCCATGAGAATAGTGTTTGATATGTGACATTCAGTAACTAAATTAACATTTTGGTGTCTAATTACGGTTGATTCTCACCCACACTCTCCCGCTCACATCCTCACATACCCAACCGTGAAGTGGATATAATAAGGTTATGTCGTTACATTCTTATGGAGGGATTCTCTTGAAGTTAAAATTATTTACGGTACTTCTTATTTATTTATATTGTAATTATATGAAAAAATACAAATGGAATATACGTTCAAATACTTTCTTGATTAATTATTATGTTAATAAATGACACTACCTAACTTGGTGGCGTAGTTAGCTAACGCGCAAGTTTCGTATTGAGCTAGACTGCCGAGGATGAGGAGATTTAGGTTCGAATCTCTCTCGGGTGAACTGGGAGGTTTTTTCATGAATTGTTTCCCACTCTCCCTCTACGAAAATGCGGGTTCACTTCCTCTATATTTAACCTTCCCAATTCCTATCCCATTACAATAATTAGTACTTAAGCGTATCACCCGAATGGATATTATTATAAATGACATTGTCACAGAGAATTGATTGAAATAAAGGTTCATCTATTTATGTATTGTATATATACACACACATATATATATATAGAGTAAAAAAACATTTATAAAAAATAACTGTTTGCTATAAAGAGATGCAAAACATAAAATTACTCACTTAATTTTAAGTAAAAAAGCTACCCGTGGCAGTTTTTTTTAAAATCTGTTATTTGCTAGCCAGCCTTGAGAAAGGAGGAAATGTCATTCAATGTATGTAAAAACCTACTAATGAATGTTAAAATAATGAAGATAGAGATAGAAAATAAAGCAGATATCTGTTCATTTTAGTGGTCAGTTAAGCCTTGAAACACAAGAAAATTTTCTCTTTTCCCTAATTAATTATTCTAACTCTATAATAAAGTAAATAACGGTCAAATGTTTTGCTAAGACTTACACAACGATCTAATATTTAATAGCTATGTACTTAAAAGATTGAAAAGTAAACAAATTTTGCAAAAATCAATTAATCTTTCAGAAACAAATTCTTAAACAAAAAGCAAAGTTTTAAAAGACTATATCAAAGAAACTCTTGGAAAGTAATTTTAAATTTAATTGTAAATTACCAAGCTTTAAAATTCAATGGCCAAATTTATAACAAATTGAATCGAAATTATTATTTATAATATGGATTGTTTGGATAAAAAATGTTTCAGTCAGTTACGTTAAATTGTAATTATTAGGGTCATAGTCATTGTTGATAAATTTTAATATTTGCTATATGCCCATACATAGGTTATTCAAACTAGTCAGTATTGGGTAGAATATTAATTTTTGTCTAAAAAAAGAGCTTATAAATGATATGTTGGTTTTTGTGAACATAACTGTTGTTACTATTATGAAAATAGGTATATATATATATATATAATCTCCGCGTCTTACTATCTGTCCACGTTATGCTAATATATAATAGTTATTACTAAAATTGGTTATGGATGAGGATGAAAGCATTTAAGATGCAATCCACCCACATTTGCATGGAAAGAGAGTGGGAAACTATTTAGGAAACAAACTCAGTAGACCCAACCGGTATACAAACCTGAATATCACCATAATCTGCAGGCCCAACTAGCACGAGAGTGACGACTTAGATCATTTGGCCACTGAAGCTGGTAGTATGTAAACTTAATATAACTTTACTATTAGGACATTATAATGGCTTAATCATAAATAAAGTTAAGAAAGGTAATTTCAAGTAAATACGCTCTCATTACTATGTATGGGTGATGTGAATATAGCAGTGATAAATCGAATTGACCCAACTGTAATTCAAACTGGCAAATCTATCAAATAATGCTTGTCAACGTACTGAGGTATTGTGCCTTAGCGCTCTTGACTAGAATATTAAACCGACGTGGGAATAAAATATTTTTCAAATACACTAATATCTACAAACTTTAATTTTGGTAAAATTTAGAATACCATATATATATATATATATATGAGGACCTAAAAATATAATTTGTAACCAGCAAATTTTTGTCAAATAATTTTAGTTTTTGAAATAATATAGCTTTTGAAAAATATTTACAAGATTTCCTACTAACTCTATTTATAATACAAAGAGTGGTGTGTGAATCTTCCACATTTGAGTGATCTTTTAATTTTATACGAAAAAAAACAGAAGTTAATTTACATTACTTAACATAATCTAAATTTTACCCTTACTTGTAATAGTAAAAAAAAGGTATTTAATATTCATACATTTTCTTATACTGCGATGTTATCCTATCCTCATACAACCAAATAGCGATGCGACTCTAAGAAGTTAATTATTCTATCACTAGATGGCAGAAGGGTGTTGACTTCCAATTAATTTTCATAGAGCGCTCTGCGATGCGTTACAGGGGGATTTATATTATTAGTTGTATGTTTCGACTTGTTTTATCACTTATGATCAAGAATGTGATATCGAAAGAAAAGTATCGATACTCTACTCATTAAAAGGGATTGGAATAAAGATATCGATACCATACTAGTATTGAAAAAAAAAGAAATGTATCGATAAAAGTAAGTATCGGTATCGAAACGTTATTCTGGAAAAAGTTTTTTTATGTAGTAATAATATAAATAATTATTATTTCAACTTTTGCATCATAATAATTGTATTTTCATATTTATCTAAACACTGAAAAATATGATAGTTTAACCATTTCTTAAAATATACTTAGTTGTTTCGCGTCTATCATATGTGTTGGAACTTGGAAGGTATGAGAGATAGTAGTGTATGATGAATATTATAAAAGATTTTACCACATCAGCTTTCAGAGCGTTTATGAAAATATAGCTGATGAAAAGTTATTTAACAGCTAATTATGATTAGTAATATATTTCTCTATCTATTTTTTACCCTTCTTTAACCTTTTAAAGCTGGTGAAAGAACAGCTATGAATTATTATGATGGGGTAAAAGAGATTTAATGCTAGAGTTGCTTCTTGCTTGTCATGCATAAAATAAGTGAGAAATGATAAAAAGTGTCATTGTGTTTCCTCCACAGTCCAGCCTAGCAAACCTTTTTATTTTATTTTTATTTTTTTAGCACCGCATCTTACTACCCATTTGAGTTTTATGCTTATGTACTATTTACACTTATGGGTCAGGGATAATAAGGCTTGATTAGAGGATATGCACACTTATTTTTGTGAAAGGAGAGTGGATAACCATTTAGGAAAAACTACCCTCAGTAACCTACACTTGACAGGGATTAAACCCCGATCTCCTCATCTTCAAAAGTCTAGTTCAACACAAGTATAGCGCGTTAGACTATGCGGACACCGAAGCGGGTTAGTAAACATTTAATCCCAGCATGGGTGAAGATTAAAAAAAAAAGTTGTTTCTTTCGATACCAATCCGATACCGGAGTGTAAGTACAAATATCAGTAAAAGTATTGGAGAAAAAAAAGTATTGAGTAAAATAAATACTAGTATCGAAAGGAGGAAAATATCGATATTAGTAAATCATCGATAATTTTTTCACACCCATACTTATGAGAAGGTTAAAGTTAAATATATCATTCCTAACTCAGTGGTGATTGACAGCAGAAAAAGGAAGAAGAGAAGGAGCCTTATGGCGTCGATAGGACAAAACGAAAATAAGAAAATTAGGTCTGTTTATTTTACTTTGTGTTTGAAATCTTTATCATTAGCTTATATATTACGTTAGGTATTTAAAAGAATTAATTTCTTTTCGAAAAAAAAAGTTGGTTAAACATTATAAATTAACCTTGAAATAAGCTCGTTATAGTTAAGGCGATCAGTATTAGTAAATAGTAATATTAATTATATCTTTGTTCTAAAATAATATTTTCCAAACATATAATAATTTTAGTTCACAATACACAAACGATGAGATTAGTTCCTAACACTCAGCATTAACACAAAGATTGATACTTTTTGGGTAAAAAAAACACGAACTCATTGACATATTATATAAGAAATTATTTTCAGGGCTTTAACAAAGGATCAGAATGGAGTTTCAGGGCCTATAGTTGACATTTCTAATCGTTAAATCTTGAAGATGGCCTTCGTGATAGTCAAATTTGATTTTCTTTAAAAGTTTTTAAAACAAATGGAATCTACATAAAAAAAATTGAATAATGTTTTATGTGTAGTAATGGATCGTGTATACAATATTATCTAGTCCAGAGTAAAAGTGATTATAATCTTGTATCCAAACCTTTAATTAGACAAAAATTATTGTGTTCAAAGATATTTAATCATTAATCTAAATAAATATTAGGTTTGTACTGTAGGTAAAAATCTTTAATCCGTGTAAATATTATATTGATCGTGTTTACAAATATTTAAATCAAGGAATGATCAGGATTTAATCAAGTGCACAGATTTTCAATCCAAGGAAAGAGTAAAACTGTCTTGTGCGTACAGACAAAAACTTCAGTACGAGGAAAGATGAAGTAGATTGTGAATATATATAAGTACAGAGTAAGACTAGATTGCGTATATAGATCTTATTTTTGTCAAAAAAAGTAAGACTTGATCCTGTAGATTGATATTTAGTAGAAGGAAAAAGTAATATTGACTTGTGTGTACAGACAATTTAAGTACGTGAAGAAAGATTTATCTTGTGTACAGACCTTTAGTCCAAAGAAAGAGAGAGATTCTGTCGTGTGTACCAACCTTTAAACCAAAGAAATAATAAGATTGAATCGTGTTAAACACTTTCACCTAAAATAAATTACAAAGATTGGATAAATGTAAACAAAGCTTAATTCAAAGGAGAGTATTGTATCGTGTTTACAGATATTCAATACATGAAAATAGTATGATTGGATCGTGTGTGCAGATCTTTAATCCAAGTAAAGGATGCATGGATAATGTGCCTATACCTTTAGTCCAAAGGAAGATTAGATGGATAGTCTCTACAGCTCTTAATCCAAAAAAAGAGTAAGATAGGATCATATGTAGAGAGCTTCAGTCCAATAAAGTATAAAACATTATATCGTGTGTACATACCTTTAATCCAGTAAAAAAAAAGAGATGGCTCTTGTGTTCGGGACTCTTGTTGAAGGGACGGAGGAGATGGTTCGTGATGAATGTCCCGGCACAAGAGGACCCCCTGTAGAGACAGTCGACCGCAATGAAAGGCGACCCGACCGCTCCACAGTTCATCACGGTGTTCCACGGCTAATTTATACTAATACCGCCCTTTGCCTGCATTTCTTGACTTGGCTTCTACATCATAGAACCGTTTATTTATGTTTTAGGCCACCCAGTTCTTGGATAAAAGACAACTAGTAATTATGATAAGCTACATTGTGTCTCAGATGTTTTCCCCTTGAAATATATGTTATTTACTAAATAAAATAAATTTGTTAAACTCGACAGACATCAATTTTTCAGCACGTAAAATATATCAATAAAAACGAATACTTACATCAGCTGTTGAGAATGTAGGTTAGTTAGAATATAGTACAGGATATAGGTTACCACTATACGCACGAGGTAGTTTGGTTTATAAGTTGCGGGGAGGTAGAGGTTCTAATCCCGGCAGAGAGTCCCAAGATGTATTTTTTTCAATAGTTTCCCAGTACTACTCTACGCAAAGGCTTGTAGAGTTTATCTAAATTCAACCTTATCCCATTATTGTAGATATGGAGATAGTACGGACATGCCATGAGACGTGAGGCACGAAAATATGCATATTATTATTTTATTTAGCTTAGTAATATTGAAGTATTTTATTTAAATATAAATTTACTCTACATTAGCTTGAAGCAAGTAGGCTATAAACATAACTTAATTAAATTATTCAAGTTTCTAAATCCTAAGTATTGTACCAGTCAACGATTTCCTTCATGAATTTGTATTGTTATGAAGTTGATGAGAATGGTCTAACAGTAGTTAAAGTTTGGTGAGTCTGTGTGCAAGTTGGCCTGGAATGTCTACCCTTGTTTTGCTAAAGTTCAAATTGTATCTGCCACATTAAGAGGACTGGTGTAATATATCTGAAGGGATACTCTGTACAGTTAATAGTTTGAGATCTAGAGGAAATGTGTTTTGACAATGGTGGTGACACCTTATTTGTTCAAGGGGGTGGAGGAGGGTGGGATGCTCATCCAGAAAAAATTAATTTCTGAGGGTAATTGACACCTACTTTCCCTTAGCTATTGTTTGAGAATGGGAAGCAATTTAATGATATTTAGTGTGAACCTTGAGTGGACATTTTTTAAAAATTTAAGCTCCACTTTTAAGCTATTTAAAGGTGTCGTCTCCTAATACTTTTTGAAATTTTACTGTACTGGGAAGCTATTTAAAATGGTTCTCACTCAATTTTATTTTGAAAATTAAATTTCATTAAAAGCTATTTGGCGTTTTATATAAGGCTATTTTTAAGCTTAAGAATAAATGAGCACAGGAAAATTGAGCTTAGTACTATATGATTTTATAATAATAATTTATTTTTTGCCAAGACTTGATATGATAAATACCAAGTATATATCAATAACAAGAATAAGTTATTTCATGAATAAGACTATATCTTTTTCTTTTTCCTATTCTTAAATTATTTTTAAAGTAAGAAAATCTATGAGCCACAAATAAAAACCTTTTTGTATTAAAAATTGATTTAATAATTAAGTCAAAAAGATGACAGACTAGGCCAAAATCAAAACTACTTGATCCCTAATTATTATTTACAATGCATAAGTAAAGAAAAGTTTAAATATTAGATTGATGCTATGAAAGCGCAAATAAAATATCTACTATCTTAAGGCTTGAAATTTTAAAAAAATCCTAAACTATTTATTTAAAAAAAAGCTGTGTATCTACATGCAGTTAATTTTTATTATATGTACTCTTGATAATCTCTAAAACTACTATCAGAATAACAGGGTTTAATACCACGTCTGGTGTTCAAACTGAAGACCTTTTCAATATATACAAGCCTTATGTAAAGTGTATGTACCTTTTTTAGACTGAACCGCACAGTATCTCTGTGACGTCTCTATAGCCCAACTCCAACTGGTATGGGTGCCACGCTGCACGTATATTGCCATGAAGAGAGTAAGAAATGAAGTATCATTCCTCAAGTGGGAATTATTCCCGTAGGTTTAGGCATGCGGGCTTTCAAGTCATCGTGAGATTCATTCCCTAGAAACTATAATACTTAATAGCAATTAAAACGTATTTTTTTCTTTTAATCTCGAGATGCATTTCCTACATAAATGTTTGGTTCAAGTGGGTAGAAATGTTTAAAACCATAAAATAATTTAGTCCATTAAGCTCTTCTTTGTTTTAGAAATATATTTTATATATATTTAAAATTTAATTTTTTAAACAAGAAAGTTGAATTAAAATAATAAATTTAAAAATGTAATAGAAGGATATAAGAATGACATGTATAAAAACTGTTTGCCAAGCTGGACCAGATTATCTCCCAGTTACTTATAGAGTTTCATCTCGCATTGCAATTTCAATTCAATTCAACTATCTTCATCATGAAATAAGAATGTTACGATGAAAGCCAAAACCTCGTAAAAAGTTTTACTAGCACGGCTCAAATCCAGAAAGAGTTTTAACGTGTAGAACTATATCATTTTATCCAATTCATTGTTCAAAACCAAATATTTCTTAAAAACCTTCTAAGATATTTTCAGTGTTTTAGAAATATCTCGGAATATTTATTAAAGTTTTACACCTAAAGTAATAAAATAAAAAAGTACCAAGCACAGATTAATTCAAAAGTAAACCAACACAGCCTATACGATTTATTTGGCTCTATTTCAAAAACGTCTAAGATAGCTGCACTCTAACGTGACAAAAACAAATTGCATTAGCGGGAAATGCAATAAGTATCGCACCGTTTGTCACACACGATTTCAGACATTACGTATTCAAGTACTGCTTTTACAAACATACAAGAAGAATATGTTATGCACAAGGTATTTTCAGATCTAGGTTCCTCATACAACTGTCTGATTTATCTACTTCTATATTTGTCTTGTACTCCTCCATTGCTCTTGTTTTAATATTATGATTGGAGATAAAAGTATGGAGCCCGTCTTTTATTTTTTTGAGCCAACGAGCTTTTTATTGTTCTGTCTCTGTAAGTACATGGGGCTTCATTTTAAGTCATGTCAAACACTTTTCTGGTTTACGAGATGGTATATTGTTGGGATTTATCTGCGAGATAAGCGGTCATTTACTGTGGTTAGCTCAGGGATATGTCGTCCTTATACGTATGACCACACTGTCCATCGCCAATAACAGTAAAGTCGACTTTAGAGAGCAGATAATGTTTGGTACAAGAGTGTGACACGTACAGTACGCGGTAAGTTAATATTTATTTAAATTTATTTATCATCGCGTCTTAATAACCGTTCGGGTTGTACGCTGAAATAATATTAAATAACTTTTAAAGTAGAATTAATATTTTACCTACGGTATTTTAACTCTTTATCTGGGTAATACACATTTTAATTAAAATATTGGGTACGAATGAGGAAGATATAATTTAAAAATAGTGTTTCCTCTTTTGAGTGGAGGGAGAGTGGAAAACTACTTAGGAAAGATCACCCTTATCACACCCATCTGGCATTCAAACACTTTTCTCTTCATCATCAGTAAACTATATAATACGATATTCTGAGAATTGAAATATGACACCTGGCCACGGGAATCGAAACCAGGACCTTTGGCTTAGTACGCCAATGCCCTACCCACTGAGCTATCCAGAATTCGTTCCGTGTCCAGGGTCAATCTTCACTCATAATTTAAGGCTGAGTCTATGATGGACTTAGCGGAAATCGTCAGCTACAATTATGTGATTTTTTTTAAATATCACAAGCCATCAGATAACGCAGCCATCTGCGACTTGGTAGTGGCTTATTGCCAAATGTGCAATTATTATAATTGTAAGGGAATGCATATATATTAAGAGTAAATATCCAGAGCTATATTAATGGTAATTACTTCAGTTATTAACTGAAGTAATTACCATTAATATAGCTCTGGATATTTACTCTTAATATATATGCATTCCCTTACAATTATAATAATTGCACATTCTGAATATTCTGAAAATTGACCGTGTCCAGGTGTCATTTTTCAATTATCAGAATATTATATCTAACTGAAGTAATTACCATTAATATAGCTCTGGCTATTTACTCTTAATATAATACGAGGTTAACGCCTCATCCAGAGTGTTCACATAATATAAGGATCAGATGAAGTTAAATGGATTGTTTTAATTCCTTGGGAACTTAGTAATGAACAACACACTTATTTGAAGTATGCTTATTTTAAATATAGTGTAATTGTGAAAGACTATAATTTATGTATATTATTTTATTTGTATTATTTTACTTATATTTTATACCTAGTCAAGCTATTACACTTGAAGAAATAGGATGAAGAGATAAATTTAAAGAGTAAGATATTTTGTTGAGGACGATATGGACAAACTAGGTTTGTCCTCTATGGAAAATATCATCTTTGGAGAATAGTTATAAAAAAATTCCTGTCTTCTGAAACATTGTCAGGTGTGCTTTTAACTAGCATATTCCAAGCCCAAATATTATATTATATAATAATAAATATTAACATTACGGTAAAGAGAACAATATTTGATAGTTGCAAACGCTACTAAAACTACTAGTATAAAGTCATACAATAAGTGATATTATCTGTATCTGTATCTTTTAATAAATAGAATCAATACATATAAAGTAATACTAATAATAAAGTATAAATCACTTTTTAATAGAAAAAAAATAATGTTTGTGTTTTCCCTAATAGACATTGGTAGTATAGACAAATTATGACGCGATTACTAAACGTGTTTTAGTTTATCTCTTTATTTAATGTTTGTTAAACAATAAGAACATAGCGTTTGAAATTTTTAATTTGAGAACATGTTCACGAAATTCCACTTTATACTTTACGAAGAATAAAAGTGATTTTCAAAGTTGATAAAATGAATAGTCGGAACAAAAAATTGAAATTAAATAAAAACACAAACAAGCTAATTCATTCTATCCTTCTTCCCTTTCCGAAGGTGTTGAATTCTGGGAAATCTTCAATCGTATTTAATTTAAACACTCTGCAAGGTGATGGCCCCTCTTTGCTTCAAGTACTATTCTCCTAATTACATTTGGAACACTGCCTCACTCTGTTCACTCTTTTTTTACTTAGGCTTGTTACTATTACGTCACTGAGTGGAAAAAGCTCACTTTTGTGTGCATCTCATAGTCGGGTGCCATTGACTTTCTTACCAAAAGAAAATAATAATAAGGAAAAATAGCACCCATCCCCAAAAATTAAGTTTTATTAAATTATTATCATATTTGTATGGTTTTATGTATATTCATATATATGTTTATAAATATAAACTATTTGTATGTGACTCTACGACCTCAAAAAATAATTATTTAGAATTTTGATATTTTTAATCTTAATTACTATAGATATTTTCTTTGCCTTTTATTACCACCCATCCGGGAAAACGTACCCACATTTACACGTGTGTGTGGGATACCAATTAGGAGAAACCCCTCTTGCACACTAGGCCGGGATTTGAACCCTTATATATTGATTACCTGAAAAACAGCCTAGAGGAATCTGACACTATTCTGCGTGCCCGTCATTTTTGTACGTTAATCCCAAAACATATATTTAGGAAAGGATAGAGTCAATCAAAATTACTCGGTAAAGTAATGGTATAATATTCTGAAAATTTCTATTTCGTTATAGGAACACATCAAATTATTAGAAACAATTATTACTGCATACGCAGGTATAGGCGTCAGTCTCGTTTTGTATGGTTAGTCTATTTGGATGTAATGAGGTGTTTTTACCTAAATTATTACTCACTAGTTCTCCACGCAAATTCAGATATATTTCATATGAGTTATATCTTCCCCACTTCTGATTGTGTGGTTTTCACATGGGAATATTCCGTACGTGTAGTTTGGGGCTTTCAACACCCTAAAGGTTGTTTCAGGTGGTAGTTTTTATAAATGTATTACTTATAGACACGGGTTCTTGAAACTTTTTAATAAAACAAATTTAAATTAGTAATAATTTTGTATTGCTAGCCAATTTTTTAAAACAATTTGTTTATTTGAAATAATACAATTTATAAATTGAGCTACAATTTATCCGCATCGGTGTACAAAAGGACTAAAGCTTCAACCTCTCTGGTTAGCATTTTTGGATGGTGAAGTTGGGACTCTAATGTACTGTAGGTGTTCTTTCCCTTAGTGATTTTACAATCTACCTCCACACAAATTAGGGTAGATGAACTCTCGATTGTATCTTTGTCACCAAATTTTATGCCCCATTAGTTTAAATATGCGCAAAGTCGGACGGCTAGTAATACGCAATTCAGAACAGAAATATTACAAAACGAGAAGATTGGTTTTAATACCCGACTAGCTTCATTAAAAAGAGGGAAAATTTTGTTAAATTTTATAATTTGGATCCAAATCCTTTTCTCATTTTTTATGAAAACAATCATACAGACTTTTTTAAATTCTACCTTCCTCAACGTGTTTGATAATATTTATATCATGGAAATACTGCACGTTTGGAGATGTAAATGATCTGTTGGAAAAGAAAAAAACTTTCTGTGGGGAATGCTATGATTCGTCTCGTTCTAAGTAGATTCTGTGTGAAAAAAAAAGAAAAAAAAAGAATGAGTCCGGGTCTGAAACCTAGCATTCCAAGAACAGATTTCAATAGTTGGCTGACGTCAGAATTTGCATTTTCAATCAACATGTCAGTTTTTTTCCTTCCATTCCTCTCTCCCTTTCCCACGCCATCTTTTTTGCCAGAAAATTGTACACCTTGAAATTTATTCTTAGTATATTGGGGCTTTATGTTCAACAACTCTATGGGCTACTGGATATTTAATCTAACATAATTTTATTATTATTATTATTATTATTATTATTATTTATTATTATTATTATTATTAGCACCACGTCTTACTACCCGTTCGGGTTATACGCACTTACGCTAATGTGTAATGGTAGGGTTATTGGA
The DNA here is from genome assembly GCA_902155825.1 of Timema genevievae. NCBI lineage: Eukaryota > Metazoa > Arthropoda > Insecta > Phasmatodea > Timematidae > Timema > Timema genevievae. The sequence goes on along the minus strand of CABFWO010000042.1, from coordinate 580,961 downwards.
GGATCTACAGTTTAACGTGGGATCCGAACCATGGTGGAGGCCTGGAATTCCACACATTCACAAGCTGTGATTAATACACGTCTTGTCAGTGGTGAAGGAAGGGTTTGGCAATCAGATAAATCTGTGCCGGGACCTAGGATTGAACCCCGGACCCCCAGCACAGAAGTTGACACCTTATCCCTAGACCACCAGGTCACACAATCTAACAGAAACCTACCCATAAAATTTAATTTTATCATCGTAGATAGTTTCTAATAGAATGAATAAGGAATACATAAGAAACTACCCGCTTCGGTGACTCCATAGTCTAACGCGCTTTTCTCATGTTAGACTAGACTGCCGAAGAAGGGGAGATCAGGGTTCGATACCACTCAGGTGCATTGAGGATGGTTTTCCTAAATGTTTTCAAACTCTCCCTCCATGCAAACTCAGGTGCACTTCCTCTAAACTAAGCCTTCCTAATTCCTAACACATTAATATAATTAGTAAATAAGCATATAACTCAGACAGGTAGTAAGCAACTGTGATGAAAAAATATTAATTTTCTACCTTTATTACTACTCTGTTTATAAAAAATAATTTATAAATTGTTTAAAAGTTAACCAGGAAAGATAAGTGCCATTATAATTGACTTTCATTAAATTAGATTTATTGATAATATGCATACATAATATAGAAAGTACATGAAATAAATATACATTATATAATAGTCTTGAAATTTCATCAAAGAAAAAATTATACTCTTTATATAATATGACACAAAATAATATTAATATGTTTGGTAAATTTATGCCACTTAACATGCTAATATTAAAAAAATGGTAAATTGCTAAACTGTTTCCTGATAGACTTACTTTCTAGCATTTAAATTAAGATAGGCGTATAACCTGAATGGATATATTAGAAAATGTTCATTAAAGCCTTTTATGGCGTGGAATATTAAGTTATGATTACTATGATATATTGAAGAATCAATTTTAGAAAATAACTATGAAAATTGTCGAATTTAACTTTAAAAAGACCCAATTCTTGGCACATTTTCAATATTGTAATTTTGAGCAATCATTGTCTTTGTTTCTTTCCGTTTTCAGAATCATTAATTGTTAACCTTAACCATAAATTGGTAGTTTCTTTGCAGTCTTTGACTGGATCAAGAATAGATTCTAAACTAGTGATTCCCAACAAGGGTTTCTTGGAACACTGTGGTTCCGCGAGCTCATGTCTGGAGTTCCACGAGGATCTAAAAAGGCTTGCTTTTTATTAGTCTGTCGAAAATGTTTGGACAATGTGGAAATATGTTAAGAGAACTCTTGTATCTGAAGAATATGAAGAGAAGAGTGCTGGTAATAATATTAAAAGTGAGGGTAGTAAGAATATTGATTGATAAGCCAAGTTAACATATTGAGGAACCCTGATTAGTAAATATAAATATACAGTAAATAATATTGGAATATTTTATTCAAATGTATAATTTAACTATTATTTACCAACCTTACTGGTTTGCACGTATATTTTGTAATTTACCCTTGTCGAAATTAATATTTGTCAGCCAGGTAGGGGTTTCCGTAATATCTACTACCCATTTATTTCCCAGAAACTATTTAGATGTTACTTGATTTGCCGTAAGGCTCATATCTATAATCAATCATTAATAAATTTAATCCCAAAAATATTAAAAGGATATGTAATAAAAAAATCTGTAGCTCATAGACCAAAATTGACCTGATGGTCCAAATTTCATTGATGCTTTTGTCCATTAGATAGTGTAGAAAGAGCAATAGCCGAGAATCTGCCTCAGGAAATTGAATCCGCCCTAATCATTCTGCAACCTATTTGGCAACGCAATTTTGTGGGTAGCATCATAAATATATGTGGTCATTACACTGATAAAAATTAAAGGTGGACAATTTTAATAGCCAAATCCCATTTCATGAACCACTTTCTGAACGTAGTATTTTGCAGTTTAGTAAGTCAAAAATAAAATACAAAGTTTAGGAATCTAAATTTCTCCACAGTTTTACAACTACAGTAAAGTATACAGATAGTTTGATATAGAATGTATATTTCTTATATTTTTACAAATAAATCGTGGTGATTAATAAGTGTTCTCCTTGAATATTATACTAGACAGGCTAGCCAAGATTTAAACTGCATCGGTAGGCCCGTGGACTGAACACTAAGATCAAGCTCTCTGTTCTTTAAATTGAAAAGTGACACCTGGACATGGGAATCGAACCCTTTGCCTTAGTACGCCAATACTCTAACAACTGAGCTATCCAGGGATCATCCCGTGCCCAGGGTCATTCTTCACTCATATTTTAAGGCAGAGCCTGTGATGGACATGAGGAAATCGTCGTCTACATATGAGTGATCAATTAAGATCATGAGCTAACTAACTATCAGATAACGCAGCCATTTTTGACTCGGTAAGGCTAGATGCTACCAAATGTACATACAATACAACTGTACGATTGCCCATATCACGATGGATTAAATAGCAAAGCTACTACAATTGATAATTATGGCTAAAGTCACATCTAAAAATCATGTTCTTTAAATTGAAAAATTATGCAGCTATAACCGTAATTATCAAATACAACAGATTAGCTATTTAATCCATCATGATATGCGCATACGTATAGTTGTCATTTTACATTTGGCGGGATAAAGTCTTACCGACTCAAAGGTGGTTGGGTTATTTTTGATAGCTCGTAATCATAATTGATCACTCATAGGTAGCCAAAGATTTCCACACGTCCATCAAATACTCTGTCTTAAAATATGAGTGAAGAATGACCCCGGGCACGGAACTATCCCTGGATAGCTCAGTGGGTAGAGCAAAGGCATATTAAGCCAAGGGTCCCGGGTTAAATTCCCATTTTAAAATGTCATTTTTTAATTTAAAAAATATTATATTTAGATGCGGCTATACCGTAATTATCAAATATAGTAGCTCTACTATTCAATCCATTATATTCTCTGGTTTGGTGTTGCTAGTATTGAATGGTTGGCTCTCACATTCCGGACGAAGGTACAGAGGATATTCTTAATTGTTTTTTCCACTTTTCCTCCACGGATATACGTGTATGTTTCCCTTAAAACCTACTGTCCTCATTTTTACACTATTAGTGTGGTTAGAAGTTGATTGTCAAAGGAGTTAATAAGATGGGTGCATAGCTACATTAAGATTTAGTTGTTCTTAAATAAAATGAATGTTTGTACTCCAAACTTCTCCACAACTACACAAGTATACTATATATTTTGTTTGAATGAAAATTTGTTGTTTTTCATTTATCAAACACGCAGTAACGGTTAATTAATGTCAATTAATAATTTGTGTGACATCTTAAAATATTTTACACCAACTTCTGATGTAAATAGAAAAAAAAATCTTCATTTCATGATTAACTAAGATTATGTTCATATTATATTTAAGAAGAGAATATTTAACTGAGACATGTAGGTGACTAAAAACTTCAGGTGCACTACATACTTACAAATTAAATTACTATAATGTGGTCTCTAGGATATGTGCTATGTAATAATGAGCTTATTGTATAAGAATCGATCCAGTTATTTTAAGCATGTTTGAGAACCAACTGGAAAATACTTTTCTCACCTTTAAAATAAGACCTGCGTGTAACGTTAACAGGTAGTAAGACGCGATGCAAAAAAATAAAATATAAAATAAAACCTTATCCCAGAAATTTAGAAAACGATCACTTTATATTGTATTCTGTTACACGATCTTAATTCGCATTTTTGCTAATCATTCCCCCCTCCGCTTACCCTGTATCCCCCTCCCCCCCAAAAAAACCCCGACTAAATCAACCAAAGCAGTTTTGCTACATTTAAGAGTGAGAAAATTGCTTGAAATTAGAACACTTTGAAAAAAAAGAAATAAAATCTGTTTCCTGTTCATTCATGGAGCGTCAGAATTTGTTTGACGTGCGTCATTCTGTAAAAATAGACGAAATTTGTTTGGTGTTATTTCTTTGCGGTTTTTCTAATAGTTTTATCTCTTGTCACCTTCTTGTTACTTGTCTGTCATAATTTCGCTCAATGTTTCACTGTGCTGGGACAGTCAAAGAAGGGAAGAGTGAAGTGCTACCAATGCTGGGAAAAAAAAGAAGAACGCAGATTTAGATCAGCTAAAACCAAAGTGTGTTTTGTGTAACATTAGGTACAGCGAAATAACCTGCCAATGGTTTTAATTAGGTTTCCATATCAACACAGAAGTCTAGCTTTATTTAAATTTAAGAAATATTGACTCACATCAGACTAAACCTCAATTTCGAGATCATCTAAACCAGGAACTGTTTACAGAGAAGATGTGGTTTGAATCCGGGTGGGATGTACAAAATGTATGTTATAGTTGGTTGATACTTTCCATAACGCCAAACAACTGCGGGAATATTTCATATCAATTCTATCTTTATTATCCCTACCCCATTAATGTGGTTAGATTGGGATAGTTCGTGCGGGTAAATTATTGTTAGACATAAAAAAGTGTGTACTGCATTAAAAATAATATTTTTATAGCGCTCCTCATTGTAATTTTACCACAAAAGCAAGGTTTCATGTCAAATATTATAAAATTTAATTAAATGCTATTGTAATCTATTATCAGAAAGTCAGAATAAAATCAACCTCTCTTTATTTTAAAACATTATTAAAATTATTATTTTAAATTCGAAAATTATTTTTAAATCATCTAGGTTTTGAATTTTTTTAAATCATGTTTCGGAATACCATAAAATTTAAATTGTTGGGACATACATTAAAAAGTGGTTACGTAAAACCTGTTTACTCAGATTTTTGTTTTATTACTGGTAAAATTAAATCAGCTAACAGATTCCGTTTTATTTGTTCCTCATTTGTTGCTTCGCATTTTATTACGGTTCGGTTTATTTTCGTTAAATTACACGAATTGATTAGGGATGTAAACGAAAGAATTTAAGGAAAATATACTTGCATTTATATGGAAGAATTATGGATAAACAATTTTCAGGATGGGATTCACACCCTGTCACCGAAAAGCCATACCAAACATGTGTGCCCAACAATGTGGTTTGTTATATGTTAGTTTAAATGTCGAGCACTGATATATTGCCTGCGATTTTTTTCTCCCTAAAAAGTTTAAATATCCTTAGTAAGAAATTGCCCATTTCATGATTTGGTTTAGTTTCTGCTGATTCCGTAAACTGGCCTCTTCGATTGCTTCACTATTTCAAGAACTGGACAAAAATGGCATTAACTGTTGTCTATTTTATAAACTTGAGCCTATTGTACTACCTACTATAAAATCAAGTGAACCTCATTTTAAGTTATTATATAAGACTGCCCAAACTAAATTAACCTAAACTTACATTCTAAAAATAATCAAAAGTTAAATTAAGTTAAAGAGCAAACCTCTTTTTAATTTGTTAATTTCACGAACCAGAAAAAAGTCGTCCAGTTCATGAATTGGAGCTGCCCAGTTTATTAAATAGCCACTTCATAAAATGGGCAGCACAAGCACAGCACATTTCATAAACTGTACTATATTTTTGCTCATTTCATAAAATGATCGGGAGGAGAGGCCATTTCACCAAATGGTCAGAAATTTTTCCGATTCATGCACTGGACAAATAAACGATATAGAGGTCTAAGTTTATACATCTATAATTATTTTTTTGAGATGACCTGGTGGTCTAGGGGTAAGGTGTCAGAATTCTGTGCTGGGGGTCCGGGGTTCAATCCTTGGTCCCGGCACAAATTTATCTGATTGCCAAACCCTTCCTTCACCTCTGACAAGACGTGTATTAATCACAACTTGTGACTGTGAGGAATGCCAGGCTTCCACCGTGGTTCGGATTCCACGTTAAACTGTAGCTCCTCCATTTCATCTCACAATCACCCTACCATTACACGTTAGCATACGTGCGTATAACCTGAACGGGTAGTAAGACGCGATGCTAATAATAATATAATGATTTTACAAATGCAGCTCGCTTTATTTGTTGATCCTCTTGGGTTTGAAATTAGGGCAACAATTGCTATTGCTACCATTATTATAACCATTTATATCAATAGAGTAATCGTGTCTGACTATTCCTTCATCATGATACACATGTTGAATTTATATCCAGATAATCGGATGAAAATTACCTCTAAGTGTTTGAAATAATCTATTTGTATTCACATTGAAATGAAGACCAGCCTGTTTAAGAATTCACTAGAGTGACTCAAATCAAGTGAGAATCAAACAAATCATTTTATTTGTATTTTATTTCTTTAACACATTTATTTTTGTGGTTTTTTATTTGTTAAAAACTCTTTCTCTCAAATGCTCAGATTTCTCAGAATACTTTTTTTTTTCTTTGCAAGACAACCTACTAGCATTCTTCATTGCTATTTCCAGGAGTTGTCGACAAAGAATCAGGTGCTACGCCCTAGCCCACAAACAAGGAAACACCTTATCTGTCCCCAAAGCCTTAGGTCTGAGCGCTCTGTATTTTGGAGGTGCTTCCAAAAACACGAGACAAGAAATGGGTGGTATTCATGCTTGTCCTAATGCTCGTCTGTGTCTTCTAGATTAGTTGAGTATATTCTATTCAACTCCTAGGTCTAACGTGAAAGGCTGAGGTTTCATCTAACTACAAATAGAGGAGCTGTTTTCTAGTCTTTTTGATTTTATACCCCCTCTTAAAAAGTGAGCCGTTTTTATTCTGACGTTTGTGCACCTACCTATCCAGGTTATGTGGGAATATTTAAGGATTAAACAAGGTAGAATGTAGAATAGTTGCACCCTAGTTTTTGTGTAGCTAAAGTGAGAAACTATCGAGGAAAAATCACCTTCAGTAAATCCATCTGATATTTGAGGCAATCAAATCGTGAATTTATTATCAGGAGTAAACCAGACGAGATGAAACTGACCTATAGACAACGATTCCACCAATTCAGTTCTTTTTGATGAAACTTAGAAATGATGTTGAGGAATATTTGGCGTTTTCCCTCATGAATTAAAGCTAGCTTTTATAAATAACTTATAAAATATATTATGTTTTCTGAACTAATTACTGAAAAGGGATGTTAAAAACATCCTCCAATAGCAGATACTTAAAAACAATTTTAGCAGCTAGAAAATTAACGATGTTTGAAACCACACAAGACATCAATATTGACAATATACTTAATATCCGTTGATATTGAGGACAAGGTTCGAATATCGGTCTAGTGTACTGGGGTGTGGTTACCAATAATTGATATTTCACTGTGGTATTTCCATACACTATATACTATAGTGAGGTTGTATTTCCTCTAAGATAGCCCCCAAAGCCTTAATCTTTAGCTTAAGTCGTTATCTCTTTGGTTTATAGTAATTTAAAATAATACTTTCCATTGTGATAAACATTTCTCAATCTCAAGAACAGATTCATCCATCAATTTCGCAATCCCAATATTTATATTATTAGGTTAAAGATAAGAGAAGGTTAAGTTTAGAGGATGTATACCATAATTTGTGTTAAGGAAGAGAGTTAAACAATTTAGGAAACACCACAGCTTAGCATACATGACGGATTTGAGCCCTGATCATCCTGTATTCAACAGTCTTCTGCCTTTTACCATTCGACCCCCGAAGATGGTTGCATGTATATTAAACTACGGTAATTAGCTGGGAAAGAGATAGGTATAATTTTATAGGAAATGTACCTTCACTTGCATAGAAGAAATAGTGAAAGATTATTTAAGAAAAAAAAAACAACACCGTTGGTACAACCAGCTGGGATTTTAGCACCGACCTCCCCGTCAACAGCAAACCAGATTAATGAGCTTGACGTTTATATTGCTTGAACACAAATACGGTTATAGTTGTATTATTAAACGTTATTTTGCGGTATTTAAATAAAAAGTCCATGATTGGTACATGACGTCACAGGTCACTAAATTGGCTTTCTTCAGCCAACACACAATACCCTGGAAGTGAGACACAGACGACTATTTACATTGCATGTAACATAGTTTAAAAAATAATCATTGAGAATATCATTATAATTTACCACTCGTACATTAATTTTCATGTATTGTAATGAAAATGTTGAGTCTAATTTTAACTAAATTTAGTGTTAGTTAACACTTTTGTGATGCGGGTCCAGAATCTTTTATGACTCTCTCCCCTTCCACCCCAACCCTTCATTCTTTCTTTCCCTTGTGGCAAGGAGCTTAGAGTTAGTTACCCGAGCGGATATTTTTTATGTTCAATATTATAAAAATTATTTCTTTAAGAGTGAATATAGTAATATTAATAAGCAAATATTCATCAAATAAAGCCACTAATGTATCATAAAATTATGTTGACAGTCCCTGAAAAATATACAATTTAATTAACTTAAGGGGTGACCTGGTGGTCTAGGGGTAAGGTGTCAGACTTCTGTGCTGAGGGTCCGGGGTTCAATCCTCGGTCCTGGCATGGATTTATCTGATTGCCAAACCCTTCCTTCACCTCTGACAAGATGTGTATTAATCACAACTTGTGAATGTGAGGAATGCCAGGCCTCTACCGTGGTTCGGATTCCACGTTAAACTGTAGGTCCTCCATTTCATCTCACAATCACCCTACCATTGCACATTAGCGTAAGTGCGTATAACCTGAACGTGTAGTAAGACGCGGTGCTAATAATAATAATAATAATAATAATAATAATAATAATAAACTTAAGGGTTGCCGTCTTCTTTATGGTAAACATTGCCATGTTTCTTACGAGAATGGTAGCTTTGAAGCTTCAAAACCACACAACAAATCCTCAAATATGTTAGAATTTTCAAGTATGGCCTTAATAAAAAATGACTTACTTATTTTGTAGAAAGATAGATACAGTTTAATACAACCTTCACCATGAACGCAGAACTTGGGGATTTGTGTAAAATATCGTTGAAATTGAGCTAATTTTATATTTTCATAAGTATTATATTTAATTTATTCAACTCCCAAAGTAAGGTTGTTATTTATATAAAAGCCCTGTTGGTGTCTTTGCGATTTAATTTTAGGCTAAACTATATTTTAAAATAATAAACCCGTTTAAATATTTAGAGACAGTTGAATGACTGCAATGCTTTCTAACTCTCCAACAGCTGCCCCCTTATGTTTTAAATCACTTTAAGCGACTTGAACACAATTCAAGTTGTGTGTCCTTTTTTTTAAAAAAAAAAACTTTTGTTGGGACACATTTAAAAAAAACGCCTAAAGGGTGCATGGTCGAGTTTTGAATTATGTTTATATTAAATTAAAACATTTGTTGGAAAGATATTTTTTTTCTTGAATAAATCTATGCTCTAAAACAAAAATTTCTGGGAACATTTTCTAATATCCCCATTACTCTTAAATAAATAATTCTTATTTATTGGAGTTAAATTATTTACTATTAAAATTTAAATAAATAAATACTTCACAGATGTTTTACAGCAATTAAAATAGTGTAAAAGATCTTAATAAATGTTTATTTTAGAACAAAACTGTGTTAATCAAGTGAATACAAATGGTTTATGGACAAAAAATATACTTTGTTAGATAAAATTCAAGATTTTCATATACATTCGTAAGATAAAATGTTCACATAGTTAATTGTCTTATAGATATTATTTTGAAAAATGCTGTTGGAGCTAATGAGTTGTTTATTAAAGTGCATAATAGTAATCTAGATATAGTTTAAAATAATGGAGAGTGGGTTTCGGGGGTACTGCTATTTTATTGTCATCACAATGAACAACACTTTATTTTCGTTTCACTAAAAGCTACAAACAACACTTTGAATGTTTTTTTGTCTATGAGTGACGCCTTAAAAAGTTTATTACAAGCATCTATTTATTTGTCAAGACATATGATTTACTCAAGGTCATTTAGATTATTAACTTCGGGTTAGATTATTTTTAACATAACTCTTTGCAACCATTAACATTAGCGCCCTTTTGTATATTTGATAATAATCTACTTTAGTTTGAAACATTCTTCTTATATTTTTGCATTTTAAATAATCTCTACGTCAATCATTTGTGAAATAATTAGTTGCTTGATATAAAATTGGTGATCTCAGATGAGCTTAAATATATATCATATTGAATAGTAACTAAGCATACTCATGTGTTTTGTAGATTATGCATGTCCTTTATTTTATTAAACTCGTCTGTAAGACGTAAATGAACCATAAAAATACTACATTTAAAGCAATACATGTTTGTCAAACCACGATCCAATTAAATTAGAACTATTTTCAAATAAAGTTGTGTTTAAGTCAACTTGTTTTTTTGCTCCTTTTTTGCCGTAAACTTAGCCACGCTATAACTTAAGCTATATGAAATTCAAGTGGTTTATTTTATGACGAAGAAACATTGTCCTTATAAGGAACGGGCTCTGCAGTTGAATAGTTAACGATTTATTTCTGACGTCAGTTCTTCGGAGCTAATGATGAGATTTTGCAGTATTGAGGTGGTAAGGGATACTTAAGAGGTAGCGTATGAGAAACCCCCACATTGATGCGTGAGGAGAAAAATGAGAGTCCATAGTTAAAATCAGATTCGACAAACCAAACACAATTCACCTGACCAGTTTTCAAATGTCTATGACCTCATAAAAAGATGCTGTATTTCAATATATTTTAGTTTCACTCAGTCTACGGGTAAGGATGCATAAGATAAGTTTAGAAACGGTGTACCTAATTTTCCCTAAAAGATGAGTGGAAAAATACTTAGTAAAATGAGCCCTTAGAATTCCACCATCAGCTCACCTCACAGATAGAACAGACCCCGAAGAGGTTTATGAGCTTTACCTCTGTGGGTTATATTTCAATTAATTATCCAAACAAAGAGATAATAAATAAAAAAATAGCTTCAAATAAGATATTAATCAGCTTCTTTGAGATATAAAATCCCGGGATAAATTATCTCCAGCGCTACTTGCTAGACCAAAACCCCTATATCCATGTTAAATAAAAGAATTCTATTTAACCACTTAACTATTTTTAAAACTTGAAATTACTTTGTAATAAAGAGCACTTAAGAACAAGATCAAGTTAAACTCATGCTCATTTAAATTAATTAACTATTTATTTCCTCCTATACAGGTATCTTGAGCATAGCATCAGAGATGTCATAACTTTTTCTATGTATTTTAAAATGGTTACTTCTGGCATTGCTCTTAATGTAATAAATTTGAAAAACATGCCAAATAAAATAAAAGTACTGAGTATGTTTCAACTTTCTTCTTTTATAGTACTAAGAACATGCATTTAATGGTATGATTCTTTTAACGGTTTGTGGTGAAAGATATTAAAAATACTAGACATGTTTTATAAACGCAATTACATGTAGGCCTATGCCTGACTTTTTTTTTTCATTAATCCTTACATTCTGCCCTAGTGCCTATTCTATATACTGAGGCGCTATTCCTACATTAAACTGTTGTTCCCATTTTTACCCTTATACCATTTTTTTTAAACTACATGTAGATTTAAACACTTAACCTAATCGTCCGTAAACTCCCATCAAAGACTATACCCTACTATCTCACACTATAGTTGGTCCGCCCCGGGTATTTAATGCCCCCGGTGCCCCTCGCCGCTCCGCAGACCCGCGACCGCCTGGGATGCCTGAAAGCAAATTTACGTTGGACTGAGGGGTAGAGTATTAATACATAGTGGTACTCTTATAATATACATGATAAAACTTAAATAAACAAAGGCCTAAATTAAGAAAAATTATGTAATAAAACTAAACGTCCTTCCATAGTAAGTTCACTATGACATCTTCTTTTTCATCATTATCATTATTATATAAATGCAATCGCTAATACTTATAGAAGAGTGTCCCATGCATGGACAAGAATTATTTGATTGTAAAAAGACGAATTTGTATAATTTTACACAATATTTTAGTATAAGAAAGCTATATTGCTATAAATGCTCAATTATAAAGTTGGGTTCTTATTTATTAAATATAATAAATTATATTCTATAAACCTATTATACTATAAACCTTTTAGTTTTACTATTCAACTAATTTTATTCTGATTTAATAACAATATTGTCTTTTAGTTAATTTTAAATCTGATAGATTATCATAGGCTATATTATTTTGGAAAAAGAATTTCAATGTTCCTAAGTTGATTATAGTCTAGAGATTATCTGTTAGCAAAATTTTAAAGTGTATTGGTGATTTTAAAATATCTATAATTGGATAAATGAGTCATTTAGCTAGGAAAGTGTAAAATTGAGCCTAGAGATTTGATGAGTTTTAAGTATTATTAGTTTGTTTTAAAATGGATAAAACAAGTTTGGCTATACTTTATTAAACTATAGAATGTTAAATATTATAAAGTAAAAGTTAATAATCAAAATTTATACGAAATTAGCCAAATTGTAATTAAAAAATTTTTATTTCTTCTAATGCGCGTTATCCTTGTGCATTAACTATATTTCTGAGTTTATTTGAATATGATATTTTAAAACATTTATATAGAATCTCGATGCATCTTTTCTTGTACACTTGAGTAAATAAAATAATTGTTAACCTAACATAAATTAAAAGCCTAAATGCTATTTTTTCTAAATGGGCTGGACCATTTTAATTGGATTTCACCTATTTACAGAGAGTCAGGTGAATATTAATCACTTTTATGTTAAACGTTCTCGAATATAAATTTATATAATTTTTATTTTTATTTTGTTAAAACGTGAAATAATCTCATTCATGAACCGATATCTCACTAATATATATTTGTATGTCTTTATAATATTAATATCATATATTTATATGAATTCATATAGAAGGCAGCTTATAACATATTTTTTAAATATAAGAAAGTTTCTCCCATATATTTTGCACTATTATTAATCTATGTTTCAAGAAACACTTAAACAATTTTGATTTGCAATATTATTCTCTCCTCAATTGGAGCTATAGCTATTATCCTTAAACATTTTTAAAAAATCCCCCCTCGCCCCCGGAGTAAACATAATTTCTTCAGCAGGCACATATTCAAATTTGTGGCAAAGGGATTGGTGGCCATAATACTACAGTAATTATATCCTTAGAAATGTGGTTTAGAAACGTTATTTTGCTGTTTTAAATGAGCCAGTGTGTGCCGTATGATTCGAGACGTCACAGGTCAAGAAAATAGACAACTTAGGCTCACACACAATACCTGGGACTAGCGTATGATTCAGACGACCGCTTACACTGCATGGAGCACAAATTACAATAAATCATATATGGTAGTTTAGTGATCAAAAGTACCATTTATTTTAATTCATATTTCATGTCTCTAAAATAACAATTTCATTTTAATTTAATGTGGTATTAGTTGAAATGTCTGGGAAATTGAATTCAAGAAACAAACACATACCACTTATTTTTGAACCTTGCCTGTTCTTCACCATTATATTATGTTGATTGCTTGCATTCTAATTGATTTGAAATTTTTTTATCACCACAACCAAATCAATGTTGGCACGTTGAGTCAGATGTTAACGGCTTAGCTAACCGTGTCTGTACAGTTAATTAGTAGACTGTAGATGTATGACACTATTATTCAGATAAGGGGAAGCTTAAACATAAAAATAAGTTATGTTCGAAGTGTTGTTTCAAGCGATCATTTACAATCTAATTTGTAATGTATCCTGGTCAACGGCATTTAGCTATTAATCATTTCTCTAGTTATTTCCGTTAACAAGCTAAAATACCGGTTATGTGTAATTAGATTAAACTTATTTGATTTGTTGTTAGAGTTTCAAGTCTCTGATTGTGTCTTAGATAAATGCGTTCTAATTTATTAGTTGACCTATGTTTACCAAATAATATGATGGAAATATTTATTTTTGTCATTACTAAGGGATTTCACATTTACAAAATAAATGCCATCGGTAGTACATCCCAACACATGTGTAACGTTATTATATTAATATTTAGACACCTTAAAATTTTTAAAGTGACTTGATAATGATTAACAAACAGAGATATGAAAGTATGTATCAAGGACATTAAGTATGGTACTCTTCCACTAAAACGTATTTCAATAAGACTGTGTAAAGATTTAATGTAAAAACTAACGGAGATTAAAGTCAAACTGAAGATTATAATATGATTATTTAGACTGGATAACTTTAAGTAGGATCTATATAAATATGAAGTTTGTTGTAAATATTTAAAAAGTAGTAAAGCTTGATAGATAATAATCATCACAAGATAGTGTGGCTATCTATCATTGAGCGTATTCTAGGCACTAAAAAATAGGCAGATGTATTAATGGCTACCTCACTCCTCTTCCCCACTATAACTTTTGTATATGATTATTTTTGTACTTTCTTTTTCTCTTTCTCTTGTTGAATGTTGTTAAGATTACCTGTATGCCACCCAGCTGGACCTAACTAGGGATGTGGTATCGGAAGAAAAGTATCGATACTATATTCATTTAAAGTATCGAGAGCAAAATATATATACCGTAATAGTATCGAAAGAAAAGTATCGATAACAGTAATTATCAGTATCGAAATTTTAATCTGGAAAAGTCTTTTTTAATCAGGTAATAATTTCAATTTTTGCATGATAATAATTGTGTATTCATATTTATTTAAACACTGAAAATTATATTGATTTACCATAATATACTATACTTAGTTTTATTGTGCCTATGTTATATGTTGGAACTTAGAGGGTATGATTGATAGTGTATGATAGTTATTATAAAAGGTTCTACCATACAAGCTTTCAAAATGTCTATGGAAATATAGCTGATGGAAAGTCTTTTAATACCTAAATATAACTAGTGATTTTTCTTATAATCTATTTTGTACCCTTCTTTAACCATAGTAAACATTTAATCCAAGCATGAATGTAATTAGCAAAAATGTTGTTTCTTTCGATACTGGAGTGTGAGTACTAATATCAGTAAAAGTATCGTAAAAAAAGTATTGCGTAAAAAATACTAGTATCTAAATAAAATATCGATATTAGTAAGGTATCGATACTTTTTTCACATCCCTAGATCTGACTCTTTTTAAGTAGAGTGTTCGTGTCGTTAATATTAGTACGCGCACTCTAGCCTGTGTTTTTTTTTAAATATTACTTTCAATATAAGAAGAAGTAAGAATTAATAGCCAGAGCTATTATTTATCCTTTTTAGTGGGGATTATTCCACCTAGATATCATATTCTGAAAATTGAAAAATGACACCTGGACACGGGAATCGAACCCGGAGGTCCCGGGTTCGATTCCCGTGTCCAGGTGTCATTTCTCAATTTTCAGAATATAAGAAGAAGTGTCTGTATACCTTTTGAGTTAAAAAAAACTTTTAGCTTAATTCACGCTTCGAATTATTTCTCTCCATAGGTTTTAAATGTTTTCAATAATATAAATAAAAATATATATTTTCGGTATGAATTAATTTAAACACCTTATATGTTTTTAATATATTGTTCGTACCCAATCTCAAATGTAAAGTAAAATGTATTTAAGTAATATATATATATATGTGTGTGTGTGTGTGTAAAAGATGTGAAATGTGGTTGACAACATGGCTATAGACAAGGTAGAAGCTGAAAGGGTACAATGACTATGCATTCTAATGGACTTAAGACGCTTTAGTTCTTCCTTCAAGTTTAAAAGAACTAAGGTAGGTATATTTTCCCTCTAAAAGGACCAATTCTCAATTCCTTATCTCTAAAATGATCTAATATTATATGTACGGGATCGAACCCATATCAATATAATCGATAGTTGTCATTATATCTAAGATATGTAGAATTAACTTACATGTATTATGTTAAGTTAGTTACCAATTACAAGGATAGTCACTTGGTTTAATACATTATATACCATGATTTTGATAGTATAAACAGTATCCAGTAGTTACTAAGGGTACTAAAACAATTTTAATAAATAAATTCATCAAGTCGTGTTAAATGCAGCTGCCACTTAAATATTATCAATACCCAAAAAATAACACAAATAATATAGTAAATCGTTATCAGTGTTGTTCGCAAAGATAGGTATGAATTTTCTTGACTTTTATTCCAACAAAAATCAGAACTATACTCCAAATTTACTGGATTGCTGGTGACAGGGAATTACATGTCGGAATCTTGACTGGGTGAACTTAAAAGATGAGTTTCACATGTTATTCCTATCGACTCTCTCTAAACTTTCCTCCTTTCTTAACCTCTACCTCGTTAAATAACCATTGTTAAAAAGTTATGAGGTAGAATATAATAATATGGATAGCTCTTAAACAGGGTGAGGGGCTGGAATAAGACGTGGACCACACACAAAAAAATGTTGGTGGACAAAGAGTGCGATTTAATAAGTTTGTTTCCAAGAATTGAATTATTGATCCCTTAGTATAAAAAACATTAAAAACTATATCATTTACAATTTAAAAAAGGTAATTTAAAAAATGTGTACAAAGATAGTAAGAAGGATGACTACCATCCTGCAACTTCGTTGATTCCTTTATCTTTACCAAAAGAGATACCTGATATATTCATCTCCAAGCTTAGGTATTCCTGCCTATTCACAATGTCGTTAGTTGATGGG
>CABFWO010000042.1:536457-564326 GCA_902155825.1 Timema genevievae | reverse complement strand
CACACACACACACACACACACACACACACACACAAAACCAGAGAAGAGATAGATCGATCGTATCACACCAGAGACGCCTGAGCTAGAAAGAAAAGGTTAAAAAAAAAATGATAACACGAAATGGGTTGGACGGACACATGGGTGTTGCACTTGGAATATCTCTTCAGAAAGGTCACCTTCATTTCCAACAAACTCGTTCTGGCTTCTTTTGGCAAATCGGAATGAAATAAAACCATCAAAATAGGAAAATTGATTAACTATGGGGAAGAATTGGCAACCACGTTCGGTCATCCAGGGTGTGGAACGCGTAGTAGCTGGCAACCAGTTAAACTGCTCTTCATTAGATATAAACATGGCACCTCAAATGCACGACAAAGAAATAATAAAATAAAGAAATTTAATTCAAGAGAAAGAATGTGTCCTACAATTCTTAGTAACTTCTGAAAAAAAAAACACGTCTTGATGTAAACTCATTTAAATAATTAAATATAGAACTCAATTTTATGTATTCTTGTTAATGTGTATTCGCACTTTCACCAAAAAAACAACAGTAGAAATCAGAGTAGACAGGTAGATACATAAAGAGCTCTAAAACAAATACACGATTACCCCCACTATCAACTTAATACCAATATAAATATTATCAGTGTCGTCTGCTCTTCATAATGCTAATCTTATCATAAGAGCCAATTATTGCAAATATATTTGAATTATCAGATTGGCCTTATAAATAAACACTACAATTGGCATTGTAATACTAATCTAAAATATATGTTATCCTCTCTAAATAAAAGGTGATGGCAATCAACTTTTTCAAATTAGTGTTTTAGTTTTTGGTTCATTGCATCTTACTAAACGTTTGGATTATCAACATTAGTTGGTGTTGCAACGTATCATTGATCAGTAGAAATTTCTGTGATCTGTATGTATTTGCTACACCCCTCAAGTAAATTCTACTATATCTTTTCGGCTAACGTGTGAATCAAGCTTTAGTCATTTAGCTAAAATAAAAGAAGTAGAGAATTAATGAAATCACTCTTGTGGAAAGGAAGATAGATATGGACAGTATACATACATACAGTGAAGAAGCTAATGTGGAAAACACACACACACACACAAACGTGAATTCGAAGAGGGTTGACATAAACTAGTTGACCTCCCAAATATCAACCAGTTTCATAGGTGGAACTCCACCGTGTGGGGAAACCAGAAGCCGGACTTCATGAGTGTTAATTAAGTAGAAACTTCACATGTTCATAAAATTGGCAAACGTGTTACAGAAATTTGGTGGCTGTTACCATGCTGAAGATCGAGAGTGAGGTAAGGCTAGGAGAACTTGGGTCAATGCTAGGTTGAGGTCATAAAAGTATTTTGTTTTGTTTTTCCTTGCACTGTTTATTACTCCCAATTCGGGCTATCCAAGCTATAAGTAGGGTGATGATGACGAATATATAATTTAAGGAAATATATCTTTAACTACGTTGAATGGGATTGGGGGAATTACTAAGTAAATAACACCTTAAGTACACTCAGCTAGCAATCCAGTCTAACACGAGAGTGACGTATTGGACCATGCAACCACGAGTTCGGGACCCTTTTAGATTAAATCTGAGGTATTAATGCCGAAGAAATATTTGTTGCTGGGTGGGATCGTTGATTTCTAAAAAATTCGAGGAAAAAAGTTATAGTTTCAACAGAAAAACAAACAATATTGAATATAATTAGATAATGTCAACACAATAAAATGTATGTTTCACTTACAGTGGTAATTGAACCTGGAACCCATACCTGCAGATGCTCTAACAACTGTGCTGAGCCTTTGAACTAGTAATTGAACCTGGAACCCATGCCTGCAGATGTTCTAACAACTGTGCTAAGGCTTTGGACTAGTAATTGAAGCTGGAACCCATACCTGCAGATGTTCTAACAATTGTGCTAAGGCTTTGGACTAGTAATTGAAGCTGGAACCCATACCTGCAGATGTTCTAACAACTGTGCTAAGGCTTTGGAATAGTAATTGAACCTGGAAACCATACCTGCAGATGCTCTAACAACTGTGCTGAGACTTTGGACTAGTAATTGAATCTGGAACCCATAACTGCAGATGTTCTAACAACTTTGCTAAGGCTTTGGACTAGTAATTGAAGCTAGAACCCATACCTGCAGATGTTCTAACAACTGTGCTAAGGCTTTAGAATAGTAATTGATGAATATAATTCATAAATATTTGTATCTAAGAAATCAGTTTTATACCATAATTTAAGCTACACATTGCTTTTCTAACAGAATTTATATTTGTAGCAGATTTAAAAAAATACAAATATTTTTTGAAACATTTAGAGTTTTAATATATTATCGATGCTATTTTATATGAATTGATATTTTCTATCAAAAGTGACAGCAGAAAATTACATGAATTGACGTATGTAAGAGTAGAAATAGTAGTTTTTCTAGCTGTCAGATATTTCCTTTCGTAAGAAAATGAGATATAGTTTGTTAATCCTGTATAAATAAATAATTTATGATTATTTAAAAAAATATGCATTGTTAAAAAACATGGAACTTTCATAAATATATTATATTTATTTGGTTAAGCTTGTTTCAATGTTAAAGGTGAGGTCAGGATTAAAATCCTGGACAGATGTATTGAGGGTATTTTATCCTAAATAGTTCTCCGAAATAATCCTTACTCCCTATAGATAAGGATAATATTCCTCTAAGATATTGTAGTTAAATAGGTACAACCCAGATGGGAGTGGGTAAAAAAAAATCAATGAAAATATGCAATTCTCTTTTGTCAACCGGAACATTCCTGAAAACCAAAGCAAGGCAATGTTTTCTTCATCATGTTTTTTCCTTGTTTTTTTGTTTGTTTGCAAAACCACTTTTTAAAGTTTTAGAAAGAGGGCGACACTCATTTTTCTTCGTTAATTACTTTTGAGGAGAATCTCAGAGGCGAAACAAACAGCCTACTACTTACTGTAGAAGGAGCTCATCTCCTAGAATACAATGGCCGTCCTTCACACCTGATTGGAACTTGTACACTTAATGAACCTGACGCTGCACTTTCCTTGTTCAGCTTAGCGGCCACGGCATTGTCACCCACAACTAAAGTACAATTTTCAAAGAAAGCTCCATTTAGAAAATACATATTTTTTTTCTTTCAAAAATTTAAAGCAATTAACTACATAATAAGTTTTGTTTTATAGTTATTGATAGTATCCATCAAAAGTGAAATTTGCTGATCACTTGACTTGAATATAATTCATAAAATTATATATGATAGATTATTTTTAGCTATCAGGTAAAACCCTTCCTACAAAATTGAAACTGTATTCACTTAAATAATGCTTTGCACACACGGGACGATGTTTTATGTGTGTGCAGTGCTTCTTACTACTCGTTCGGGTTGCTCATTCGGGCTATTGGAATATTTATTTCTAATGGAGAAGGGATGAAGAAAGTAGAATTTAGATGAAATTATATATAATTTACGTGGACGTATTTTGGATAATAATTTAGGGTAAAAACATTCTTAATACAACTTTACGGGATTCAAACCTCTACCTGCCCACCACTGGCACTCTTTTCTACTGTGATAGATATGCCTCAGAATTTACTAATACTAGTTCGGCCTCCTTAATTCAGTATTAAATTAAACACAAGTCACCTTTTTCCATGCTAATCACTCACTATTGTATTTAAGAATATTTTACTGACACCTGATTTTTGAAAAGTTTAATTGTTCAAAAATGGTTTAAATATATTTTATAGAATGGATATCTGGGGATTTTTTAGTATGATAAATAATTATTTATATTTATTGTTATAAGAAAAAATTAATTTAAGGGCACTTAATGGATCACTGATATTTTTATATTTGGTTCTCAGCTATAGGCCTAATAAATAATACGATAAGCTATGTACGATCGGTGGTTTTTTGGCACCACGTCTTACTACCCGTTCGGGTTATACGCTTAAGTACTAATTACGCTACTGGGCTAGGAATTGGGAAGGTTGAATTTATAGGTAGTGATCCCGCATTTGCGTGGAGGTAGAGTGGAAAATCCATTTAGTAAAAACCATCCCCCAGTTCACCCGATTGAGATTCGAACCTTGATCTTCCCGTCCTCGGCAGTCTTGTTCAACATAAAACTAGTGAGTTAGCCAACTACGCCACCGAGGTGGGTCACAATCGTATTGGACCATTTATTTAAAAATGTTTCTGTGACAGTATTTGTTCTGGTATGCCCTTTCTTATTTATCTATGGGATATCTGAATCCATGGCACAACCGAATTTTACCAAATTAGGTATGTAGTTCTTAACATCCACCTATCGACTAAGTTATAGTACCTTACCCATGCTAGTTACAGGCGAAGATACTTAGGATGTAGCTGTGTAATATAGTTATAATTGTTTCTACTTTTGTTTTATTTTATGAAATAGGCCCACAAGAATTTGAAATTCTGAAGAAGTTAAGTGTTTTGGTTCTAGGTGTTAAAAGAAAACTCTGAACCTAATCGATATTCGCAATGTATTTTTTTTTATTGTAATGTCTCCATAAAAGTTTAAGTGAAAAAACTATCCTCGTAGCTTCGGTCATTGTCTGTCCACGCTTTGTAGAATATCGTGTTTTTAAAAAAATTTGTTTTATTATAACTTTATAGGTAGTGTGTGACAAAAAAAGCAAAGCTTATTTTAATTAACGAGAATATCTAAAATCTACATCTATTATTTATATTTTCAAAAATAAAATGCACCCGTTATCATATGAGATAAGGCGCCAACCTCATATGATTTGAGTTGTCGGTGATGGGAAGCACAGAATTTGAATCCCTGATGTATTTAGAATAAATATGCAACCAACTCATAAGGGTAGTAAAACACTGTCAAGAAAAAAATACTGTTTTAATTATATAACTCATGGTTGCTCTTTTTTTTATTATCATTAATAATTCATAAAAAGAAAGCAACCTGATGTAACGCACCAAGTTAAATATATAAGCAATTTTAAAGACTACCAAATTATATATAAATAATATTGAATTAGAGGAGTATTACTCACAAAGGTGTGAATGCGAGCAAAGGCGTTAGTTTCTGGTGACAGAGCTATTGTGATTTGAATACCGACCGGACATACCGAGGTGTTTAGTTACCTCAGAGGTTCTCGACTATCCCTACACGTAAATACGATTACATATTTTATTGTTGTTATACGTAATCCCCTAGCATAAATATTTGAGGTTAGTAAGATGCAGAACACAACAAAATATTGGTTTTACCAGCGCAATACACAGTAGAGTTAAATTATTTGAAGCTATACAATAAATATAATCGGTGGGGTATAAGTTACTCTCATAACAAAGTTTTATAGCTTTTAGGCCTATAATATATTAAATTACCTCTCAAATTTTATATATAGATTACCATGACTTAATGAACATCCAAGCATCCTTTAATTGCTCTTTGTTGGTAAAAATGAGGAAAGTAGAATTTTAGATTAAATGTATTCACGTTAATTGTTTTGAGTGATAGATAAGAAATAATTAAACCCACTTCGTTAGCCACATAGTCTAACGCACTATTTTCGCAGTAGACTAGACTGCCGATGATGGGGAGAGCAAAGCTTCTAATCTCGGTCAGGTGTACTGAGGATGGTTTTTCCAAAATTATTTTCCATTCTCCCTCCACGCAAACGGTGTACACTCCCTCTAGATAAAACTTTCCTCATCCCTAAAACTATTAGCGTAATTAGTACATAAGCGTGTAACCCAAATGGGAAGTAAAACGAGGTATTTAATATAAACTGTAAGTACACAGGCTGGGGCTTGAACCCAACATCCTATCTCTGGACAGATAGAATAAGTAAGATTGATGTTTAGTCCACTTTCCCACTGATACGGATATATGTACTGTGCATTTTAAATGTTTGAATTAAACACTAAGCAGAATACAGAACGCAATTTGTTTAAATTTTACTATTTAATAGCTAATACACTTTCGAAATTTTTTTATAAAGCACTAATAATTCCATGTTCTTACCACAATCCATTTGTAGACCACAAGAAGACATGGTTCATACTCTTTTAATAAGAAAAGAAGACGTATTGCTTACAATATAATTTAATATCTTATATACATATTCTACTAACATAATAGTATCTCGAATAATACACTTTACATTCGTAGTCTTACCTCGGCTGTATGATCACATCAATTTATATCACATTCCTTCTTCAACACACGGCCTGTGGTCATCCATGCAAGACCGTGCACATGTATCGATGTCTTTATATTATTATTATTATTATTATTATTATTATTATTATTATTATTATTATTATTATTATTATTATTATCCCTTCTCGGGCTTCTCGTAATCAAAAATTATTTTTTCTTAATAGCTCTTACAAGGTAAGCCCTATAGGTCGTTGTGTCCATAGTGTTAATTCTAGATTTGTTGAATTCGACTTTTATCATAAAAGGAAAGCTAAACTCAGAGAGTTATTTAAGGATATCCCGTATCAATAATTTATCTTGTAGAGGTTCTGCCTATATTATTTAATACTATTTAAGTTTACATTGTTTAAGTTTACAATATTCTAATCTATTTTTTGCATAATGTTACTGCTTTTAACCACTATTTGGTTATTTATTTTTAATGTTACTTTTATTCTTATCATTATTAACTACTTTTTTGTCTCGTGGTTGTTTATCGGTATATGGCATTATTTGGCCATATTTTGTCTATCATGTTTTCTTATGTAAATGTATGTATTGTAGGGTATGTACTTGTGTGCTTTTCAGTGCTGGCCTGTTATAGGTCTTACGACTGTTGGCCGGCACTATAATAAAGGAAATTGAAATTGAAAATTGAAATTGAAATTATTATTATTACTACTACTAGTGTGTTATTTCCAAGAGGTTATTTTCCTTGAAACAGCTCTTACTATCTTTCCAGGATATAAAAGTATTTAAACTAATTTTGTAAATATGAGGAAGATAGAATATGAACGAAGTAAACCATCCATTTGCGTGGAAAAATCGTGCACAAAAATGTAGAGAAAAAACCCTGTGCAAATTGGGTTTGGATCAGAACCCTGACCTCCCATTTACCCACTAACTCAGATAAGACGGTACGAATAAAATAGGCTTCAGGCCTTAGGCCTAAATCAATAAACAGGAAATTGAAATGAAACTAATATTTGAGATTGAGCCTCAGCATTAATTCCAAATCAAACACCGGCCGCGAAAGCCTTCAAAACAAATACGACAGCAAACTAATTCAATAAAGGTAAAAATAGGCATTTGCTTCTATATTTGTAGTCATTAAGATTGACAAAATGCTAATAATTTCATCCAAAGTAAATTTAAAGTTGCACAACATTTTCGATTTATTATCACTTAGATTTAAAAAGTTAAATTTGATACTAGAATTTTAATTTGATTTAAATTTACTCAACTTTAATTGTTTAAGCAAACTTCTGCTCAAAATAATAAGCGAGAAAGTTGGTTCCCTTAGAAAAAATTATCCCCTCGCTGATCCAAAGTTACTAAAAATTGTTTATTGTATTAAAAAGTTCTGAGTGATGTTTTTCCTTAGGAAGGCTTGACTATTTATCATCAAATTTTATCCGGTTTTGTTCTCTTTATTAAGAAATCTGGTTGATTTTATCCGTTGTACTCTCCAGGCTAAATCTTTTTTTTTCAATTAAAAGGTAAAATTGTCTGGGAATGGATGAGCGCTTGCCTCGTCCGAGAAAGTTTGTCGTGAAGCTAGATCGTGCCACGTCCAAATTAATTAATTAATTAATTTTATTATTTCAATGGAAGTAAACCAAACACCTTCCGCCCTTTCCCACAAATGATTTAGAAAAGGGAGATTCTATTCACAAGCAGATCATTTTACTAAACCTCTCTTACAAACAGCTTAGGGTTTTAATAATTATATTATGAAGACTGAATAAAAAATAGTTTGATTTAACCATTGCATTTTAATAAAATTTCTCAAGTTTCTATATGAAATCACTTTATTTTTTTAAGGGATGGGACTTTCGCATACCAATCCCAAATGTCAGCACATTGTTGAAGTTTATTTTATTTCATTTTTAATATTAAGAGTTCAGACTTATATAATGGCTTGGCAGTAATGTAGGGAGGCCTATCTATATATCTCCAATATAAATAATAAAAACTATACCCCCATCCGTGTCGAGGTGGAGTGGGAAAATATTAGTAAACCAACTACTCTCGCTAATATGGGATTCGAACCTAAACATCATCTCACCGGTAGGACCATATCAGAATTAACGTTTAAGCTAGCCTTCTACTGACACAGGTACTTATATAAATATTAAATTAGTGTAGATCGAGTGAATAAGCAAATATATGAAGCTAGTGTATGTGGATCAAAAGGAAGTGGTAGGGCCAACTAAGACGTGGCTAAATATTGTAGACGAATGTATGAAAAGGAGAAACATTGAGAGTTTTAAAAATAAAAGAGCATTTATGATGCAGTGTACGGATATTGTTGAAGCGAAGGAAATATTCAAGGATAGGGATGTGTGGAGAGATTTAGTATAGATGGATTAGGTATGAAGTTTTTTTTTAGCTATATTTACAGTTTCTTGCATATCCCGTAAGGGAATGTAGTGATTAAGTAAGTATGTATGTGTGTATGTATGTGTGTATGTATGTGTGTGTGTATGTATGTATGTGTGTATGTATATATGTAAAATAAATAGACCCTTTGAGAAAGTATTTTATTTAATAAAGTTTCACAGTAGATTTGTAAGAATCCCAATTTTAAGGGGGTAAAAATGTTATACGATATATTTTCAACAAATATTTTCTATTTGAAAAATTATATGATCACGATTTATATATATATATATTATGGTCTCAAACTTACTGAATAGATAAATGCACGTCTTGTTCAAGACGAATTATTAGTAAATTACAAGGAATTTTCATCCCTATCCTTTACACAAACATATAGGCTACACCTGTTTCTCATTTCTGTATTTCAAGATGAATAATTGCACACAATCTCTACCTGAGTAAACTGATAGTTTTGGACTAGTTATTACTTTAGTGGATTATAATTATCTTCCACTACAAACAAACATTGGAACTGTTTACGGTATAGAAGTGCAGCCTTCATTTCAATGGAATGCCAGTCAAATGTACACACATAAAGTTAAGAAAGACTGTCATAGCGCAATAATCCTTTTACCCCCATCAATGGGCACGTGTTTTTAATTTCAAGTTAATTTAAATTGTTTTTCCGGTAAAGAAGAAGTCCGGGAAGTACCGGATGGTGTACTGAAAGTTGTTTTCCCTAAATGACTTTAAATACTCCTCTAAATTATACACATATATATTTTTTAAATTCTACCTTACGCATCGTTACCATAACAGCGTAGGCTATATATATATACCTATATATATATAGCCTACGCTGTTATGGTAACTATATAATTATATATATAGCCTACGCTGTTATGGTAATATATATATATACTGTTTGGGGGAAGGGGTGGAGGTTATATATAGGCCAAATATATAAAACTATATATATGACCATATATATATACTTATATAACCATGTAAACATATATATATAACCATAGATGTATAATAATATTTGGCAATGCATCTTACTAATCGTTCGGGCTATACGCTTAAGTACTAATTACGCTAATTTATTAGGAATTGGGTAGCTTGAATTTAGAGGAAGTGAACCCGACTTTGCGTGAAGGGAGAGTAGAAAACCATTTAGGAATAAACCACCCGCAGTTGACCCGATCGAGATTCGAACCTCGATCTCCCCATCCTCGACAGTCTAGCTCAACACGAAAATGTTTCGTTAGCTAACAACGCCACCGAGACGGCTCATATACGTATAACCGAGTAATAAGGCACAACGAAAAAAACTTCTTTTATGAAGCAGCCTCTTTATTTAGTCCCTAAATAATTAATTATTACCTGATTCAGGGGTCACATAGTCTAAGGTGTCACTATTGGGTTAGACTATACTGCTGATGACAGAGAGGTGCAGGTTCAAATCCTGGTTGGATGTACCGAGGGTGGTTTTTAAAAAACTGTTTTCCACTCTTCGTCTCAACAAATACGGATATACTTCCTCTGAACTTCAACCTTTTCATCCCTAGCTTTGCGTGATTAGTAAATATGCGTATAGCCGGTACAGGTAGTAAGAAGTGGCGCTGATAAAAAAATGTTCACACCATGACTTACTGTCAGTCCTGGCTATCCGTTTATTTACACTAATGGAAAAGGTATGAGGAAGGTAGAATTTATTGGAAATGTAACCTCATTTTTGTGGAGCTACAATTTAAAATATCTATCAAAACTCCACCTTATTACTCCGAGCTAGGATTTTAGCCCCTTCGTGTTATCGGCAAACTACAGTTTTGGTCCACGTGCCTACAGATATGGGTTAAAATCATAATAATAATATTTTTGCTATAGGCCTACTTAACATATTATAATATTTTATAAATATTTTCAAGCATAATTTTTTTACGAAAGTTTTAATTTATCTCACGAATATAATTTTAGAATAATTGCGAGTATTTTAATTTTAGTATTTTTTATTTTTGCGCTTCATTTTACAGGCTGTCCACATATTTACACCAATGTTTTAGTAATGAGTAAGATAGAATTTATATAAAGTGCAACCTCAATTGCGGGGAAGGAGATTGGGAAACTATGTGTCCTCTCTCCCACCAGCAAAACTAATATGACGAGGTTAATATACAGCAGTGCCCCCATACCTGTGGATAATACGTTCCTAGATCTATCATGGCTACGTGAAACCGCGGATTAATACTGAAATATTATATAACGTGATATTCATGCTACATAAATAAATATGGTAAAGTTTAATTGATAAATTATTCACTTTATGACATTAAATAAAGCACATAATAATATGTACTGTGCCTTACAGTGCACTTACTATTCTTCTCTTTTTGAGACGATTGCATTATGATTATGATGATGATTATGATGATGATTACGGTGATATGATAGCCCAATGGCCACGATGGGAAGATGAAGTAGTCATTGTGACTTATAAAGTATTTTTTTCTTTAATAAATAATGTATAAAATTAGGCAGCGGTAAACCGTGGGTAGCCGAAACCGCGGATACTGAATCAACGAATAAGGGAGCCCTGCTGTAGGCATATTAGCCCTTTGTGCCCACTGATGTGGGTATTACTGACATTGGTTGTACCATATATTTCCTAACTCTGATGTCAATAAGGTGTAAGCCACATTAAGTGTTTTGAGGTTAGTTTTGTGATTTAATTTACTTCCTTTTAAAAACACGCTTCAGTGTCCGGATGCTCTAATGCGTCACTCTTGTGTTAGACTGGTCTTCTGGTCACAGGGAGATCGGGGATAAAAATCCCGATCCGATCTATTGAAGGTAGTTTTTCCTAGATTATGTCCTACTCTCCTTCCACGCTATTGCAGGTAGATTACTTCTAAAATGCTTTTTTTGAAAAACTACCCTTGGTAGACCTGACCGGGATTCTAACCCCTATCTCCTCTTCATCAGCAGGCCAGTATAACACGAGAGTGACACCTTAAACCGTTCGACCACTGAAGTGGTTAGAGAGGGAATTTCACAGTGATGAATTACATGAATAAAACTACCCCACGTGCATCTGGCAGAGATTCAAACCCAGACGTTATTCTCTCTCCCTGGTGATTGAGAGCCAGGTGACTAGGGCCTATTCATTCTCCAAGAGTGATGTGAAATAATTGTTCAAAGAATTAGTATTACTGGTCATGATTTGATTTGATTCTAAGGTGTATTTTTGATGTTTGTAATGGCTGGTGTAATGGATTAAATATTCAGGGTGGTACGGTGACATGTTTGTTTATCTGTCACTATCATCACTTACTTTATTTTAAATTAACGGCAGACCTTGGAGGTAAGCACTTGAAAATCATCTCTCTTTTCATTCAACTAGATGTAATTCTCTTCACCAATGTGGTTATCTTTACTCTCAAATTTATTGCTAGTGCATTATTTTTCTCATACCTTCTCTATTAGATTGAGTCATCAATTAATCGTGTGAGGCCACATTGGTAAGCAAGCAGACTAAACGTCAAGCTCATCTTGCCTGGTTCACCAGTGACAAGGAGGCTAGGGTTTAAATCTGGGCTGGATTTACTGAGGAGTATTTTTCGTAAAATGTTTACCAATCACCCCACACGCAAGTAAATGTAAATTTTCTCTTCCTCATTCTTTATTTGCAGATGTTCTGTATTACTACAGGTCCATTCCGTTTGTTAGTGATTTTAGACCACCAATGCGCCCTGTCCTCTGTCTATATCAGCTCCCAAATTGTTCTGCTTTCCTTCAAGTCATTCAATATTTGAATCCTCCTTCTTCTTTGGCTCCTCTTTCTCTCAACCTTGCCTTCTACGACGTCATGCAGAAGACAGTTCCTCCTAAATATGTGTACAATCCTGTTTGCTTTGTACAGAAGAATCACGTCATCCAAAATGGTTCACTTCTCACCCACTCTTACTAGGACTTCATTTGTCACTCTGTCTGTCCACCCGATCTTCTCAAGTCTTTTCAAGGCATGGGTTGTGGGACGTGGTAAAAAAAACACACACTTGTGTCTCTTTTATTAAGTCCATTACAGGTACTGATTCTGAACTGATTGTATCACTAAACTTATTAAAAACTATTATTAATTTCGGAATTGACACCAAACTTATTCCCTCAGCCAACAATTCATCCCTTGGAACGCGGAAAGACTAATTTCACCAATGGTCAATTTTTCAACTATGTTGGGAATCAAACCAGTATCAATTATCTCAAGCAAACGAGATTCTAAGATATTGGATGAGCTTTAGTGTTAAATGCACAAATTTAAAAAAAATATCACATTCTTAGTTTTATTTATATCTTACATAAGTTTGATAAACTTAATTTGTTTTATGAGGATTAAAGTATTAACTATATTATAGTATTAGACTAAAATAAACTTTCTACCGGCCTAGATAACTTTGGATTAAATAACCTGGATGATTAAAATAGTTGCTTTTAATGACAGCCTAGAGTTTGATTATGTACACTTTATTACTTATCTTTTGATGTAAAGTATCCCGTATGAACAGGTATCTGAATAAAATACCTAAGGCTCGTAAACTGCATAAACCCATGCGTTTGAAGTACGGTATTTAATAAATGCTCTAATCTTAATCATTTTATTATAATTCTTAGACTTGTACCCAATATATATATATATATATATATTAATACCATGTTCATTGTACAGTAAATGTTTATAGCTTGAATTAAATTCATGGTCTATACTCACAAATATATATCAACTCTTCGATTTTTATTCAAAGATAGTGATAGAGGAAATCTTTGAGTTGTGATGCGGGGGAGGGTATAGAGGGAAAAGTGGACATACCGGGTGACTAATAAAGTCTTTCTAAGAAGAGTTGATGAAAAATAGACATTTTGCTGGTGATTCTAAGAATAGATGACATTTTGATGGGTTACTTTATCAGAAGAAATGGTTATTTAGTTATGTCATTTAGGGCAAAGTGGAAGGGAAAAGGGGATTAGGAAGATGATTAGTGCAACAGACGGATGACCTCAAACAAGGATATGAGATGAAGTCTAAGGATCTAAGGAATGAAGCTGCTAATGACTTAATTCGGAAAAGGCTATGGACCTGCCGGAAGACAGAACACCTAAAAATAATAAATTACAGCCACCATCGAGGATCTTAATAATTCTGTTAATCTTATTTTGGCAGTCTCAGATTGAAAACTAATTTTCAGATTATACAAACATATACTGGAAAACTACACCTTAACATGAGAGCATGGGTGGGACTAGTGCTCTAGATCTTGCCATACGAACTTATTTAACTTCTGCTCTCCTGGCGTATAGAGGAATTCATTTCTAGGTGGAGACACCATTAAGGAAAATTCCACCATCCCCAGATGGTAAGATGATACGTGAGAATGTTGATGGTGAAAAGCAGAGGAGACCTACAGTTTAACGTGGGTTCCGAACCACGGTGGGGGGCCTGGCATTCCACACATTCACAAAGCGTGAATACACACACTTTGTCAGAGATGAAATAGGGGCTTGGTAGTAAGATAAATCTGGGCTGGTACCGGGATTTGAAAACCTTACCCCTAGACCACCAGGTCCCCAAACATGAGAATACAACTCAGACTGTTTCATTTACAGAATCAACTCTCCTACCACCAGGCTATCCAGGTCTGTCTGGTGCCAAAGCTCATACGAAATAATAATTATAGTTGAACCCGGTGGTCTTGGGGCTAAAGTGATTGCTTCAGGACCCGATGTTCGTGGGTTCAAACACAGTCGGGGTTGAATAATTTTGCTTGAGCGATAAAATCTGTAGCACAGCTTCTTTCGGAGGGCTAGTAAAGCCCTCGGTCCTATGTAAATTGTAGCATGTAAAATATCCCTGGAAAGTATGTGAAAATACCTTTCTCGGCAACATTGGTAGGCCCTTTCACTCTCGTTCATAGAAATTATCGTTAGCTGATATAATCAGTCGGTTCAGAAAGTGCCGTATACATAATAATTATACAGGTATAGCCTATAATGGATATATTGTGAGATAGTAACAAACTCAGGACTCCCGGAAACGCAGTAAAATAAACTTGAACAGGCCGAGTCAATAAGTGCGTACATTTGTTTTTTTAGTATTGTGAATCATGTTTATAAATTACACACAGTCCGAACCCAATATTAATCTCAATAAATTACATATTAATATTACTAGATACTAATAACCTAATTCTAAAATCGCAAACATTATGTTTTAATGTCATTTTTAACGCATAGATTCTGCAAGTATAGTTCATTTAATGGGTTTAAACGTTTTAATTATATAAATGAACGAATTTATATTGAGTAACTATGTTCTAACAATGTCTATTTTACTAAATCTAATCCAAGTAAATGGCCACTTTTATCAATACTGCCAAAAATATAACCAAGGTACGGCCATTAACTTTCCTAGGCACCTTTTTTGAGATCTCAGGTCACTGAGCTTAATTTATTCTAATAGAAAGAAAAGGTGGTCTTGTTAGCCTAGAACTTGATGACAGGTAATGAATGAGGCAATTACTCAGATTATCGAAGAAGTGTATGAGTTAGTTTGATTATCATCCAAGCGTTATGTTACTTAGTGATCTTCTAAACGCTCGTTTACTGACACAACTGTGTGCAACTGTGACCAAACGCTCATATAAGCTTTGATGGGATGGTTAAAAACAAGTAGACCTCATTGGTATTGAGGTAAAGTGCTCACCTCGGGACCCGATGTTCGTGGGTTTAAACCCAGTTGGGCTCAACGGATTTTTCTTGAGCGATTAAAGTCCGCAGTACAACTACCTTTGTAGAGGTAGTAAAGCCGCTGGTCTCATGTAAGTTGTGGCATGTAAAAGAGCCCTGGAAGATAATGTGAAAAATATCTTTACCGGAAAAATTTGTAAACCCTTTCGTTCTAGTTCATAGAAATTATAGTGTGTTTGTATGATCAGCCAGTTCAGAAAGTACACGTTAAATACGTAAAAAATATATTTTTTTAGATACGGAATGAATTTACTATATTTATTCTACCCGCCTCGGTGGCGTAGTTGGCTAACGCTTAAGTCGTGTTGAGCTCGACTGCCGAGGACGGGGAGATCGAGGTTCAAATCTCGGTCGGGTGAACTGGGGGTGGTTTTTCCTAAATGTTTTTCCACTCTCCCTCCACGCAAATGTGGGTTCACTTCCCCTATTTTAAACCTTCCCTAATCCTAATCCATTAGCGTAATTAGTACTTAAACGTATAAGCCGAACGGGTAGTAAGACGTGGTGCTAAATATATATTTATTCTAATACCGCAACCCACATTTATCAATATAATCTTTAACGAATAAGTAATTGTGAAATGATGAAAGGATATCTTCGTTAACTATTGTTTCCTAAACAGAAGCTGCTAAAAAGATATTCTATTTGAAAAAAATAATTATGAATGCTTAAAATAAAAGGTAAATTACTATTAAAAATCATTGTTAATAAATTAATAAGATATCATTTTAGCTCTCTTTACTTATTGCATTGTTTTAGAAACTATCAAAAAAGTAAATTATTATATATATATATTTATAAATCTCTCTCCCTTTCTCTCTCTCTCTCTCTATATATATATATATATATATTTATTTATATATATATATATATATATAAAAAATGGAGGAAGAATATTAGAAGAGGTAGATGGGGGAGTATCATAGCAAAACTACTTCAAGATTTTGTCATTTTCAGATGATGGAAAGTTTGAAAACATTTTTTAAACATTTAATTTCACTGCATTCCAATTTAGTTGAGATGTAATACTATTACTGAGTTTTTAAGTTACGTATCCCCCTCAAAATATTGTATTTAATGTCCTTTCACTTTTGAGTATTCTTGATTTGAATCTTATCAGACCCGCCTCGGTGGCGTAGTTGACTAATGCGCTAGTCGTGTTGAGCTCGACCACTGAGAACGGGGAGATCGAGGTTCGAATCTCGGTCGGGTGAACTGGGGGTGGTTTTTCCTAAATGGTTTTCCACTCTCCCTTATTCCTAATCCATTAGCGTAATTAGTACTTAAGCGTATAACCCGAACGGTTAGTAAGACGCGGTGCTAAATATTATTATTATTAATCTTATCAGTATTTTTCCTGTAGGGCAGACATTTAAATCCCAAGTGTATAAGTGTTCATTTGAAGGAAGGCGAAATCGAATTTAGAAAAAAAATCTAAACTTTAAAGTGCGGGAAAAATTAATTAACATTTTTTTACGATAATGGAGGATTATAAGTATTTTTTTCCTTGTTGTAGCTATTTTATCTCATCTATAAATTAAAATTCGATAACAAGTCTCAAACTTATGATAATGGTTATTTTCATTGATGGATACTATTTTCATCATTTCGATCATAAAAAAGAATGTGATTTTTGCTAACGCATATCACAGGGCCATAAAATGTTTGGGAGACTATTTAAATCACTTATCTCCACTACTGAAAACGATTAAGAAATTTTATCGAGAATCCTATCAATTTTTCACCCGTGTAATCTTGATTCGATTGAACAATAGTGTTTCTTAAATTGGGCATTGCATAAATATCAGGTAAGTGAAAGGAGTTTTATAAAAAAAATATAATAAAAGACGCCTATATTGAATATGAAGTAGCTTATTTTTTTATGTGAAATTAATAACCGCAAAAGACTACGATCAAAAAGAAAATTATGAATAATGTAATACTTGATTTGATGAAATATGAACATGTTTAGTAGGCTACTTATCGTTTTAGTATACTAATTTAGTATTTTGTAGATTATTTTGAAATTTCAATTGAACTTTATAAACTGTAAGAGATTGAAAAAATAACAACTCACAAGCTTAGATATATTATGTAGGCCTTATAAAGATATTATATTGTTGGTAGTGATGTCGCAATACAATTTCTCGCTAACTTATAGATATATTCCAATACTCCTTCCCCTCTCCTCTACTAGAATATCCAACTGATAATTGAACAACATCATCTTGGGAACGGTTTAGCTCTCTTTATGGGCCTTAATTGCCAACCGATCGTCCAGATAAACCGAGATCCTTCTCAACGCCAGAGATTTTCTATTTCGATCCAACGTTTTTAATTAGTTTTAAGTGCGATAAATGAGGCCAAGTAATTATTGCAGAGTATGTAGTTAGTAGATGTTCTTTGAGCTTGGGATTTTTTTTTTAGGGGAACATTGTGGAAGTGGTTGTATGAGGTGCAAAAGTTATGAACACGATAAATTAGTAGCATTTGTTGAGGTTAAAGTTGAAGCTAATTTTGTTTCTCACCTTAGTGATAGTTATTAAATCATTTTCAGGGATAAATAATATTAAAGTGGTAAATTAAACACCTATCAAAATTTTTATTCTAATTATATAACACATTTTTTCATCCTTTTCCTTAAAAAATCCAGATTTAAAGTTCATACAACTAATTTTTGATTAGGTTTATTTTTATAAACACTTTAAAATTTAGTTGTTATTTCCTTATTAATAATTTATTTTAATTGCTTTATTTATTGTTTTCAGTGTATTTTGAATATTTTAATTTAAGAATTAAATAGCCAAAGCAATTATATTTGTTTTTAGGGAGGATTACTCCAATCTAAATATCATATTCTGAAAATTGAAAATTAACACCTGGATACGGGATAAAAATAATAAAATATCCATTATTATTTGAGTGTTTTGGCGCAACAAACATATAAAGGACTGGGAGAGGGGTGGTTTTAAATCTCTTGTTGGGGAATGAAGGTGGAAAAAAAACGTTTTCATTCAAATTAAACACCAAAACCTAAACATCTATGTAAAGTTGATAGCCTTTGATGAGTAGACCTTTAACTATAATGTCGAGTGAGGGCTTATTAATAAAGATATTTTCTCAATAAAAAGCTTAAAATACATCTTAATGCAATAATCTGCAGACATCGCTGCATAGATCCTCTGGTATTTTAAATTTTCAAAATTAAATAAACATTATTACCTGCTCATTATTATGAGACCTAATCTATTTTTACGTTCTTCTTCAAAAAATTGCGTTCTGTTAATCAGTCTCAAAGTATTTAATGTGTCATTGTTTGAAATTTATTTTCATCTGTATTATTAAATAAAAGAAATTTAAATATAAAATAATCTTTAATATTATTTTACTATTAGAATAATTTGATTAATTAATATTTGTTTTTAATACGTCAAATTCACTAGGAGGAATTTTCTTGTCAACTAGGAAAAAGTGAGCTCATTAATTTTGTGGGCGCGCCCTAACTATGGAGTTTAGGCGAGTGTTGGGTCAAATTGTTGCCTCCGCACTTCTTATGGCGAGAAATGGCAGGTCTGAGTCAGAGGATTAATACCTCTTAATTGCTAGTCTTAGGAGACTTTCCACGTGGGCGTCCCAAACACACGTGTCGAAGAAACCACGCCTGGAAAAGATAAGTACAGCTTGATTATTTTGCCCTGACCCGTCAGGATGTGTTGAAAAACGGGAAGGAAAAAAATTAAATAAATTTAAGAAGCTTGTATTTATTACATTAATATTCTTGCATAACACTGGCCTGCTGGTTTTAAATTTACAATTCCACGACTCACTATTTGTTATATCACAGATCATAATAATAACCAGCTGTAGCCGACACAATGTATGAAGGTCTAGCACATCCTTATTTTTAAATTAATTTCTTGAAAAGCTGTATTTTATTTGTCTTAAACATATAATTACTAAGTAACATTTCAGGCGCAGGGTATATAGGCACTCTAAATACCACTATCTTCTTTAGCTACGTGCCTGAATATTGATGTGTCATTTCTACAAAATCATGTGACCTAGAGATTTAGATTCTCATGCACTATTTAAAATGGTGTATAGTAGAGTATACAGATTTATATTGATTATTTAACTCCAAAATTTAAAGCAAAAAACTACCTAGGATGCTAAACACAAATTAACAGTATAAAGAAATAACCGTACGCATCCTAAATTTTCAAAGGCCATATAAATAATTTACATTATTTAAGGGGTTACGTATAATAAAATGCGCTGGCCTTAACTTAACCAAATAAAGACGATATTATTATTACTATAGTGATTATTACCACAAGAAATATGTCTAAAAACTAAAGAGAGTAAGCTGATCCAAATACTAAGATAAACCGAACTAATCGTGGCGAATATAATAATAATAATAATAATAATAATAATAATAATAATACTTAGCACCGTTTCTTACTATCCATTCGGGTTACACGCTTAAGTACTAATATCGCTAATGGGTTAGGAATTGGGAAGGTTGAATATATAGGAAATTAGCCCCGCATTTGCGTAGAAGAAGAGTGGAAAACAATTTAGGGAAAAAACCCCCCCCAGTTCACCCGAGCGAGATTTCAACCTCGATCTCCCAGTCTTCGGTAGTCTAGCTCAACATAAAACTAGTGCGTTTGCTAACTACGCCACTGATACGAGGTGGGTCGTAGCGAAGAACCAAAATTAATGTGGAGGGGAGTTTTCAAGATTACCGAGGGAAATCTTCTCCTTTAATTACTTGGAATTTGTCATTTGACCTGTCATTTGGGGAGATTTTATCATGTGGGTTGATTCAACTTTGAGATTTTTCCTACGAAGAGTTTTTGTCAAAGATTTGAATTTCGGGATAAAATACGTCAGGAGGGATTTTGCCTTTCTTTTCATAATCTACCAGTTTCCATACGCACTGCTTACTGCTTGTCACACATGTCAAGAATTGTCTTATAAATTACTCACTATGAACACCAACAACTTGAATAGAAACGCCCTCAAACGGTAGTATTTCTTATGAGAATGTCATTTCTGGGGTATTAAAACCACATAAAGTATAACCAATTTTTAATAATATTATGTAGAGACCCTTTCAAAATGTTGTAACTTATTTGTTTGAGAAAAACTAGATCTAGGTTTCAAACCACTTACGCTGAACTCAATCATCACATGACTTGACGTATGAATACGTAGCCTAAGTGTAGAATTGGACAGTAGTGTTGTGGTTGCTGTGCGGAGTTTATCCAATGGTTGTCTCATTCACGGTGGATTAATTCAAGTTCTTTGACAGAATGTACAGTGAAATGTCAACATAGCAGTGATTTAAGCCTTCTCGTATTAACTTTTACCATTAGTAACAGTTTACAAAAAAATAGAGATTTTTATAATACAATAATACAATCGATTCGTAGAGGGGAAATGTACTCTTAGAACCACTATTATCAATCTCAAAATCATGCATACAAACTAGATCGGATAAAACCCCTGTTGGAAACTTTGGAATGTGTGTGTGTGATATTTAACAATGTCCATTGAGTATACAGGAAAACTAAGTTAAGGTTGTGGGGCTACAGAAGCGACTGAGTGACCGAACAAAATACTGTATATCCATTTCCTCTACTGACGCAAGTCACTTTATGTTCAGGATAGGAGGTAGTTTAAATAGTTTGTCCCACCAAATTTTAAGTCCTGTCTATTTGTATTTTGCCTTTTATAAATTTTTTGTTAGTTTGGTTGACAATCAATTTCCACTATGTATTTTTTTTAACTAGTCCTTTTCCCTTTTAGCTTTACAAATGAAAATAATACAGTTTATACAGGGTGGCCCACGGAAAAGTAGCCCGCTTCCTATATCCATCAGGCGCCTCACTCTGAATTGGAGGAGGTCAATCCCCTTCCATCCATAATGTGACATGAAGAATGAGCAAGTGAACTGCTTGTCTAAAGAATAAGACGAGGTGGAGGAGGATTGACCTCCTCCAATTAAGAGTGAGGCGCCTGCTGGATATAGGAGGCGGGCTAATTTTCCGTGGGCCACCCTGTATAAATACAATTTGGATATATATATAATTTTCCAAATCTGGAGGTGAGGGTAGGAAGGGTGCTTTAATGTTGTAGTAAAAATTTTTAAAAGAGTAATAAATCGACAGTGCAATCCTGAAGGCAGTGAGTATGAAAGGGTAATAATATCTTACTCCAAGATTGGAGAAACTGGAACAATTGCGTATCTTAGTGCTAATACTAGTGTTGAGGTGATGTACCTATTCTCTTATACCACTTGTTGGGTTGAAGAAATATATCTACTATCTTATAGCACTTATGACCAAACATTGGTCGTGTGGCTGTGACGACACTTTACCTACAACACATACGACAGCTAATGCAAAGTCACTCCACTCCACTGTCCGAGCTCAGTAGAAATACGTGCCTTTGACGTCACTAAAAGTTTTGTGTTGAGGTCTGCAGTATATGTCAGCCATTTTTGTCTAATATATAATGCACGGAACTCTTTTTATTTGATATATTTAAGGTTTACTCTCTGAAATGACTAATTATACCAGCAGATGGCCTACAAAATAACCGAGATCTATAACCGACACAAAACCCTGTCTCCTAGCCATCAATTCATCGCTGTGAAAAGGGCGGCCCCTATTTAACATTAATTATAATTTTCAGAAACAGGCTACTCGGAATCTACCCCTGGACCTTTTACTCAATATACATACCTGAGTAGACTAGACTGCCGATAACGGGGAGATCAAGGTTCAAATCCAAATTGGGTGTTCTGAGGGTGGCTTATCCAATATGATTTCCCCACTCTCCCCCCCACGCAAATTCGGGTACACTTCTTCTAAATATAACCTTCTTAATCCCTAAAACCATTGGCGTAATTGTGTATAATCGTATAACCCAAACATGTAGTAGGATGCTGTGCTAAAAAAATATAGGCATATATACATATATATGCCTATATAGGCCTATGTATATTTATAGACAATCTACTGACCGAGCTGAGGTGTTGAACCACGTTGTCTAGTTAGTATTTCTAACACTTAACCTAACACTCGCCTCATTCTTGCATAAAAGGACTCTCTAGACAAAGCTTGCGACCGGTCAAGACATTTAAATGTGTCTATACATTTTGTTAATTTATGAACGGGTAACCCACACGACCTCATTAAGCTTAGGCACGTGTAACCGTGTGTACGTTCATCCGGGGGCTCATTCTTTAGTGGAGCTTGATTTATTACAGAAGTGTAGGTGGCGTCATCAATATTTTCACTTCAAAGGGATGCCGGCGATGACTCGAGGCTCTGTTGAGTACCGCGCGCTGATGAGCTTAGCATCACAAATTGGCACAAATATTATTTGATCACTGGGGTTTCTTAATTTGATGTCTGACTCAACAAACTAAACTAAATATGTGTTGTTTTTTTAAACCTTGCCTTTTACCACTAGAAGTGGCTAGCAATGACGTTATCTTGTACAGGGTAGCTGCATAAACATTCATCTTAGAGAGTTTAAAAAAAAACACATCTCAATAAAGTAAAATGGCCAATCAGATGTAGCGTTTTGGTTAAACATTGACAATACCTTTAACAGTGTGTGAATTTAGTGTTTATTAGAATAATTCAAAATTATTATCTATGATTCTATACATATTATATACATATACGTGTAAACAGTATTAGAAAGTTGAAATTATCCACTATGATAAGTTCAAAAATCTATAATGAAATAGTTTTTCATTTAATAATAATTTTTATCAAAAGTTCCCACCCTTACTATATTCCAAATTAATAAATAGTTTCAAAACATAAAACTAAATGTATCCAGATGTGCTAGGAAATCTCCTCACACACTTAGATGATCAATTTTTTTTTTGTTTACGACGAATCTATGACGTCAACTTATATTTTCCATTGTTATAAAGTCCCCACACCCCTATTGACTTGTGAAATATGACCACTTCGAAAACACTCTCTTTCTCTCTCCCTCCCTTCTGGAACAAATATAATATGGTGCAACTTAAATACAGAGAAACCTCTAGAAGAATTTATTTCAAACTATATACTCAAAAAGAAGGTTCCTCTCTTCATTCGGTCCTCAACCTTACCGTAGGAACGGTCTATGTCAAACTATTCTTTAATATTCAAAGTAGTTCCATAACCTTACAGAGAAAGTGTTTAATTAATAAAAATGTTCTCTCCTCAAATAACTTTACATAGTAACGCTCTACGAAGTGTTAAGCTACCGTATTGTGTGTGCAAGGCCGTAGCCATCCAATAATTTCAGGGGGGGTTTGGTGGGCCCATCTCCCAATTGACGGAGGCTAGAAAAAATTCTAAATAAAAAACTGTTCTAGAAGCTATCTGAAGTGTTTTTTTATGGTAACATAACACCATAACTGCCGAAGGCTAGAAAAAATTCTAAATAATAAACATCTCTGGAAGCTAGCTCTCTGAAGTGCTTTTTATAGTACTTGTACCTTAGTTTTGATATTGTTTGAACCATAAATAAAGCCATATATTTTTTTTCATAAAATTTCTGGGGGGGGGGTTTGAACCCCGAAACCCCCCCTGACTACGGCCTTGCGTGTGTGCCAATAAAATTATTATTAATAAACAGGATTTAAATTAATAAAAAATAAATTTCAACAAATTAACGTATTTTATATATATAGACTAAATAATATCAATACCAAACCCATATAATCATCATGATGAACTCCAAACCCAGGACTCCAAAAGAAGAGAATCATACAATCCCTGATGATTTCCGCACGTCCATCACATGCTCTGCCATAAAATATGAGTGAAGAATGAACATAGAAATGGGACGACTCCTGAATAACTCATTGGTTAGATTATTGGCGTAGTAAGCCAACGGTCCAGGGTTCAATTCCCGTGTGCAGGGGCCATTTTTCAATCCAAAGAATATTATATTTATAATACTAATTTGTTTTGTGAAAATGTGTTTGCGTTCATATTTCATAATATTTTTTGGAAGATTAATAAACTTTCTTTTTCTCGGTAAAATGTGAAAGATTCTCCCAAACAAAACTAGAATTTATTTATAAGTATTGGAAATTATTCATTTTATTAATTAATAAGTGTTGTTTGTTGGCCCATATTATTTTGATGGGATTATTAAATATATATTTGTCCCACCATGAAACTGATAACCAATTTGGCCCTTGGGATTAAGAACGTTGTACCAACCTGACCACACAAGAAGGAATGATAACATTAGGTTAAGTTAGCATTAAGTTTATTTTCTTTTGTAATTGTAATTGTTAATAAATAACTATTATGTATTCTTAGGTTAAGTTAAGTGGTGGTATAGCATATAGTGGGTGAAGCGACCATTAGGATGGATAAAAATTAAGAAGAATGCATAGGACCAACTTAGGTTAGGTGTTTTTTTCAACTATTGTTGTATGATTGTAAATAAAATTGAAGTAGCTAAAAGATGTGAACTAAAGTAAAGAAGCAGTTTAAGTCCAGAGCAAAATTTTAGTAATCGGGACAGATAGTTTATGGAAAATGTAAAATAAAAAAAGGGTACCAACATGCCTTATACCATTTGACCATCGAGGTGGGTTATACATTATTAATAGAGAGATATTTGTGA
Source organism: Timema genevievae (assembly GCA_902155825.1). Lineage (NCBI taxonomy): Eukaryota > Metazoa > Arthropoda > Insecta > Phasmatodea > Timematidae > Timema > Timema genevievae. The sequence continues at coordinate 539,259 of CABFWO010000042.1, read as the reverse complement.
TTTTATTACTAACAATAGTTTTACCTTTAATTTCTTTCCCAGTAAAAAATAAAATGTTAAAAATACTCATGTATTATACACCATCACAGGTGAATTATAATGTAAAGTTCACATTCTTTAAATTTCCATAGATCATATACAATAAGTCACTGAGAGTGAGTAATAATATTTAAAAGCTTATATTATTTTTGTAAATATTTGTTAAAATAGGATTTTTATTATAATTATCTAAGACAAACATTATTTAAATAAAGGAAAGACTGGGGGTGTTTAAAATCCACCTCTAAGGTGCCCAGTCGGAATTGAGTCAAGACCTTCAAGAGTTATTATTTATAAACCTAACTTTGTTTTATAGCTAGGTGCATTCAATGTTTGAAAATGTGTTATTTTACATTTGAATTGTGTTATATTTTTCTGAGTGTAGCTGTAAATAGCTTTATTCTAATCTCTAAAAACTCAATTAGATAAACTTAAAGAGTTATTAATCCCTAGTAAATAAATAAAGAATACTGGCTAAATGTTATAGACTAATGTGGGAAAAAGAGAAACATTAAGAGTTTTAATAATAAAAGAGCATGTATGACTTGGTGTATGTATGTTGTTGAAGTTAAGGGAGTGTGCAAGGATAGGGAAGTATAAAGTAAGTTAGTGATGATGGAGTAAAGTTTTTTTTTTTTACCTATATGCACAGTTCCTTGCCGACCCAGTAAGGGAACGGCGTTATTAGGTATGTATGTAATATATCTTCAATATATTTTTAATTAAAACGTAGAAAAATTTTTTTATCAAATAAATAATAAACTCATTATTTTATTGACTTAATTATATTTTAGTTCTTTACAAATCGACCTACTTAAGGAAAATATTAATATGTTTGTGTAGTTCTTAAAATAATCATAATGGATGTTTGAATAAAATTAAATAACTTAGTAGTAATTATATTTATTATAGTAATCTAATGTATTGAATAGATGGATGAATTTAGTTGAAACTTGATGGTAGAAAACTAAAACTCTACAAAGTTTAAAATAAATGTTTTTAATAATGTGTGAAATAGAAATACATCCTCATGTGAATAATAAACTGATACTAAATTCTAAGTGCACTATTATTTTGGTGTATCTTATATTTTTGAATTTAATGTAATATTTTACTGCTATTATTAAAAAAAAAGCTAAACTAAAATTTAGAATATAAAATCAAGTGGAACATTAAAAAAACTTTACTAAAAGCATTAACATTAACGGTATCATATTACCAATATAGTGAAATGGAATGGGAGTCCATAAGTATATTCAAACATGTTTAGAGTCTTAAAAAACTGTGGAGATTATATTTTACCTAAAAATGAATTAAATTAAATGGGAGTTTCGGTTTCCTAAATTAACGATCTAGTTGATAGTGATGGATAATTTGTTTCGTCAACAACAGATTGGTGTCAAGATGGGCTCAATATCCTCTTAAGGGGTCTCCAAACTGACCATATATCAAGAGTTCTGGTGGCCAGGTAGTGATTTTATTTCTTTTCAAATAGTGTTTTGGATAGGGGTAATGTACTTAGTCCTGGTATTTAAGGTTTTTTACATGTTCCAAAAAGATACACTACAAAATTATTTTATATTAATTTGAAGATGTTAACTATAACTATACGTAAACTCCTTTTTTAAGCTGACACAAGTAGTTCTAGTTGTAGGTCTATTATTATCACTAAAATATTTTAGTGAGAAAAACTTCAAATATAAGTTTTGCCTAACATTAAAAATAATCAAACTTTATATGGTTATATATTATTATTATTAGCACCGCGTTTTATTACCCATTCGGGCTATACGTACTTAAACTCATGTGTAATGGTAGGGTGATTGTGAGATGAAATGGAGGACCTACAGTTTAACGTGGAATCCGAACCACGGTGGTGGCCTGACATTCCACATATTCACAAGTTGTGATTAATGCACGTCTTGTCGGAGGTGAAGGAAGGGTCTGGCAATCAGATAAATCTGTGTTGGGAGCAAAGATTGAACCCCGCACCCCCAGCATGGAATTCCAATACCTTACCCCTAGACCACCAGGTAACCCTATACAGCTATATAAACTATTTGTGTGCTAGATCTTTTATAATAAAATATTTCACTGTAGCTATAAATTTATTTCTAAATATTAACACCATTCCTTTAAGCGTCAAAATTTAAAACGCATGCCAACAACATTAATACAATAATTAACGCATCATATAAAACATAAGGTGTGTATTTATTTAGTATAAGACTTTTTATCCTATCAAAAAAGTAATTTGTTGTTTGTATAATAAAAACAAAGTTGGAAAATTTGGCCATCCTTACTGTTCCTGTTATAATTATTAATAATATAACACTTATATGACGACATTTATAAAGAGACAAGTGTGGGATCACGAAGTTGACCAGGAATTCCCATCAATGAAAACTGATAAGTGGATTTTAAAATGAATAGCTATTTAATGTAAATACGGACATAGATGAGTTTTTTATTACTTTCTCTCTATCTTACAGGTAGAGAAAGTATGGTGATCGTCAAAAAAATCGAACTCAAGATTTTGATGAATCTTGACGTTTCATGACTCCCTGAATCCGAAAAAGTGGTTTTTGGATTTCCGTCTGTCTGTCTGTCTATCTGTCTGTCTGTACCTCCAACTAGAGCCTAAACTATTTTACCGATTGAGCTGAAACTTGATATCTAGGGTTTTCATAGGGTTGCCCCGAGGGGTTTTTGGAATTGGATATCTACCCCTAAAATTAAGGGTAGTTTACTGAAGGGAAAAAA
>CABFWO010000042.1:516668-534526 GCA_902155825.1 Timema genevievae | reverse complement strand
TATGTATGTATGTATGTATGTATGTATGTATGTATGTATGTATGTATGTATGTATGTATGTATGTATGTATGTATGTATGTATGTATGTATGTATGTATGTATGTATGTATGTAATAAGCACAGTTTAAGATTTAAAAAAAATATTTATCTTCAAAACATATGGTGAATAATTAAAAAATAATTAATTTCAAATCATGTTTCAATTTCTTACTAAAAAATTCTGAAAATGTATTTGACTATTGTGGCAATTCAGTCATATAGGCCTATACATACATATACACATATGTATATATATATATGATTTAACTCGTGAGAAGGGGCCTCAATAGTATACTATCGTACAGTTAGAAATGTATCTAAATCTCAATTTTTTTTCAAGGAGTGTGGGTGTGAAAGATGGATAGCAGGGGAAAGTATGATATTTTTCTAATTTTTTTAAACTATTTATAAAACCTACATCACATTTATACAATCTTATAGTAGTTAATCTATTTTTCTAATTTTTTCAACTATTTCTAAAACCTACATCACATTTATACAATCGTATAATAATTATTCTATTTTTCTAATTTTTTCAACTATTTCTAAAACCTACATCACATTTATACAATCGTATAATAGTTAATCTATGTTTCTAATTTCTTTTAACTATTTCTAAAACTTACAACATATTTATACAATCGTAATGTAGTTAATCTATTTCAATAAACAAGATCAAAACGAACCCTACAATAATCTGCCTTTGTCTACCCATCCCACTAAGCCATTCTAACATGTCGGCACACAGGTTGGACATGGGTTGGGAGAGTAGCGAAGATATCAATCATATTTTTAATTTTCATTTAAAGTAGGGCCTACTGAAAATATGCATTATAAACGTAATATTAAAACATAGTATTATTTTACTTACAGGAGGGAGAAGGCGCACTCAATCATGATACCTACTCCCTACTCTCCTTTGGCTATATGTGTGTAGTTTTTAAAAAAATACTAATAATTTCAGTTGAGTTGTTTTGTTAGAAAGAGCAAATTATTATTTAAATACTAAATGGTTCTTCGTTCTCCAATACTCATATATTCTCGTGTTATCTTTTCTTGGTCCATCCTGTATACTTGTTGGCAGCTTGAAGCATTATAACGATTCTTAAAAGTGTGGAACGTGGAAAGACCCCAGGGATGAAGCTGTGACGTCATCAATATGTCTACTAGAGAAAGATCCAACGATCCTTCATCTCATGTCATCTCAATAATTACATCTTTCTGCTCTCTTCAATACTCTCCATCTCCTTCCTAACCAAAGTGAGCTATTAGCTAAAGTCTAATTATAAAGTTTAAAGAGTTCATATTTTCATGTAGTCATATTAGTGAAGCTTTTAGAAAGAGAAGTGTCATGGTTATCGAAGTGGAGGCACTCATCTAACCTCTTTTGGAAGAATCTTACCTTTACTCTATCTCTCTTGTAACTAGGTCTGTCTGTCTCTTTCTGTCTTCTTACATCTACATATGATTGTCTTTTTCCCTCTTCTTGAGACATCGACACACGTTCGCACATAACACTAGGAGAGACTTTACAGTGCTATAAGTGTATAAGTACCCAATAACTGGTTTGCTAGCTAATCATGCAAAGTAATTATTATTAATTTGCTGAAATCGTGAGGATTGTGCATAATGGCTTGGTATAATAGCTTAGCTCACCTGATTTTAAATCATCCAACAAAGTGATCACATAAAACTTAGATTAATAAAGATGAACCAAAATTTTCTTATTCTCTTTTCACAAAAAAACCAATGTTCATTTCCTAAAATATACCCTACCCATTCCTATCACACAGATTTAATCATTAATATCCCTAGTACTAGAAGTATAGTCTTTTATTTTCCTAATGCGTCTTACTACCAGTCTGAAAGGGTCAGTTGACCCCTATGTGAAAGTTAGAAAATTAATACAAAAAACAAAATGAACGTTCAAATTTTTGAAAGAAAATTCAACACGGATAAATTATACACTTTTTTTATCTGTTTACGCGCAGACACCTCTTAGGCCGGGTCCACACGTGCATTATTCGTCCATGATTAATCAATGTCCGATATGACTCAGGCAAGTGTGGAAAAAATATTTGTTTTCATGTACGAATATTTGTCGTGCATACCGAGTAACGAACATCGTTCCGCATAAATACGGTAGACTACCACACATAAAGAGGACTAATAATCTCTTGAAAACAGTTCATCCATGATTATCGAATATAGAGTAGGTCTATATGTAGCAGTAGTGGCGGAACTGAGGGGAGCTCTGACCCCCTGGAAATAATCTGCCCCTCCATGGAATAAATTTCCCTCCTAGATATATTTCAAATCCTCTGATATTATCGAATATGAAACAGAAAGATGGTCTTAAATCAAATTCCAAATGACTTCTAGATGCATTATATTTTCAAAAATTTGCCGGGAAAGACCACTTCAAATAACTACTAGACTAGAGGCATCTAACTGGCACAAAAAGTCAAAGGAGGAAAGGTCTAAATAACTTCCAAGTTCATCCAAATTTCAAAAATGCCTAGGGGAAGACAACTTCAAAAAGCTTCTAGATGCATGTAATTTCGAAGAAATTTCAGACGAGGACTATCCCAAATAGCCTAGTTACTGAAATAATTCAATTTTAAAAATTGTGTTGGTGGAAGACCACTTCAAAGATTATCTTCTATAAGTATCTAACCATCGTAAAAAATTAAGGTGAGGATCACTATAAATAACTTTGAGGGACATTCAAATTTCAAAAATTTATAGTTGAGAAACACTTTAAATGGCTTATAAAATAATCTAATTAAAAAAAATCAAGGCGAAGACTACTCATAGCTTCAAGAATGAACCATTTTTCAAAAAGTTGTTGAAGGAGGTCCCCTTCAAATAGTTTGTAAAAACTATCTGATTTAAAAAAAATTGGGGAGGATGACCACTGTTTAAAACATACATAAGATTAAATATGAATGAAAGCATATTAAATGGCTTCAAACAGATATTTAACATTGTAAGTAACTATGCTATTTATAATTTTGATCCCCCTATGAAAATGATCTGGATCCACCTTTGAATCCGGGCTATATGTATTTTAAGTAAGCTAATGGGCTAAGGATAAGGAAGGTATAATTTAGAGAAAAGGACTCGCCTTCTTTTGGAGGGAAAGTAAGAAATAATTTGAGAAAAATCCACCTCAGTATAGGCCTATACGTCCAGGATTCACGCCCCCATTTCGCCGCCACCGTTTAACTATATTACTGAATAAGAGCCTGACATTTAGTCCACGTGTCCAATGATGTGGGTCACATATACAATAAAATAAGGTCTTATCTTGTGTAGTAGTTGTGTTTCAGACCTTTGATAATAGAAATTAAGAAAACGTTATCTAACTCTCAATTATTTGGATTACCCATTTGCTATGTACACTTCATTTATACCATATCTACGATAGGAAAGGTGGTGATAGCAGAATGTTCTTTATTGCTAACATGGCTGAAAGTCACCAATATCAACCTATTCGTATACTTATTGATAATATAGTATTACTAAGAAAATAATAATTTATAATTTGAGAGTTGTTTGACTTGTCACTTTCAGACAATGTTTGCAATAAAGTGTCCTCTGCCAGCTGTCATCACCTATCCTACAGTAAAGGGCGTAATATATCTTTAAAGGGTTTTCCTTGACATATTACCTTATGGTACTATTTTAAAGTTGTAAGCTATGCCATGCAATGTAAGCTTGTAATATTTCAGGGTACACAAAGAGTACTTTGTTTTGGAGGTTAATTTTACTTATTAGGTAAATTAATTTGTAAACAATTTAGTAACTAAAACTTTTCAGCAGGATGGATAAAAAATAAAAGAAGCCCAGCTTTCATTATCTTTAAATTAAATGTCTCTTTAACTAGAATATTATTCAAACACATTTTTTAATAATTTTTTAAGGGAGTTTATAACATCATTTATGAAAAACTACCCTCAGTACATCCCACCGGGAATTTAACCCCATTATCCTTGTGACTAGGAGTCCAGTATATTGCGAGAGTGACGCCTCAGACAATGCAATCAGCGAAGTGGGTTTTGATAAAAGTTCACCCCACATAATATGTAGTGTATACTACAAGTGATTAGTTCAATGCTCCAATTATTAAATAGTTAAGACAACATGATCAATAAAGGAATTATTAAATATATTAATTCAAAATGGTCCAAAGTTTTCCATCCCTAGGGCCAAATCTTACTATCAGTTTGCACTGCGGGCCAAAGATATATCTAGTTATCCCATCAAAAAACACTTAATCAACCATTATATTCAATACGTATAATAAATTGTATATTTTGCTGGTTGAATCTTTAAAATGTTATTGCCAAAAAAGGTTTATTACCCTCCCAAAAAGAATGGTGAAATATACACGCACGCACACACACACACACACACACACACATTCACAAAACAACTTGGCATTATAAATATATTTTTTATTAATCTAATAAGTTTATAATATAATAAAATCATAACATTTTCAAACAAATATTTTTATTTGAATAATTAACTATGTCACATAGGTCACCGAGAGTTTCCCTTTAATTCTCCTTCATAATACTGTGAGGGCCACCTTTCCAATGAGTGCGGGCTACATTTTCTCCGCGGGCCGCCATTTGGACAACACTGTATTAATACATAGTAGGCTTTATTAAATACCGGAATAATCAATTGATATTTTTTACAAATGTGTACGTTCTAGCTACAAAACTAAGCATACTTTTTTGTATAGAACAAGTAATATAAATGTATTACTCTACCGACACCTTAGACCGAAAAATGTATTATTGGTGATCTGTGGGTTCACCCTTACAAAGTGATAAATTAACGGGTGAGGGCTGGATGTTGTGTCTGTTCTAGATTTAAGTTAGTTTATAAGTTGTGTGCTGATATAATCAGTCTGTTCATAAAGTTCACGTTAAATACCTCAAGTTAATAAAATAATATATTATTCTATCTATCTTTAGGTTCATTCAATTCCTGTGGATTTTGGATTATACAATAGTTACTAACTTCAATAAAATGTCATGGAAAATTTATGTTTTTTTTAAATAAAAAACTATCTTTATTGATCTCGAGAACTTGGGGGCATTTTTGTGAGCTTTATATTAATATTAAATTTTATTCCTGGTAAATTGATATTCCATTTTTTTAAAGATTCTATTATCATCATCATCATCATCATTATTATTATTATTATTATTATCATCATTATTATTATTATCATTATTATTATCATTATTATATTTACTACTACTACTATTATTATTATTATTATTATAATTATTATTTAGGACCTACCTTGAAATTTTCAATGCCATAAAATTAATTTTAATGTCTATATTGATGATTGTTGAGGTCTTACTAATAAATGATTGATTACCCAACAAAAAATTAAAATGTTAAAAATAATCCCAACGTTACTTGACAACATTTAAGTCTCAATGCTTAGTCTTAGAAGTTTAGAAAGTAGTATCTAGACCAAGAATCAAGTATCAGTTCAAAGCCTTTTAAAAAATAAGGCATATACATTGTATTTTTATAACATCTCTGAATAAACTGGCTACAAGCAAGAGTTTTCTATTAGTCATAAGATATATAGAAAATTTTAGAATTACTAATATTCATAATTATAGATATGTAGGATGGATGTAGAAATGAGTTTTATATATTTTGTCTGAATAATTTAATAGCTCAGTTTGTATGATAACATTTAGGTTCGTACTAGGATCAAGGTTCAGAATAAATTTAAAGTAAGGTATATATTTTTCTGTTTAGATAATAAAGTTTTATATATCTCTCCTAATAAATTGTAGGTTTCTAATTAGATCACTGTCATGGTCATGAATTTAATATATTTAACTAGTTTCAATTAGTTATACGGTATTTAAAATCACGGCGTCATCCACCAACGTAAACAGTTATAAAGTAACAAATGTATTACACATTTTACATACTTACAAATAATATGCTAATACAGTTATATACATTTCATTTTATATTAGTTAACTACTTGAATCGGTTTATGCAGATTATTTTGATTTTATTATTCTGTGTAGTAAACCTTCTATTAATATCTATATGTTGTATGTTGTATGTCTACCAGTGTTGGTCACTGGTAGAGAAATTACTCAGATTATTAATAAGGCTAGTGGATTTATGACGTGTCTTGTTTTATTTCAAAACTTGAATTTATTAAAAAAACTGTTTTGAAGATTTGATTGCATTAGTTTTTTTAAAATTTTTAGAGCATTTAAAACCTATTTGGAGCATATTTTGCCTAATTTGAAGATTTTTTAAAATATTTTAATTATACTGCTATATTTAAGAGGATTAAATAAATGAGATATTATGCAAATAAAATAGTTTGTATTTATTTATATGATAAATATTTCATTTATACTTGACGTTATACTTAAACTTTATATTTATACTTTATATTTATACTATTTATATATACTATATTTTTCAAACAAATGTTCATATTTAAACAATCATTACAATATGTTCATGCAATGTGAACTGTAAACGCAATATTTATTGTTTATCATAGCTTTTAGGACATTAATTAACATTTTAAAAGTTATAGATATTTTGATTCATATTTCACGGTTTTGTAGAGCATCAAAATTCGAACCCTATAAATACGATACAAACCGCATTTAGAGCTGTGTTCCACTGATATGTCAATATAAAAAGCCAAAGAACTAATCAAACTGAGGGAGGAGCAGAATAGAAACTCACGCTAAAAAGATTCTTTCAATTCTAGCTAAGTCATGATTATAATAATAGCATATATTCTTGGCTATAATTCTGTTGCTGCCATCAGATGCGAGTTCAATAATTACTATAGTGTGCATCATGTATACATACACATGATATGTAATGGACAGATTAAAGTAGGACACAGGATGATCATAAAGTTGAGATGGTGGTTAATATTTTGAGGCATGAATTATGGATTCAGCGTTCGCTCAGAAAGGATACGATAAGAAGGACAGCAAATAAAATAATATTTATTCCTGCACTCAAGATTGATTACATTTTAATATATTAAAATGATTGATAATACCAATAATAGGTATCAGCTGTAGACTGTGGATCGTGAATTTAAGAATAAATTTAAATAATTTAAATAACATTTTAACTGCCAGATACAGGGACATGTTGTCTCGCAAATATATTACATAAACCCGTAAATTATATCAATATGTTTTATTTTAAAATATCTTGAAGTAGTAATTATGTAAATATAGTGGTTAGAATTTCAACCATAAAATAAATCAGTTAAAATTTAAAATATAGTACAACTTTTTTTATATTTCAGCTAAGCATTAGTATTCCTGTTTTATTATAAAAATTTTATTCAGCTACGTGGCATAATTTTATTTGAGTGTCACCGGTTGCTGTGATATCAATGATAACTATTAGTAGCCGATGATATCCATACGTCCATTACAGACTCTGCCTTAAACTGTGAGAGAAAACGTTCGGGACGATCCCTGGATACCTCAGTAGAAGAGCATTGGATAATTAGCACCGCATCTTACTACCCGTTCGGGTTATACGCTTAAGTACTAATTACTCTAATGGGTTAGGAATTTGGGAGGTTGACTATAGAGGAAGTTAACTCGCATTTTCGTGGAGGGAGAGTGGAAAACCATTTAGGAAAAACAACATCCAGTTCACCCGAGTGAGATTCGAATCTTGATCTCTTCATTATTGGCAGTCTAGCTCAATATGAAACATGCACGTTAGTTAATACGCCACCGATACGGGTCAGAGCATTGGCGTGCTAAGCCAAAGGTCTCCCGTGTCCAGGTGTCATTTATAAATCCATCCGAATATTTTTTAAATGATTGTGGTTTGTGAAGAAACCATTTCTACCATTCTGAATTACAAACTTTTGTCTTAAAGTGAATTTTGATGGGGAACTTTTATAACATTTTCATTACTAATTCAAATATACTGCAAATTTTTATAAAAAATGTAATAAGTATAAATAAATCATCAAATGAACTTCAATAAAGATTAGCGGTGAAGATGTTAGCAAGACCGTAGTGATGATTTGCATGTGGAAAATCAAACTCTTGAACAACCTTCTGGGTTGTTAGCCTTTAATCCCCAGTAAACAACAACCAATATTCTGACGTCGTAGACCACGCGTTTATTGATGTAGTTAGTTGGGTAATATTGTATCAAGCTGTGAATTCAAACTAATTAGAAAATAATGGTTTCCAGAATGTAATTCATTTTACCTAAAATATTATTGTATCTATAAATTTCTATTTTTATAGCCTGCATCGATAGGAACGCCGCCTAGATGTTCATATATTCTAGTTTGGGTTTTCTGGTAATTGGGAGACCAGGATTAGAATCCTAGTTGTGTCAATTGAAATTGATTTTTGTAAATAGTTTTTCCCCATTATTTTTCTACTATACTAATGTGGATACATTTTCTCTAAGATATAGCCTTTATCTATACCTTATAATGTAATTAAATTAAATTTCCTGGACGAATAGCAAACCATGCTATTAAAAAAATGCTATCACCTAGAGCACAATGCATCCCCAGGCTGAGGACAGAGGTTAAGGCCTTTAGATATGGAGAGTAGCTGCGAATATATTTAATAAGAAGTCGTGAACAGCCGATAAGGATGATTCTCCATCTTGGGAGTTGGATGTTCCTGGTGTAAAATATTCCGGATATAAAATATGTTGTGATGAGGTTAACTGGATATAACTAGCTAAATATAGGTATAGGTGGCGTACTTTTGTAAGTGCGGCAATCAAATTTCGAGTTCCTAATTCCATAGCGTAATTAAGTAAATTAAATCAAATTATGAATTACTGTATTCCTATTAAATAAGTTTTATTGGTCAAAAAAAATAGTTTAATTTCAATTCCACTGTTGATTAAAATCCTGTTTCGAATTCATTGCCTTAAAACTAATTGACTGGCATATTACTGTCAATGTAGTTAATTAATACTCTCTTACGACAAATAACGTCATTCGTAGTTTCCAAGAATATTTTCCCTACGAATCAGACTCTTCAGATTTCTATCCATAGACAGAGCCGTTTTGATATTAATATTTTGAGAGTTTGGTGATCATAGTGAATACATTCTAAGCCACTTCTGTTGGCCAAGTGGCATAAATGTATAACTCATCTGGTCTAGTTTAACAATGACAGGGAGACGTGGTTTAAATCCCGGCCGTGTGGGTTAAGGGTGTTTTTCCTTAAAGGTTTACCCACTCTCTTTCCATCCAATTTTTGGTACATTCTCTTGAAATTATACCTTATTCTATTATAACCTACTCCTACAGTGTAGCTAAATAACGATCACCCTGGAGTGAAGTAGGATGTGGCTAAAAAATCATATGGACACAAGACTGCATAATATTTAACTAATTTTACACTTAAGCCCCAGGAGGTTGGTGTGTCTCAAACATTGGAAACTACTGTTTTAAGTAAATAGATTCATACTCTTAACTGTGGGTGCCCACCTCAAGAACAAAGACGTGCTACTTTCCCTCAAACAGTGCTTTTAGCACCTGTATTTCCTTTCACTGGACATATTAAGTTTCTAGCGAACTAACTTTGTTGGTGACGTCACTGAGAAAATGAGACACGTCCTGTATTGTAGTACACATTTCTAAGTCCTGTATATGTGTGTGTAAGAACGTCACACCAATTATCACACGGCTTAAGATGTTAGACACTCGATAAACTGAATTACCGATGACAGGTATATCAAAATTATAAACTCGATTGGTTGCACAGAAAGGTGGATTTCCATATGTGATTTATAACTTTGTTCTACCCATATCATCTACATCAGTGTTCTGCAAACTTTTAAAGTTCACGATACACTTAAAAAAGCGTTAATCTTTTGCGTCACACTGTTGTGTTTTAGGTACGCGCAGAAAGTGTGGATTACGCACTCAGTCCAACGTTTATACGGTGGATCGGAATTGGGAAAGAATATACTTTTTTTTTAAATAACTTGAAATGTTTCAAGATTAAAGTTTAAAGTTTTTTTTATGGACCTGCTTCATTAAAATTGGGTAAAATTTCGTTCAAACCATTAGTAATTTGGGTAAACCATAATCCTAGCTTCGCGCCAAAGCTTTTGATTTTGTTTTATGTATTTAAAATATTATTAATTTCGAGTAAGTAATAAATTAGTACAACGCACGGCTGCCACTCGTACCAATTTCATTCGTGTTCTTACTAAACAGCGGTGCTTGGAAATGTGGTCTATGGCCGTACGGGACAACTAATTCGCCACCGTGGTACACCTGTGTTCCGGGGCACACAATTTGCAGAACACTGCCTAGAGGATAACGTGGTCCCATTTCCTAAAAGACACCCTTTTAACCCCTATTATTAATAATAAGTCACCTATAGCCTTGTCATTGAATATATTTATTATTCTAAAAAGTATATTTCAAAAGATTTTCAAAACTTTCGCTGTCAGCTTCTTAAAGGGGAAATACAGTAAACTCCCGACTATATTTATCCAAGGGGGACTGCACTGGAATGGACTCATAGCCTTCTTAGTTATTTGGACCAGGAATACGACACGCTCCTATCTGACAAGGTGATGTTAAATAAAGTACATAGCGGGATAAGCAACTGCAATGAAGCAGAAGACTAAAACAAACTTTTTAAAGGATGTGTCCCTTTATAATATACTGTACAGTGATTTAAAGTGCTTTTTATTATTATCTTAATGCGTAAAATTAATGATGTGTTCATAAACACAATCACGATAGGTGAGTACTAGTTTGAATTTAATGTGCTGCAATATCTTGTTTTAGTAAATATGCTGACTATCCGCAGTTTTGGGCACTCGTCCCCTTCATTACAGTGGATAATAGAGAGTTAACTGTATGTGTTTGAAGTAGGCAAGATATATTATGTTTCTAGCCATTTACTTTGATTTTTTGAACTGCAACATTTCTCTGAAAACATCGTTGAAAATAATAGCTTATTTACAGTTTTCATGATTTTTTTCTAAACTATTTTTAGTTCTATATTTATATTTTAATACATATTTTCCACATTTTGGTATGAATAATATTTTAAAATCATAAAATAATTGTAATATTACTCGGGATTTCTTGACGTCTGAAATGCTCAATGTTTTTGTATGTAACCTCGTTAAATTTAATCCCTGGTGTTAGTAACACCAATTCTATTAAGCGTGAATTAGATATAAATAAAAGTATGTATCCTGTCAATAAAATAAAAGGTTGTCCCCCATAATTACTTGACTTCAGTTCCTGCTCCATCTCGCAAAGCTCAACTAGTTTATAGCCGGTTCGAAATAAGAGCACCGTTATTAGAGATTTTCTCAGACATGTATCACAATTCCACCTTTTGACAGATAGTGTCATTTTTAACAGACATAATATAAGAAGATTAATATTTTGTCACTGTTGATTACCCTAAATCTTTTTTTTATATCTTATAGAATATTTCATTTTCTAACGTAATTCAACTCTAAAAGTCTTCGGTGAAAAACTTCAAACTTCTTGTTTTTTTCATTGTTTTAAAAATAAATGAGCTAATAGTGAATTCCAAATATTTAATAACTACTTGACATTCAAAATTTAGACTTAGACTATACTGGCTCCCGAACTACAAACTCTCAGGGTTAGTTTCAAGGCGAGACTTAGTACACTTCATGTGCGGCGATACAACAAATACAAGACGAAACCTACCTAAACTCGAATGGAATGGGGTCATTTCCCATTTTGGTACAGGCAGGTGTTTTGTATTTAATATAACACCTCACTTCAGGCCTGACTATGAAACTCTTAAGTTATGGTTGACATCAAGTTAAACATAATTTTTCAGAGGTCATAATTTATGGATGGATGGCACCTAGAAAATGGTTCACTATACAACTCATTGACTAAGTTTGGTTTCGTGTAATTGTTTTTATGGAGGTACACTCTGTCTAACCTGAAAGGTATCAAGTCTACCTTGACGGGTTTTACTATGATACAGCTTATAATATAGGGCCAGACTGTATTCGGTCAAGGTAATACAGCTACCTTTCAGGGTAAATAAAGTGTACATAACTTAAAAGTCAGTCTTTATCCTTGGTTGGTGTGCTAAGAAGTTGTATATTAAAGCGTTCATATATCCACCTGAATGTCCTTAATTGGTATGAACCTAAGCCTCCAAGTTTCTTGCACATTACCTGGTGAAACAGATAGAGTAAAAGAGGTTGTTCTAAAAGTATGTCCTCAGGTTCCGGTGAAACATGGATGGTTTTAATAGTCTTAAAAAAAACACTATGAATAAATAATATTTAATGTTGAGGCTCTGAAAAGAAGGTTGATATTGGTAACCATGTTTGAACAGTACAGAATTAAATAATACGTATTTCTGAAATGGATAGTAAGACGTGAATCAAAAAATAAACTATTTAGGAAACGACCACTGGTGGCCATGGAGAAAAATCAAACCCAGCTGTCATCGCTATCTTGGCAATTAAGACGATTTGAAGTATGAATGTTTCTGTTTTAGAGCTATCGGGGCTGACAAAATACTATCTATTCAGAGGGGTCACTCTGCCCGTTTTCGGGGATAGACGGATTTTAACATCGGGTCATCGGCTATTTGTGGTGGAGGGCAACCATCGTACCCAAGGTACCGGGTCTGAATCCGTGTGAGGGATCAGTCGAACCTGGTTAGTTATTCCTTACTAAGCCAGTTCTTTCACGCGCTTCTACGTCAAAGTCTGTATATCTCTTTGTAACATCTTTTTAACATCACATTTTGGTAGTACCTCGTAGGGTTGTTAATAAACCATAAAAACCAAAGCCTTCTATAAATTACGAACCCATACATCTATTTTGCCGGCGTCCCTATCCATCCCCGAAATATATCCTGACAGATTAGGCCCACAGGATGTTACAAAATGCATATTTTGCACTTATTATGGTACCAATTCCTCCTGGGCCTAGATTCACTAACGGGAGCAAATAGTTGTGCCGGCGTAAGTTTGAAATATGTGCTCAAATCCCTATTCATTAAAAGAAGCAGGCGCAATTTGAGAGAAAAGTTGCTCCTTTTATTTGCCACCACTCAAAAGTAAGCGCAACTATTAAATCATGATTGTCACTTCAATAAATTTAAATCGTGGCATATTATCATAATGGCTTAAAATACAATTGGTTAACTATATTTCAACTACTAATAAATAAATAAAAATAGCATACGTCTGTCAAGCATAAAATTTGTTTCAATTTAGATAGTGGTAACAATCAATTACCTTTTATTTTTGAATTTTTATATTAAAACAATGCAATGGCATTTCTTGTATTGTTACAAAACAAAACTTTAAAAAAAAAACACGAAATATATAATATTTGTCTAGAGCCAAAAATGTTTGTATTTCTTAAAGTCCAAAGACATCTCGTCACCAAGCATGGCGGTTAGTATAGATTTAAATAAATTTTAAAGTTTCCATAAATGTTTTATTAATGGAACTTAAGCTTTAAACTAATAATGTAAATAAATACTAAATAATTTACTAATATTGTTTTTGTAAAGCACCAAAAAAAGGCCGCTTATAATTTTATTTTATTTAATAACAAAATGATCAGAAACTTCGGTAGTTGCTGTCATTTTCATTAGAGATTTAAAATAAAGTAGCCTTGACTTTGAGAGTAAATTCTTCACAAGGATTGGTCAAAAATAGAGCAATTGATGATTTATGGTGACTTCACCAAAATCTTGCCACAAGTTTGCGTCTTGTTTAGTGAATTTGGAAATGTAGCAAATAATAAGGCGCATCTTGGGTGCAAAGTTGCGCCATTTCTAGATTTGTACCGGATCATAATTGCACTCGTTAATGAATCCAGGCACCTGGCGTTTCATCATTCACTTTCTTTTCGTTTAACACATTCATTCTTGTTATAATCAGAATTTAAAGATAAGCTCTTTTGCCAATTTTCAAAATCTTTATTCTTGTTTTCGTCTCAAACTTTAATTCAAATCTAGAAGTGCAAATATAGTTTCAGAATTGAGCACAGCTTAATTTTAACCTACGAGTACCAAATTCTGGCCTTGTCACCAAAATTTTGCCATTTTGAGATCAAAGTAAACGGTGTAAACCATATATATATAGCCTTCCTTTAACAAATAAAGGTTTGTTTTTATCTACCCAATCCATACATATATACAAAACGTTTCATTTAAATTGTTTTATTTAAACCTAAATATCAAAGTGGTACTCCACCAAAATAATTAGATTAAATATAAAAGCTATGTAGTTTCGTTTGATGAAAATTAAATGGATTACCTGTTAGATATATATGAAGCCAATTATCCGGTCCCAGCAGACACATCTGAAACAATTAAAACCTTGTCAATCCACATGTGTAAAGTATTATATTTATTTAAAATTTAAATCTTTTAAAAAATAGTTGTTTATGAATCATATTTATATAGTTCAGCTAAGTGTTATGTGCATTGGCATGCGATAATTTTAAATTAGCCTTCTAGTCTTTAATACAAATAAATTTCACAAGACTACTAACTTCTCCCAGGTATCGTCGGGTATTTGCAGATATTATAATTAAATTTATGAAATTATTCTTAGATGTCGCTGATGAAAGTCACAAAAGAATAAATCTATAAATCGGTCTTCTAATTTGATTTAGCTAATATATTTTTGGGAACAAAGGAATTGTATAACATAATATTACGACAAACTGATAATGAATGTGATAATTTGACGCTGCTATTCTTAAATATTTTTAGTATTACATATTATTACTACTACTTAGACTCTATATTTGAACAAAGTAAATATAGATTGATCAAACTACTTTTTTCTACTAACACTTCCCATTAATCCTCTCGGAACACATGCAAAAGTAATATGTATTAAGTCTAACGGACATTAATTTAACTAAGTGGCGTATTAACGAACCACTTTATTTTAAACACATATATCTGTAGTGCACAATGAAAGATTAAAAAGATCCTAATAATAATTGTTTTTAATACAAACGTTGATATAATGTAGTGTGTTGATAAAAAAACACATTCCACGAGTGATCTATTATTAGTAGTGAAAGATGAAACTATTTCGATTTTTTAAAACTATATTACATAGAATAAGAGAAAGATTAATAGTTGCTGCTCCCTTGAAACTTAGTCGAAATCAGTTTGATTATTAGATATATATTACTTGGATGGTGATCTATAAATAGCTTCTGTTCATGATAATTAAATTGAAACTATTCTGATTTTTAAGCTACATAAATGGTACGATCACACATAATAAATACGTGTAATTATGAAGCTTCAGAGCTGCCATTATCATAATAAATACGATGGCACCCTCAATCAATCTTCATTATCATTACACTCACCATATTTGATACTTGAAGAAACCGATAACTCCACTAATCGTTGTCAAGTTAACCAATTGAATCATGGGGTCCATTTAAAAAATACATGATTCATTGACTTATGCTCTTTTCGAGCTAAGCAAGTAGTAGCATCATTGTGAAGGGTGTTGAGTTAGTCTACTGGCTGTCT
This sequence comes from Timema genevievae, assembly GCA_902155825.1. Taxonomy (NCBI): domain Eukaryota; kingdom Metazoa; phylum Arthropoda; class Insecta; order Phasmatodea; family Timematidae; genus Timema; species Timema genevievae. The sequence goes on along the minus strand of CABFWO010000042.1, from coordinate 518,890 downwards.
CGTATATTGTAAATTAAAGGCCATTTATAAGAAAATTTGTAGTAATAACCAGTGTAGTTACTGTTTGAAAGGAGTATTCTGTTAGAAAAATATGGTGATACGAGGGTTCAAAAAATCTAAAAGGATTTAAAAATATATATAAATATTAGTGACTATAAGCATTATCATTTTAAAATGGCAAGAAAGAAAATATTTAAAATTATTCTGGCAAATTAGTTCCTTCAATAATTACAATATTAAAATTCCTATAAGATTTGACCTGAAATTATTCTCCTTCATCACCATTGTAATGACTAAAACCAAACAAAAATTAACATAACTAAGAAGTAAATGTATTTTGGGTAAAGTAAGCACTGCGTCCAAAACCCTATGCATTAACCTAGGGCTGGAAGACAATCGGCCGATTTTTTAAACAAAAAATAAAAATATTACTACCAAATATTATCATAAATTATAATAAACACACAAAACTATTGACATCAAAATATTAATATTATAAGGAGTATAATATATTAAATTAAATTAAAGCTTGACTCACCTATTTCAAGTAATATCATCCCCCCGTATTCTCTAGTATTTAAGATTATTACAAAACAAAACGACCAATGATAAACTAAACAAAGCCAACTTAACCATCGAACAAATAAAACACGTAATTTAAAACCATATTTGAAATGAGCTTAAAATAAAAGTAAAATAAATTAAAACGAAACTAACCCAATCTCATCTAACCCCCGAACATAAAAATTAAAGTTTTAAATATTTAGTTAAGATTTAGTAGCGTTTCTTCAAAGTTGTCTGATGAAATTTTTGAGAAGTAGTAGAAATCAACTTGGAGACAATAATATAGAGAAAGAAAATTTATCTCGCTTAGTAATGAATTTAAAAATAGAATATTTATCAAAACATCTTAATGGCATTAGTTTTTATATGTATAACATGATTATTGATTAATAATGTAATTAAATAGTGTGATTTTCTTGTTTTTTATTCATAAATCGATTGATAGTGTTCCATCACAATTAACCTTGAATTTTGTAAACCATCCAAGAGCTGTAAAAAAAAATCTACACTACGTATCTTCAAGTTGAAAATCATACCAAAATCCATCACCTTAACTGTATGTTGTGTCTGTTCTAGATTTATATTAGTTTATAAGTAGTATGTTGATATAATTAGTCAGTTCAGAAAGCGCATGTTAAATCTCTTGAATAAATAATAAAATTAAAATGACAATTCTAATTGATAGCCTGCTCACATTGATTATAAGTTAAAATGAGTCACCATATAGGTTTGTTAACGTGGACTGAGTATCTGAAAATGATTATTCAAACCGGTGTTTAATACTACCCTATAGCTATAGTTTATTACTAATTTTTATTTTGTTTTACACTAATATGGGACGTAATCTCCCTAATCTAATGAAATAATGAAGCTGATGGAACCAGCTACTTGTGGGGAATATCCTTAAACTGCTGCATTTCTTACTAAACAATCCTTAACTATCTTAAAATTCTATTTAAGAACTTACTAAAACTATTTGAGAAAACCTAAATCTGAGTTTATCGACATTTAATTCAAGATGTGCAACACTTCAGGTAAAACGTCATTGAAGATCGCATATCGCGGAGGACTACTAGGATTTCATCCTCTGTAGCCAAGCGGTTATATAAAATAGCACAATATATTGTCTTTGGATCATGAGTATATCGGGAGATAATTTTTTTAAATGAGACCTAGTATTAGGAATGCCGATATCTGAGTTTGAATTCATTAATCAATAATAATATACATACATATGTAAATTATATTATTATGGAGATGCCATCCCTCCCTTAATTTCTCACTATATTTACAATATTCGAGTGATAAACTATATCTGACAAATTCTTAGCACAACACAGCATAGCTTAGCTTAGCATTCTGTGTGGACCGGCCTTTAGTCTCTCCCACCCTCTAGATATCAAATCACAATCAGTTTGTCCCTGATCCCTAGATATATATTATCCAAGAGACACCCGCATGTCTCTCTAGTGTGCATACGGACCATGGACTTTCATTACCAGCATCGGTTCAGGATCACCGAAATATCTGAGCTGCTCCGTGACCTTGATCTTGCGTGTCACCGACCTTGCTATCAAGTACTGCCTGTCACTCTCAAATTACTAGTTTGAATACTTAAAAAAAAAGATTGGCTTTTTCTGTGGTCAGTGGGCTTTTTT